>OZ020165.1:3537440-3661260 GCA_963971145.1 Sussaba pulchella | reverse complement strand
AACAAATCATGTATAACGTTATTACGATGGAAGTGACAACGATTAATACCGATTGATATTTAAAAAAAATAGAGCAAACAACAATTTGAGATTGCGTAAGGTTGTCTGATTGTGAGAAAGTGGGCTACTGTATCATTTTGTCGTTTCGCTTGGGTTTAACCTCAAACAAGCCAACGACAACTACGATAAAAAGTTGCAAGGACCTGATCGTATAATTTAATATCGTTGTTTGCATTATTTGTTTCACTCGTGAGGGTTTCAGGTCGTGAAATATGATGTGCATGAGAGAAGTAATCTTCAGTTATCATTTTTGTGTTTTTTTCGTAATCTTTGTACTCCTATGCTGTAATCAGGGGTAATCTCATAGAATCGTGTGTAATCTCATGTGATCGTGAAAGATTGCAACAAATTTTGCGTAATCTCCACGTGTTTTCCATGAATTCGTTTGGCATTCCTCGTATGTTCCTACGACTTCATGCGTTCTCTTGTAATCTCATATGAATTTTGCTTTACGCCGCATTTCGATCGCTTTTTGTAATTTTTGAAAAATGTCATGTATTCCGTAACGGAGACACGTAATTTTTTAAAAATTGTGCGCCAATCTGTCACGGATTGCATGTAATCTTTTCCATTTGGTTATACTCAATGTAATCCAATGTACAACATTTATTTAGAATGAATACCCTGTCGTGTTACTCAAATTTAACCCTTTTAGTGTATTGCGGCGTCGATTCGACCCAGGCCATAACTTCAAAGTTGCCGCATTTCTAGGAGTCCATTTTTCATTGTTATTTTTATAATGAATAAATTGCGAATACTTCGTACCCCAAAATTTCATCGTAATGTAGAAACCCGGAGCTCCGTTCATAAATTTTTTCAGATTTTTAGGATGACATCTTCTATTATTTCAAAGCCTTGAGTCGATTTGATCGACAATTAAGTGTAAAAACAACGATACACCGATGAGGTTAACATTGCTACTTATATAATTTAATACTGCTGCTCGTACAATTGAACATCGCCGTTCGCATTATTCGTTCAATCGAACGTCTCATTCAAAAATTCAACCTAACTCCGCTCGTTACAAGTTCGTTGCGCACCGGAATAACTTCTTTGCAATAATTTTGAGTTCTATTTCCTTACAAGCAAATTCAAGCAATCAAATAGAGCTGTACACAGTGCGTAGAAGGTAGACATTTTTTTTGTCCTGTTATATCTCAGGAACGGCAAGAAATAACCCAAAGAATAGAATCGATCGGTTAAATTGTCGTCGAGAAATCGTCTTCACCGCGACAGCACTTAAAAAAAAAACATGATTCCATGATAATCGCGTTTAAAGTTTCAAGTCTCGTCTTTTTGCGGATAAAACTAAATTTTTGTCCTGTTTACATAGTGCTCGGATCCTCGTTAAATTCCAAAAATGCACTTAAGATTATATACTTTGCGAAAAAGCGAGAAAAAAAAAAATCTATTATTTCTACCCAAACAACTAGATGTAACCCCTTAACGAATAGACGGGAAAATCACACGATTTCCCACGTGAAAAATGATCCTCCCACAGTTTCTTCCCCCGACGTCACTGTTGCCAATTTTAACGGATATGTAGAGAAAACAGTCCGGAAAAATGGACAGAAAAGACGGATGTGCTTGTGATTGTGTTAAGTTCGGTACTTAACACAATCACCAGATGTAATATCTTTCTCATCTCAGTAAGCTCACCTCCGCTACATTGTTTTTACGTTTCCTTCACAATGGACGATTTCCACAGAACCATTAGGGCTCTCACCGTTCGTCCAGTGAGATCTAATGTGAGAAGCTTGTAATGTTATTTTTCCTCGGCAAAGAGCCGACGAGAACGGAGCTGTAATAAAAATATGACATCCCTAGAATGATGGAATATCCACTAGTGGTCGTTGGAACCACGAAGATAATATTATTGATTTCTGCGTATTGAAAAAAATATAAAAAGGTGAGAAGGAAGAATTGTCCGTGCTATATCTATTTGTGGGGTTAATTGCCGTTGGAATACTTAGCAAATTGATTTCGTGGGTTTTTGCGTGTTCTTGTGGTATTACATCTTGAAAATATTCTGTACAATTTTGTCGTCGATTCGAGCAAAATTGACGGAGTTGTATTTGCTTTAATTCCGGCCCGTCTTGTTTTCTACCGCGGTCGCGGTTTTGCCCCGGCAACAACAAGAAGAAATTCACTTCTTGGAGGCTGCAAAGGCATCGGAAGGATTATTTTATGCACCTAAAATAGGTGACGATATTTAAGGGGGGTAGGGGGGTAAGGTTAATTCGATATAAAAAAAAAGCATATTTTCGATAATTTTTTTTGACGACTCGGTTAATATACATTCATTTCTATAATAACTACTCAATAAAGTAACATTTGAAGAATATTCTGTAAAATTTTCATTAACTTTTATGAACAAATGAGCCATTGACGATGAATCACCGCGGACGTCTAAAAAAAAAAAATTTAATTGCGGTACCCCTCATAACACATCACTGGATTATCTGAGATCAAAAAACCAAAATGACCTTATCAGCTGATAAGTTTTTGCAGGTAACAACGTCGAGTATTTTGAAAAGAATTGGTTTTTCAATTTTTCACAGCACTTAGAAGTCAAAATACTTTTGACTTGAAAATATTGCCATTTTTAAATACGTTGAAATAAAAAATAAAAATACTCGAATACTCAAATGTTACTTCTTTGAGTAGTTATTATGGAAATGAAAAACATTATCTGTGTCGTTAAAAAAAATTATCGAAAATATGCTTTTTTTATATCAAATAAACGTTACCCCCCCCCCCCCCCCCTTAAGCGAACACGAAGAACATTTCATTCATATGTAAACCATACAGAAAATTTCCATTGGAAAGCGTGATCGTAGTGAATTTTCAACTCGTGTTGAACCTTCTCCAAAATAATTGCAATCTTAGAACAATCAGGTTTTCCTATAGACGTCAAATTTATCCCAACTATGATATGCAAAGTAAAAATCCAACAAAATAATATCCGATTGAAAAAAACTCTCACCTCAATACCCATCGCGAAAGCCACAGTCGTCGCACCTGGAGCCCCTTACACTTTCATTCCCTCGCTTGACAATCCTTTTCTCCTTGAAACATCGTTCCATTCTCATTCCGCAAAAAGCCCTCTTACTCCCCGACAGATCGATCTTGGTTCCGGATGTTAAAACGTACCGCAAATATCGCGATAAATTTTTCTCAACGAAAATGGAATCAAATGTAAAAAAAAAACTCCGCCACTCCCATTTGCGCAGAAAAACTTCGTACACGCGCACGTTTAAACCTTTTGACACGAGAAAATTATTCTCCAATTCGTCGTTCGGCCATCTCCGCCTGACCGGACCTTCGCCGGGTCTTCTTTGACCCTTTGAAGCCGGACATCCTCGGCGAGAAGATCGATGGATCGAGATTCCTCCCTGCCAATGTTGCCAGCCCTTTTTTTTTTTATTAAGCAGACCCTTGGAAAAGCCTTCGATTCTGATATTAAACCGAGCGGGAAAAAAGAGAAAACGCGGAACACGACGGACAGGAAGTTGAGAATGAACAATGGCGGCCGCTGGTGACGCGAGGACTTGGAAGAGACGTTGAAACTACGATCGCGAAGGTTCTTTGTTAGCGAAGAATTCGTATCCGGAGGCGTTAACATAATCCTGAGGAAATGCGTTTTGTGTGAACATGTTAAGAGTGGACGATCGCGATTCTTAAGGCGACCGCTGGTCGACGGTTTTTCAACGCGAGCCACTACTTCATTTTTCGGTTGGTGGATGACACGCCCTTTAGTAGCCAAGGGGTGGTTCTAGGCTTGACCGTTCGGGCTCGTTTGACGTTGAAATCGTCGAAACTTTCACCGTTTAACCCTGGAATGGGTAACTGGGGCAATGCGTTGCCTCGTTCGAAATTCCGACTACGCGCTTTGGTCAACAAGGTTTTTTATTTTTTCCTTAAGTTGTCAATGTTTTAGTCAAAAGACAACAGAAAGCTGTCATTACGATTTTTCTCTGTGATTGATAAGGAGCAAGATAATGCACTGTGTGAAAGATGTCGGGGAAAATATGGTAATGTTACTAGGCTAGGGAACTGACCTAGTTTACTCTAAGAGGACAGACCAGCCAGGTTACGAAGTGTAGGATTAAGGCCTTATATACTCGAAAAATTTCGGTTTTAATTTTTTTTCATTTATTTTTGATTCCATTAGCCTGAACGGTTAGAGATATTTTTAGCTTGAAAGCCTCATATATAGCGCAGGATGCTGTTGAATGAGGTGAGATTGCATTTATAATAGATACCGGGCGGCGAGCCCGACCGCCAAATTCAAAGCCGTTTTTCCACGATTCACTTTTTTCAACCTTGTGAAAGTTCTAACTTTTGAACGAAGGTTCAGATCGCTTTGAAATTTTTACAACATATTCTCAGTATCATCACCCATCGTGTGAACCACAGAAACAAAAATTTCAATGACACAAAAAAAATATAAAAAATGAAACACCGACAGAAAATTGAGTAAAAAAATGTTGAGTTTCGAATTTTTATTATAATAATTTTTTTAAAAATAATATTGTTGGTTCACACTGAAGATACATTCATTATGCAATTATAAATATGTTCATTTATTTTCAGACACCCACATCGATGCCGCGAACTTTCACCATCAACGCGCGCGCAAAAAAAAAATACATTGCTTTATTATGCAATATCTCCGCCATTTGTTAATATTTCTAATTTTTTTTTTACATATACTCAACCATGTGCACAAATGATCCGTAAAAAAAATGTCGTCAATATATGCGTCATTTTTGTTTTAACCGCGTCTAGAAAAGTACCTTCGAAAATCGGCGAAACCGCGTACATAAAGTCTTAATCACGGTGGACCAACGTCCTAACGAATCTTTGAATATCACGACGGATGTCGAATTTAATGCATTCGTGGGGATAAACTTTCGAAGAAGGGCTTTGTCCACGTCGTGCCGTGGGGTTTGGTCGCAGGTCGCACAGTTCTTTCAGGCCCCTCTCCTCCCTCTCTCTCTCTCTCTCTCTCCTGCGCTGGCCCTTCCGTGATGATTCAAAATTGCACCATTCGGCCCGAAAATAGAAACGCGAGCAATCCCAAAATATCGTTTTGCCAGCTATTGCTGCCCATAACGGGTCCGTAAAGCCTACGCATGGTCAAACTCGAAGCGAGGGAATGGAGAATGTCGAATGGAAAAAGCGGCGAGGGCACGGGGAAAGGGAAACCCTCGTCGTTTCGGGGTTGAAACGGGAGCGGGTAGAGGCAACCAGCCCGTACCTTCAAAGGTTCGGCCTGTGAAATCGTACGGCTTTGTATGGAAATAAGAATGCCCAAGGCACCCACACGCAAGTCCGAGAGACCTCGGTGATATAAATTCGAATGCAAACTTCAAAAGAAACGTACATAGCGGCGTTAGGGCGATGAGAAAAAGTGAAAAAGAACGAGAAAAAAAAAACGCAAGAGAACGTAAGAGAGTGAGAAAGTGGACGAAGGGTGGAGGAACGAAGGAACTGCGAAAATATTTTTTCGGGCGGAAGGAAACGTTCAAATTCGTAGACGTGTGGACGATATGAAAAGGGGGGAGGATTTCTCCTTCCCTCTTTGGGGCCTTTGTATGAAATTCGATCGGTGAAAAAAGTATGCCGTGTATGCGCGTGGATTCGGGTTGAAGGTTCCGATTTGAACGGTCAAATGTTACGTCGAATTTTGGCAAGTGAACTTGTGTCACGAGTTGTTGCCTCTGGGGATATTTGAGACGTATCCTGAACCATGAATTTATGTGCGTGTGGGGAGAAACGTGGCAGATAGCCTGATTGAAAGACTTTTGTCCTCTGTGTGATCGATGATTTTTTCTTTTAGGATCTTCTGGATCATAGGGGTCATTGATTTTTTTTTTTTAGATCTTTTCGACGCCGCCCTTCTCCTGCCGACCCTTTTTTTCATGAGGGAACTGCTATTGTGCCAATTTTGAATTGGTTGACATTTTTTTTCTAATACTTTATCGAAATTGCGGATTTTTTTTTCGTGAAATTCGATTGTCGGTCAGGTTCCTAATATTCATTGTTATTATTACTATTTTTTTAATGTTGGAAAGGTTCGAGGTTGCCCAAAATTTCAATACATGCTAACGGTTTGTTATTTTTAAAAAATGGTAAAATGAAATATGTCTTGCGAAAAATATATTTCTCGATTATTGTCGATAGACAAACCATTTTTTGATTACTTTTTTCCGTAAAAAATAATAGTCATATACTAAATCATATAACGAATATTATATGTGCCGTCATACATTAAAATTTCGAAGAAAACTCGAATTTTTCTAAATAAAAAAAATATATATATTAAGAATTTGACCGCTATTACAATTTTATCAAAAAAAAAACCTCAATTTCGATAAAGTATCGGAAAAAAAATCGTTAACCAACTAAAAATTGGCACAATTGCTGTCACTTTAAAAAAAAAATCCAATGGAATCGAAGAAGGGGAGCTCAAGAAGATCTTTAAAAAAAATCAATAAGGTCGTAGGATCCAAAAGATTCTAAAAGAAAAAATCATCGACTACATCGCAGCATACAAGGCTGCTCCAATCATTCGATTCGACACCTTTCTCCCCATACACCCATAAATATCACAAATCAATAAACCCCACCACGGAAAGTCAGTGAATTTGCAATAAAAAACAATAAAACAGCGAGAAAAAAAATCAATTTCGCGGTTGATTCGACAGCGTACCGCTGCCAATCGGCGAGTGCTTTCGGGTAATGGCAATAAAAAAAAAAAAAAAGATCGTCGACGATGCGCCGCAGCCATCTTTGAGAAACGAAAGAGGAGAAACGGCAAAGACACTGAGATCGTACGAAAAAGGCACGAGCGAACCCCTCCCCACACTCGAGCCGACGGCCAATCTCATTAACCCTTCACTGTGCGGAATTCGGGCCGAAAGGATCCTCGCAGGTTTCACCCCCTTCGTCGTAGCCATGGCAACCCCCGGTTTTTCCCCCTTTCGCCCCGTCTCAACCCGACCCCTTTTTTTCCCTCCGCATCTTTCCCTCACTCGGGATCGTTACAATTCAACCTGCCGTTCGAAATTCCTACGCAAAGTGCGCCATTGTCCGGCAATTCTATCGTCAAATTCCTCTTCGAATATATTTCCCCATAGTCGCCGGAATCGCTTCAACCTTCAACAATCCCACTTTCAACCCCAATCGCTAAAAGTTTTGCTCTAAATTAGAATTTCCCGCATTTTTTTGAAATGCAAACATCCCCAAAGTATTCTCGAACTCTTCGCAAACCAGGAAATAGTTTCAAAAAAAAAATGTGAAAGAAACGTCGAAAAAGTAACTTTTTCGAACGCTCGTCAAAAAAGCTCTTTTGCGTCCTGGTCGAACGATTCTTTTGAAAATTGGATTTGTCGAAAGCAAGCGGTAACAATATCGCGATGAGATTTTATTTTGTTGAACGCCGATAAAATAAATAATCGCAAATAACAATCCGATAAATCGACATGGCGACAATGACGCGTTAATCCAACCACAATCGAATCTTCACGGAACAATCGTGAACGGTAACGGATTGTTCAATCATAACGATCACTCGGCCGTGCACGACGTGACGTGGAAGGTTCGCGTTTTCGAAATATTTAAGTGGATCTTTTCGATGGTTCGAGAGATACCGGAAAAAGGGGTCGAAGAATGGAAAGGTTGTTGAATCACGTGGAAGATCGAAATCGACGTGAATAACCCATTCGCCAATGGGAAAAAGGGTTTCTCGTCACTAATATGCATCCCCCCCCCCATTGTTGAGCGATGCTCAACGGTTTGTACGAAAAGGCTTGAAGGTTCTTCGATGGCTATCGGGGCTGTTATAATGCTGACCACTTCCTGTTCACTCTTGTGGTATTCAAACTTTTTTCGTCTTTCACCCTAAGACATCGACGAATAATGCAATTACCCGGGCTGACAAGTGCAAGCTTAACAAGTAAAACGTTTGACCACACAAATGGGACGCATTTGTGGTCATCTTATGTTTCGTACATTAATCGACAGGCTTAAGGGGTTACGTGAAGTTGTTTCGGTCGAAAAAATAGATTTTTCTTTGGATTTTCTCGGAGTACCGAATTCTAAGGACTTTACGGGAAATGTTGTAAGGATCTGAGCACTCCGTAAGTCTGGCGAAATTAATTTTATACACGAAAAACTTAGATTCGCAACTTTAAGAGCGATTATCTCGGAATCATGTTTTTCTAAAAAGTGCTGTTGCGGTGAGGAAGATTTCTCACCAGCGATTTAACCGATCGATTCGATTCTTTCACGAGATTGTTTCTAATTACAATGGCTAGTTCGTGAACGAAGGAATTTTCATTTGGACCAAAATTCATAGCTTTTTGGGTCAGAAACCTAATTTTTGACATCTCAAAAATCGAACTTTTCGGAAAAATCGACGTTATTACAAAAATCAAAATTTCGTTAAACCCTTCGTTCACGAACCGCGTTTGATATAATACCAACGAAATATCCTTGGTTTTTTTTATTTCAAATGAGCCGTTTAAGAGATATCACGCTCGTCGCAAGCGATCTTTAAAAAAAGTTGTTTTTGGAACAACGGCAATAGTTCCGGCAAAATAGATTTTTTTTCCTGAAAAAAATCATACAAGTTCACCAATATATCTTGTAATTGATACTACGTATCATGAAAATCCCTCAATTTCCCCCAAACAACTACATATAACCCATCAACCCAACAACTCAAACCTTCGTAGATTTATCCTACGATTTTAATTCCTCAATAATGATCTTCTAATACCTAGAAACCGAGCTATCTCGATCGTTCACAACCTCAGTATACCCATAAACACCGTCGTAGTCGACCCCAACGTCGTTCAATCGCTCTAAAATCCTTCGACCCTCGTTAGAAAAATCTAACCCACCACAGCGCAATACATAATTAGTTCATGCGACAATAAAAACTCTTCAACAACCGTTCAACCATAACGCGATCATCCGATAGGCAAACCGAAATTTCAATGAAACTCGCTATTACGAATCTCCACCCCGGAGAAAGTAATCGAAAGAGGGGGGAGAGAAAATGAAAGTCAAGACGGAAAACGAAGAACGAAAATCATTCCGTCCTTCCGTTTACGAAAACACTTTCTCGCTCTGACTTTCACCGTTTTCCCGTACAAAAAAAAAGTATTGATCTACACTGACGGTCTGTACGACGGTCGCGGCGGTCCTGAGTAGACCGCGAGAGGGTTGAATCCACCCTAACTGCTTGGCTCGCCTTTATATTCATCATCCGGTTGGCACAGCGAACCCAACAGCGCCAGCAACGTGCAGTCTACACCGAGGGTGAAAGCAAACCCTCAGACGGTTTTTCCACCCACGCATAGCTTTTTCCTTCTCCCACTCGTTTTTTATCGGGCACGATTTCACGTACCCGCGCCGTACTCGATCTCACCCCTCGCGCGTTCGCGCGAAACGTCGCCCGCTGTACCCATTACACATTCAGAGACGCTTTTTTCTCGCTATGGGGGTTTTTTTTTCGTCTGATTTTTTATTCACACGAGGCTCGTCGTCGACGCTGCGTCCGATACAAGCTTCACCCAATTTTTCCGGAGGGTATTTTAATCTCACTTATGCTCGACGCGATGTCATTTTTGAGCCTCGACGGTCAGGAGGGGTCCGGGGGACCCCATGGTATTTCTGCGTTTGGATTTGTGTAGAATTAGCGGAAATAATTGTGATAATTTGCGTTATTTTTAGAGTTCAGTCGATTTTTTTACTCTAAAATTTCCATCTTCGTAATTTGGAATGAATATAATTTTGGTTATTTAGGTTATTTCGTCGAATTTTTTACTCTAAAATTTCCATCTTCGTAATTTGAAATGAATATAATTTCAGAAGCGAGAACTTTTGCGATTAATTAATTTATTTCGAAGTATATTATTCCGAAAAAGTGTAACTAGTATATTTCAAAAGGAATATTTGAATATCTCAATACAAATTAATTAATTTTAAGTCATCGACGGATTTTTTTATAGTGACTTAGATTTTTTTCAACTATGAAAAAATTATAATTTTAGAAAAAAACAATCGCCCCTAATTTTTCCCTACTAAAAGAATACTTTTGGTAGAATTGATATTTTTGCCATATCTAAATAACGAAATATCTAATTCAGAGCAAGACTTCAAGCGCTTGGGGTGAAAACAACCCCGGCTTGTAATCTCATCAAACATCATTGAACATCCACGTGTTTCCTCGAAATAAAAATTCACTCCACCACACACACATCCAATATCCGAATCTCCTATTATTAAAATTTATTGATTAATTAATAAATTAATAATTATTAATAATTATTAATCATTTATTAACTTATTAATTTATTTATTCTCGTTTTCCTCACGAAGCCAACAAAGTCTGAGCGAAGATTCTTCGCCTCAAGATTTCTCATCCCTGCGACAAACTGCAAACGCCCAACTACGACATTGTCTCTCTTCCTCTCTCTCTCTCCCTCTCTTTCTCTCCCACTCTCTCTTACCCCATGATTTTGTTTAAGGCGAAACGCAATAAAAATCCCCGACACTCTTGCGTCCCTAAATGGCAAAGCGCGCGTACTCCTCGAACCCCCCCGCGCGTGACCAATTTTCAAAACCAAAACTGGAGCAAAACCCTGTTTTTCCTTCCTTCCGGGGATCTCGTAAAATTTGCGTCGCCCTGATTTACGATCCAACGTCGCTGCGGTGTCTGTTGGACGAGACGGAAAACGGACTACGGGGTTGTTGCCGAAACCAGTGAATTTCCTCAGCCCCCCACGCTATATACATACACACATATATATATATATTGTGACGTACATTATAGAGAGGACATAACGCAACAAGGCGAAGCACAGCCAGACCAACCCATAGTTACCTGTACCTAGGTACACAGAACGGAGGCTCATAAATCTACGAGTTAACCAAAATTGGAGCAAAATTTTTTTCAATGCTTTTACGGCGCAACCTGGAATGATTTTACAGACTATATACATATGCCCAGCACCGACTATTATAGTCATAACCGATGTCGAAGAATTGCCCCGAGCTTTTGGCTCCGGGCGTGTCCTGACGCAATTCACCGACGTCGCTCTCTCTCTTCGTTCTCTCAATCACCTTTAGACCTTATCTTCGACCGTATACACCCAGAATTACCGTTTTTTTTTCCACGTTGTTTCCTTATTTTTCCGCTTTTTCTCATTTTTCGTTTCGGTCGAGTCGAAAAGCGACAACTTTGAAACCAACTTCGCACCCTGAATCTTTCGTTTTGTCCTCTTGTTTTCTTCTTTTTCTTGGGTTGTCTCTCATTTACGATTCTTCGTCTCTCGGGCGCTCGTCCCCCCCGCGCCAAAGTTGCGTGCAACGTTTCGCGAGATTACGGCGAGCCTGATTTATTTCCCGGGGGTTTATTACTTTGAAGAAAAAAGAAAGAATAAAATACCCCCCCCTAGTGCTACTCGGGAGCAACGGAACTCGTCTAACCCTCGCCGTGGTTACAACCCGGTTTAGACCCCGGTTCGAGACGTCCCGCTCCATTTGCGAGATTCATCGGAAACGGTAAGATCGATAAGAGAATAGGATTTTGTTTTTTTTTGATGAAGGTGGAGTACGAAAACGCACTCCTTTTGTCATAGATAAAACTTGGTTTCACTTTTTTCGTCGCCGATGGATGGCGCAAGAACGAAAAAAGATATTGGCGGGATTCTGGTGATCGTTGGAAAGCTACGGAAATTCATGAGAACCTGAGAAATATTAGTAAAATGTGTAAACAGGCATAATTTATTTGAATAATTTTGATATGACGAGAATATTGGAGACTTCTGGGGCCCCTCATTTATTGTGGTTGCTTGAGAAGGTTATGTGGGGTGTTTTACATAAATGTTATGTGTATGGAAGCCTGCGATCCTGAGAGTTGCATTATTATTATTGTTATTATTATTATTATTATTATTATTATTATTATTATTATTATTATTATTATTATTATTATTATTATTATTATTATTATTATTATTATTATTATTATTATTATTATTATTATTATTATTATTATTATTATTATTATTATTATTATTATTATTATTATTATTATTATTATTATTATTATTATTATTATTATTATTATTATTATTATTATTATTATTATTATTATTATTATTATTATTATTATTATTATTATTATTATTATTATTATTATTATTATTATTATTATTATTATTATTATTATTATTATTATTATTATTATTATTATTAAATAATAACAATAATGATATCGTTAAATATTATACTATTTTATATAATTATCATTAGTATATTATTATTATTAAATAATAATAATAATACAAAAAAATGTACACGAAAAATTCCTGTTTAATGCGTTGTTTAATTCCCCGGACCAGGATTTAATGAAGATGTATTTAAATTACCTTTCTTAGTAACTAATCACGTATTATAGTCGCTATAAGATATTTAAGTTAATTATAGAACTATAGAATTATAGAATAGATAGAATATATAGAATTATAGAATTATAGAATTATAGAATTATAGAATAATTCATCCCAATTATTTATTATTATTCCAGAAATGCAAAAATTATAATTCTTTTACAAACAATAAATCGTATTCACTTGGAAAAGTCATCAAAATCTTGGATCAACAATTAAAACTCTCCTATTTTCAACATCACCAAAACTAAGTCCGCAAAAATCCAATCCAAAACTAATCCATCTCATCATCAAAAGCCAAATGCCGCGAAAAAAAATCCCAAACGGTCCAAAATATCAAACCTTCAATAAATATCGCCGCAAAGAACGCAAAAATACCCGTCTCGGAGCTCGAAGTCATTTTTGACCCTTCGAGAAAACTCCGAGCTCTTCTCTACGACACGAAAAAAAAGCCAGCAAGAAAGAAAGAAAGAAAAAAAAGAACCCGCTGTGGCGAGCGTCTGTCCGTTCCAGCGGCTCCTAAACGCGCATCCCGAAACATATATTGTCTTCCGATCCAAGACAATGGGGTTGAGTCGGTTAGCCAGAAGCCGACCGAGTGAAACGGAAAGAGACGAAAAATTCGAACGAGATAATGAGTTACCGAAGTTCGGATGATTGAGCGGACGAAAAAAGAAAAAGAAGAAGAAGAAGAAAAAGACGAAGAAGAAACGAAAAAAAAAAAAATGTTCCAGCAGCCGTAAAGACAAGCTGCAAAGTGAATTCGGTGGTTTGGCTCGTGAGTGGCTTTCGAAAAGGTTAATCCTTAGATTGGCGGATTCCGAGGGCCGCGTTTGCTACCTGAATGCGACGACTTCGACCCCGTGGTCCCGTCCATGACTGAGTGACCGACTGACCGACGTTTCGCCTCTTGGTATCGCCACGGGTTTCCACTATTTCGTACGGAACAGGTTCTCGTCGTGGAGTCACGTCGCCGACGAAAATCACTTATTATCCTTCCGCATAGCGAAGGGTTTTTCGGCACGGGTGCACGCGCCTTTCAACCGCGAGTATCCCCCCCGAACTACGTATTTCCACCTTCTTGACCTTCGATCTTTTTTTTTACTTCTCCCTTTCGAAGTTCTTCGGCAATTTGACGATTTAATTGCCGGGTGACGAAGAACCTGCCGAGGACCGACCGTTCCGCTGGGTTTTTGTTGAGAATTCGGGTATCTCTGATATACCGGGTGTCTTAAAATATACGTACTTGTGGGTACTGGCGGATTCCTTGGTGAATTCTATTTTATCTGTGTATACGTTTTCGCACTGATGAGAAGATGAACTTCGGGATGTACCCGAAAATTCCTCTTCCAGAGTTCCTAACCGTGAAGGATGGATGGAGGAAGAGCAAACTGGGGTTGACGAATCGGAGTACTGTTCTGGCGGAAGTGCTGTAGCGCAGGTACTTCCCGAGGGAAGCAATTGGGTGAGAAAGGAATGAGGAGTTGTTGACTTGAAATTGAAAGAGTTGAAATTATCAAGTTGTCGATGATTGGAGTCAATGTTTTGGTTATTCTATCAAGCTTTAATGGCTGAGGTTTATGCCAATTCGGGCATTTTGTTTTTCTGCGGAAAAATTGTGAGCACGATGACAACAATGGCGTTGATGCTGTCTGTCAATTTGACGTAGAGTGAGGTTTGATTCCAGTGGCGATCTTTGGAGAACGAATGGATGGAGAGCAGGAGATTGAATAAGATGATTTTCGGGGTTGTGATCGCTAGTCTTCAGTTTTAAGCGTGCTTTTGACGAAATTTTGATCACTTTCGGTGAAGCCACAGCAGTTTGGTGTCCTTATGTATATTCTCCACCTTTCACGTTATCTTGTCTCTCATGACGCAGAAATTTTATCTTTTGTCTTTTATCTTTTCTGTCGTTCTTGCGGGTAAACTTTTTTTTGGTTTCATTTCATGGATTCATGAAATGACTTCCATGGATGGTTTGCTTTCATGGATTGGTTTGGAAGAAACGAAAAATTCAATTGTTACGTCACGCTGCTCAAAATAGTCGAATAATTCGACCCAACGTGCCTCAAACGCATTGGAAACGTTCATTGGAGCTGGAAATTGAAAAAATAAAAATAAATAAGCCCAAAGCATCTACAGAAACACTTTTGAGGTCTCACTGGATAGATATTAAAAAATCGTAGATTCTTGAAAATTTGAGGAATGATAGTTCATGATAGGATAATAATACATAAATTATTTCAGATTTTTTCACTGCTTAATTTAGGAGTTATAAATTTATGAATCCAACACCGTCGCTTATGGGAAAACAGCTTCTGCGGGCGTTAATAATTGCAAAACGAATTAAACTAAATCGTCGTAAATTGTAAAAAAATGATATCATCAAGATTTAGGATCAACAGATTGATTATGCTTAGTTTCGAATGAATCGACTGAGTAATTGTCGAGAAATTAATTAAAGCACTGAAGAGTATCGCCTGAAACAATTGTAGCATCACTGACAAAACGTCAGTCAACCACACGCCAATATCATCAAATTCGACTTCAATTATCATTAAAAGTGGTGAATCAACATTTCCAAGTATCAATTTATCATCACTTCAGCTATTAGTAAAGCCTAAACACATGTACGACACGATCTAGACTTCTAAATCCACCATTCACCCATTTTTCACCAACTCTTTACCCGACGTTCCATCCAGTATGACCTCAAAACCGTGCATCATCGTCGTGTCTTCCCCAAAAAAAAAGTAACAAAACCAAAATATGCATCTCAACACTCCTCCAAACGCCTACATCGACCCAAATCCCCCCTCCAAACAAAAACCCCCCCGCCAAAAAATCGAGAATCCTCGACCTCGATTATCCACGGATTATAGCCGTGCGTCGCGCATGTCCTCGGTATGACGTAAAAATGCAAGATTCAAAAACGCGAAGATCCTGCCACGAGCCACAATGGTCCGCGTTCTCGCACGGCTTTTCTGGCTGACTGAAAGAGGCTCGTGGAACCGTCAAAGGAAAGTGAATAAGAAGAAAGAATTCCACAGGAAGAAATTCCAGAAAGAATAAATAAAAAGAAAAATAAAGAAAGAAAGGAAGAAGAAAAAAAATAGAGGAAGAGGAAAGAAAATGTCGAGACGCACGCGCTCGTTATTTATCCCCCCCTCCCCTCCTTCCAATCCCTCTACAGGGTGTCACGCACGTCGATCATTTGGACCTGCGTCCTTGACACCCGCGCAGAATACTTTTTCCCGGTTTCTTTCTCAATGAAAAAAGCGAATCGTTCGATTAACAATAATTCTCGGTCCAGCCAAGGCAGCTGCCGTTACCCGCCACCATACACACGAGCGTACACACATGGAAGACCCGCTGTTATGCCGATATTGTCACGCTAGCCCTCTCGAATTTTCACGGGTACCGTGAATACCCGCGCAAGCTCCACGATGCGATCGACAAAAGGATCGATTCGAGAGACATCTTTTTATTTCGACGAGGTCCGCACTCGAGGATTTTATTTTTATATATTTTTTTTTCCATAGCAGCGCGTTATAAGAATGAGCACAGGCGCGGATGATCGATAGTGGGAGAAGTATCTCGTAATGTGGGTAAGAAAGCACTCGATCGTGGAGGAACCTTCGAGTCACGATCGAAAATTCTGAAGAGCCGGAAAGAAATCTTCTGACTGTTGAAATGATAACTTTTGTAACACCTTTGAGGTGGAAAAAAGAAAAGTCGAAACTTGCGCATTGGTTAGTCATAATTTTTCATATTTGTTAGAGTTTTGTCTATGAGGAATTATTTGTCGATCAATTTTGGGTTAATCGTAGAGAAAGCTTTGGCAGATGTGAAAAATTGAGAGGAAGAGATGTGCAAGGTTCGACTTTGCACTCTTGTTTTCATATAAAATCCGTTCGTAAATCTATCTAGTCCGGAATAAATATATGGTGAATTCCATGTCAAATATAAAAACTGAAAATCGCATTAAATCTGAACGTCTAGATGGATTTTGCCCAAATTTAATACGAAATATCTTTCGATAATAGTGCGAATTTGTATCAAATTTTACTCCGATATCTCGAAAATTGTGGAAGCTAGAGCGCGCACGTCTATTTTTGAAAAATTTCAAAACGACATAAAATATGAATGGCTCCATGGATTCTGCCCAAATTCAATACGAAACATTTTTTAATAATAGTGCAACTTTCTGCCAAATTTTAGTCAGATATTTCAAAAATTGCGCCAGCCAGAGAGCGCACAGCGATTTTTGACACCTTTCAAAATTCTTGAAAACAAAAGCACTGCGTGAATTTTTTTCAAATTCAGTAACAAGCATCTCCTCGTAGTAGTACAACATTCTTCTAAATTCAAGCTCGATATCTCTAAAATTGTGGGAGCTAGAGACCTCAAATAAATTTTTGAATTTTTTAAAAATCGCGTCAAAACAAAAATACTACATGGATTTTTCTAAAAATTAAATCATGCTACCCTCCTTGAACCCTCTACACGTGTGACAAATTTCAGCTTGATATCCCAAGCCGTTCTCAAGTTGTGAACGTTCAATCAATGTTACATACACACGCATACACACATACATCCGAACATTTTTTCATCATGTGATTTTTATATGTTTCCGGACATTCTGACCGCGTTTTCATGAACATCTTGGCAAAAGAAACCTCACCAAAACAAAGCTTCCTCTATGATAAACCAAAATGCTGCCGAAATTTGGCAAAAATGAAAAACTCGGGATTGATTTTTAATGAGCCAACCTCGCCGGGTTTTCACACATAAGAAAAAATCTTGGCACACCCGCTGACTTTGCAAAGAGATGAGAAAGCGAAAAAATATTATACATATATATATATATATTTTTTTTTCATCGTAGTTTTCGAAAAGTAGCGAACCACGCGCCGAAAGTCGGCGGCGACGGATAATCGTTACGCCCAATAGTCTCGCTTGTAGTGTGGAAAACAACATTAATCACGAAAAGGTGTATTAGACCGACGTCCATGACGACGGCTTGAGACGAAACTCGAGAGAATGATGAAGAAGAATAAATCGATAGTGCGAAGAAGCAAGGAATCGCTCGTTGTATCTCGTCGGGGTCCGTTCCGACCCCGGCGAGACGATCTTTGCCCTCCCGGTGGTATTTTTTTCGTTGGGTTGAGACAACCGTGCCAGTTATTGGCCACTCAGCGTGGAGGCTTTGCGTTTTCGATGGACGAAAGACGACCAAATGAGGTTTTTTAATAAGGAAAATAATTGTGAATCGTCAATAATTGTTGGTTATTGAGATAACGTTTGACTAATTGATGTTTTTTAATAAGAAAAATAATTGTAGGTCGTGAATGATTGTTGATTATTGAGATAATTTTGAATAATTGATGTTTTTTAATAAGAAAAATAATTGTAGATCGTAGATGATTGTTGATCATTGAGATAACATTTGACTTGTTGATGTTTTTTAATAAGGAAATAATTGTGGATCGTAAATAATTGTTGATTATTGAGATAATATTCGACTGATTCATGTTTTTTAATGAGGAAAATAATTTTGGATCGTAAATAATATTTAATTCGTAGTTTTCTGCAAAATCGACGGATTATTCACCCCGAAAAAAATCCTGATAATTGCAAAATCAAAGTCGAACGTTTTGAAATGTTATTCCTACGATACATAAATTACGTAGGATACAAAAAGACATTCTCTGAACATAAAGTTCAGAGAAATTTCCTACGGAAATTTATGTTATAATTGGAAAGCTATTTATCTTTGAAAAATCTCAATAATTTCTAAAACAAAAACGAACGTTTTAAAATAGAATTTTTACACAAAAAGCCGACATTAAAATGTTTGCTATATGTACGAACTTAAACTAAAAAGTTGAAAATGTATATTTTTTATAACTTTAAAGAAAACACCATTAAAAGACAATAAATTAAAAGACTAAATTATCGATACTTAAATATTTAATTAATGCTTAAATATTTAACCGACTCAAATATTAAAATATCAACATTTTTGTATATCGTTGTTTAATGCTTTTTTCTCTAAGTTAATGAAAAATATAATTTTGAACTTTTGAGTTCAAGTTCGTGCATATTGACCAAATTTGGAACTCGATTCTATTTTTCTCATAAAAAATTTATCTCATTTTTTCAAATTCCAGTGGTAATCATTCGATCTAAACCCACGTGATTGGTTTTTGTTATCCTAAAATTATTATTAAAAATTATCATTACATTAAATCAAATATTAAAATTATTATTGCAAATTCATTAAAACCGAAGTTTTATTATCATTAAAAAAAACCATTCGTAAAAAAACCAAATCGGACTACCCTCAAGATACATCCTATTCAATAAAAAAAAAAAAAGAATCATCAAAATCGGTCCCCAATCAACAAAAATCTCGCGTAACATACACACAAAAAATACACACCTCGAATCAACAACCTCCTCCTCCTTTCCGAAGTCAATCAATAATCGATACGATAAAATCCTCGCACAGTGGCCAATCGCTGTACCACCAGGTCTCTATTTCCGTACATTACGATGAGATTTACAAAGGCGAAGACATTGAGCCCGGTAATGTTGTCGAAGGCCTTGCGGGGTGGTCAAAATTTTCATGGTCGCGCTTACCGATCGAAGGGTGGTCGATCGTTGAAGTTAGCCGCCCCCGCGGGTTCGTTCAACTGTTTTCGTTACCCAGCCCGTTGTTCGAGAAACCATCAACGATTGACCAACAGCAGGGGCTTCGTAATGATCTTTTTCACAACAAACCGAACGAATATTTACCATCATCGACCGTCAGCTCGTCTCTTTCTCTTTCTCTCTGTCTCTTTCTCTCTCTCTCTCTCTCGACGTTTCATCTTCCACCTTAGTCACGTGGTGGTCGATATAATCCTTCGAACCATTGTCTACCCCGGTTACGCGGCTTTTCCCGTATCCGCATTATACGCAGCTTCTCGGATATTTCTCGAATTTTCATTCCCCGAAGTTTTACGAAAAGAACGAGCTTACGTTGGCGGCAATGAGAGACAAAGAAAATTGCGCCCGGGGGTTTGATGGTTGAGCTCACGGGTGGCGATGGAAGAAAAATGGTAAATTAGCAATTATTGCAGGTGGTTGGCGCAAAAATTTATTCTTGGTGGTTTGGAAGAACGACTTTGGGGATTTTGTTTTTTTTTCGAAGTTCATCGAGCAATGGCAGATGCCGAACGGGAATAGGAGGGGTTGTTTCGAATTGAATAACGTTTGAGAAGGAAATTTAGTACATTATGACACTAGTACGAAAATAGTACATTATGACACTAGTACGAAAATTTTTTTTCTGACGAATGTGAGTTTGCAGAACGAGCCGAAGGCGGGTGTTGGAATCACACGAGTCCAGAAAACGTTTTTCGTGCGAGTATCGTACGAATTTTTATGTCACAAGGTGCGTAAATGCGGTTTGACGCGAACGAAGTGAGCGTAAAACCGCACTTTTACGCGCAGCGTGTCATAAAATAATATTTATCGACGGCTTGGGTTGGGAGCGAAAAATCTGGGCACGATATTGCGGACGATCGTTGACTCGACTATTATTCGTCCTTTGAGGACGACATACAGGTGATTTCGCCGATTTCGCGGCTTTCTAGACGCGGTTGAAGAAAAATTACGCATATGAAATTTTTTTGCTTAATTTTCTGGCGATATTTTATTTTTTATATTTTTTTGTGTTATTGAAATTTTCGTTTCTGTTGTTCACACGATAGGTGATGATACTACTAGAAATATGTTGTAAAAATTTCGAAGCGATCTGAAGCTTCGTTCAACAGTTAGAACTTTCACAAGATTCAAAACAATACATTGCTTAATTATGTAATATCTTCGCCATTTGTTAATATTTTTGATTTTTTTTACCGCGTCTAGAAAAGTAGCTTCGAAAATCGGCGAAATCACGTATTTAAGGCCTTAAGGTCATACGCCTAAGTGCCCCGAAGACTGAGGGAAATTAAAAAAATTATCGTGAAGTTTATACGGTGGAAAAAGGATTGAATTGTTGATTTCACAATTTTTTAAATTAACTTTTTTATTATAAGAAAAAGAAATAAAAGAAAGTTTTTTTATGTTGACAATATTTTTCTATGTTTCTGAAATTATGTTTTTAGCCATGGTCGGCCCGATAACTCAATCAATTTTTAATTTGTCTCAACTTTTTTATTTTGATCTTGATAATTATGTTCTCCATAGCCTGACTAGAAGTTTTCTCGATTTATTGGTCGGACAATTTTTCTATACATCAAAAACAGAATTTTCCTTATTTTTTATTGCATAAAAAAATCCTGCGATTTCTTTATTTTTGAAAGAAAAAAAAATCCCCGCGTCAGACTATAAATACTGCATTATTTCACTGGATTATTTCTTATTTTTAGAGATCGGTCAATTTCCAGTAAATTCATCAAAAATCCCATTCGTCCGGAAAATCTCATCGATATCGATCTCAAGCAGTTACATCCATTCAACCTCACTTTCCAAAATCAACAACCAATAAAAATAAGAAAAATATTTACACAACGACCTAAAAATCCCGAAATATCGTCGTCTCCTCGACTTCGATCGATCCATTCCTCTTCATCGATTCTCAACCGATTTTTCCCGGTCTCGAGGTCCAAAATCGATTGACGATTTTTTTCCCGAAATCCAACGGTCGCCCAAGGGCAGGTGAGTCGTCGATGGACCGCGAAGAGGACATCAGACTCCGCTGCGAAGACGCGCATACCCGAAACCAAGAACGATCCCAAAGGGGGAAGAAGAGAACGTAGGAAGAAGAGCGATCGGACAAAAGCTTATAAAGGACATGCATGCCGGGTGCGTTGCGCAAAGACCTTTTCCAGGAAAACGCGAGAGTTTTCATGAGTTTCCATATGGGGCATTCCATGACAAGTCGATCAAGTTCTCGCGGTCATTTTTTAGATCGTTTTCATAATTTTTTATTCGAAAGTACTCATCGAAAAAAACGAGCCCAATTTTTTTTTAATTAAAAAAATATATATTTTTAGAGATTTTTTTTTTTTAAATAAAAAAAAAATATATTTTTAGAGATTTTTTGATTTTAAATAAAAAAAATAACAAAAATTTCCGTTTTTTTTGCCTGAAAAAATTCACAGAATTCTTATAAATTATAAGAAAATTTGAAAAAGCTATTGCAAGATGGAGCTTTGAAAACTAACGGAGAAAAAAAATAAAAATAAAGAAAATTGTGTACGTGACAAATGCAGCAACAATATTTGTTGGCGAATTTTTTGATCTTTATTTTTTTTCTCCGTTAGTTTTGAAAGCTCCATCTTGCCATGGCGTTTGAAAATTTTCTCATAATTCGTAAGAATTCTGTGAAATTTTTCAGGCGAAAAAAAAACGAACATTCTTTTTTTTAATTTTTTTTATTTAAAAAAAAAAAAATCTTTAAAAATATATATTTTTTTAATTTGAAAAAAATGGGGCTCGTTTTTTTCGACGAGTACTTACGAATAAAAAATTATGAAAACGATCTAAAAAATTACCGCCAGAACTCGATCGACTTGTCGCGGAACGCCCCATATATATCAAGTGCACCCACTTCTTCTCCGGTTCTCAATGAATATCCGACGAACGAATATAAGGGTAAGACGTTTGAAACGAGAAGGAGGGAGAAGAAAAAAAATAGAAGAAAAAAATAATACAAATGTCCGAAAAATGTTTGTCGGACATTTTTCGAACGGCGCGGGTATTTTACAGGGTTGCCGAACACAATGGACAACACTTTTACGAAAGCTAGGCGCGTAAACCCATAACGTTCGTTCAACCGCGCTTGGTTGACGCATATATTCTATGGGGGTGAAAAAAAGGAGAAGAAAAGAACGCGAGGGGATGACACATTTGGTACGCGTACGGGTGGGAAGGAGGAGGGGGAGGAGGAGGAGGAGGAGGAGGACACTTTCGACCTACCTCAATGATGACTACGCGAAATAGAGAGGCGTTTTATGGGGTGGCGGTCCCGCGATGGCCTTGGCTTTATCGAATGTGGAAACGTTGAAGCGGAAACTCATTGACTCGATTTATTTGTATGGCATTGCCTTAGGATCACTGGGGAATTTATCACGGGATGCAAGGTCGATGACTTTCAGCGTGATAAGATTGATTTTAAACATTTGTTTATATGTAGAAGCGTGATTTGAAAAGTTAAAGATGAGATTTTTAATTACTTCGAAGATGAGAACATTGAAGGACGATTTATGAAATTATTGGTACTTAGATGTATAAGAGGGTTAAATATGTACTGGTGATTATTTGCTTTAGTCGCTAAATTTATTTTGGTTGGGTAATTAATTAGGGCGAAACATTTTAAAAAAAATTAATAAAGAAGATTGATTCATTATTAATTTTTTTTTTTTCGCCCTTAGATTTAGGGAATCTTCGAATTTCGTATTAATTCGTTGTTTCCTCATTACGTATGTGTATCGATGATTATATTTTGTTTCGCCTCATACCATTAATCAGTTATTCTTAATTTTACCTATAAATTTATTTTTTTCGAAACCTTCTTCGAACAAATAATTATAAATAATTCTCATGAAACAATTAAATAATTCACATTTCCGTTTGTCACGATTTAAAGACAATTAAGGCGTCAAGCTAACAATCAGCTTCTTCCTTCAACAAAGCTCAACAATTCCAACAAAAAAAAAACAACAACTACGATAATTAATATCGACAATAATCAAACGCACAATTTTTAAACCCTCATCGCTTTGGCTTTTGTAAACGATCATCGCTGAACTTCGGTCTCGATCCTTTCCGTTGTTTCACGAGCATCGTTTATCGATCGAAAGCTCGATAACCCCCGGAAGCAAAGAGCCGAGAGATGCTCGAAGTTATTTCATTCCAAGGTCCGACAGTTGCTCGAGCGTGCGCCGAGGTCTTTCGGGGCCGTCAGTCGGTGGGCGTCCGGTTTTTCTCAACCGTTGTTGGCAGATGTTGCCATGATACTCCTATGCAACTGGCCAACGCAACGATCTGTCCGATGCTCCAAGATTAAACGGGATTAGTGTATTTTTTTTTTTTTTTCGTGTCAACGAACCCATTTTGATCAACGCAATCTCGTTGATCTAATTGTTGAAATAATCGTTTTGGAAGAATTAGAAAAATAAACTAGCGAGACTACGACGCTTTGATCGTCGAAATTTATTGGGGAATTGAGGGATGAAGGGTTTGATTGCAATGGAAACAATCGCAATGGTGGAGATGCATTAGGGTGGTTTTTTGTGTTATTTCACTGGTTTTTTTTTCTTTATTTGGGTCATTTTCGGACTTATTGGGAGGGAAAAAATTTGATACTGTATGAAATTAACACGGATATGGATTATAATTTCACGGGAATTGATATAAATATATGGGTCATTTCATGCTGAGTTTGTACACTTATTCTGGCGATTATTTTCCGATTTGTTTGAATAATTTTGGAATTAATAAAATATTCGAGAGTTCCTGGAAGCTATTTTTATCGTGGTTGTTTGAGAATGTTATGTAGTGTATTTTACGCTGATTTAGGGTGGTATGGTGATTTAGGTTATTTCAGTTGGATATTTTTTCGTCAAAGTAGAATTGATATCCGTCGATTCCATATCGTCTTAGATCTTTCCAGGAATAATTAGACACCCCGTCAATATAATTACGCCAAGATACACAAATTTTATGTATTTTAAACAGTAAACTTCACCCTCAATCAACACGGATTAATAATTGTACTAGCAAGGTGAAATTGAGCTTGCGAATTCCTTCTTTAATTTTTTTTAATCGATTTTTCGATCTCAGAGAAATCAAAATTAAAAAATAATAACGAATAATAACCACCCTAATATGTAACCAACGACAACGAGAGCTATAATTAACATTCCTATGACATGTCTAAATAACTCGACAAACAGCAACCCTTTTTTACAACCCCTAAATTATTTTTATATACAAAAATAAAATAATTATTTATTAAATAATTATTATTATTTCTTAAATAATAATTATTATTTATTGAATAATTATTATTATTTATTAAATAATTATTATTATTTCTTAAATAATAATTATTATTTATCGAATAATTATTATTATTTATTAAATAATTATTATTATTTATTAAATAATTATTATTATTTATTGAATAATTATTATTATTTATTAAATAATTATTTTTTTATATATTATTTAATTTTGTATATAAATAATAATTTATTATTAAATGATTAAATAATAAAAAATTATTTTTCGTAAATTACAAAATGCAACGTGAATCCAAAAAAAATATTACATACGTTCCAAGAATTCTATGATAAAATTTACCACATCGTCACAATAATATCTACTATTTTTTGTTTATCAACCCGTACAAATTACAATAAAAAAATTGCATCACAATCTTACGAGTCAACATCGAAGGTTTAAAAAAACGATGGTAAAACGATCGATGAACAATTCCTCGATTTTACGATCCTTCGACGACAAAAGTTCTGGACGCGGTATGTCAACCACGTGATGCACAACCGTGCACACCATCCTGTTTCACGAAATTCCAGGTCTGGACATCGTACCGAGAGACCATGGGGGTCCGGTCAACGTGTGGGACTTGAGAGAAAGACTCGCAAAGGCGACAGTATTTTTTATTCAAGACATTTTCTCTCGTTTCCAGAAGCAGTGAGAGTTTTATGATTGTTCGGGGATGAGAAAAAAATTGGTTAAACGGTTCGAAAAGTCGAAAATTATCCGAAAAACCCTTTCCGCAGTTGAGAGGACTCTCGAGGTTTTTTTTTTTTTTTGATCCTTTCGTTGCGACTGAGTTCCTTGGAGCGACCACGTTCGAGAAATGAAGGAACAATTATGTATTCTTTTGTTTGGTATTCTTAGCTTCGGGATTTGAGCTTCAGGTAGGTCTGGCTTTTTTTTTATTGTCGGGTTGGGAAGAACAAAGTAAGATCTTGTCGTTATTCTCTTGTAAAACCTGCGGTGGAGAAGCTGGGGTACATATCTTTGCCTTCTTCAGCTGGCAAACATTTATCCCACGTGTGGAAAATAAAATTGACGATTGAACTTTGTATCATGATATTTGTATAATTATATGATTATAAATTTTATATAATTAGCAGCGTTGGAAGGGCGAGCAAAATTTGATTTAAAAGAAAATGGAAACAGCGATTCGTCATCTATTTATTAGGAAGTGTTACGTCCAGAGCACTGAATTACTGCCGATATCTTAAGGGCTTGCATTCGGAAATTTTGAAATTATCTATTTTTAAACAATTTATCTTATCTAGATCATGAATAACGATTGTTTTTAAACAATTTCTTTTATAGTATCATCGTGTCAAAAATGTTTTTCCTCAGTTTGGAGTCAATGAGAGTAAAAGTCAAGGAGAGGAAGCCATTTGCATGATTATTTTCATTAGGCTCGCAACACTAGACGCAAGTTTGTCGTATTTCTCAAAACTCTATTTTTGAAGTCGTTAGACACGATTTCTTAAAAACGAATGCACCGATCTCATTTAAATTTTTCACACTTCTTCTAAATAGGATTGATCAGTGATTGCACGAAGGTTTTTGCTATTTTTTTAATCACAAATTGATTTTACAAGGCAATAAAGTGGTGTGGATTTTACCGAAAATTGTACTTTTTTTGCATGCAACTCTGCCAAAAATTCAAATTTAATTTTTTTTTCAAAATCCTTCGTTCAATCACGAGCTATACCCGCCTACTAACAGAAAATATTTGGTTTTCTGATTTCACATGAAGCTATCATGAATTATCCTGACAACTACGAGGACACTTTTTTGTAAGACGTCTCCGAAAATCAGGTCGCAACGGCTGAATTTTCAAAATTTGAAAATGAAAATTTTACAATACATTCTTAAAATATTCCTCTTCTATATGCATAAAACTTCGAATAAAACAATTCTTCCATTACATTCCAAAAAAATTAGAGAAAATATGCTTCCTCTTAACCTTCGACAGCCCCACAATTGTGGCTTAAGGGCTTAAGCCCTTTAATTTATTCCCATCAGCTTTCAACGGCTTCTCTCCCAAACCAAACTGTCTCCAAAAAAAAAAAAACTCGAAACAAGTACAACCACGAGCAATCCCTTGAATCTAAAAAAAAAAAAAAAGTTGTGAATTAAACTGAAAACCTTTTCTTTCCCGTTCCGTTCTCTCGGAGGAAGTCATTCGTCAATGCAAGCTCGGTGCATGAGCTTTGTCACTTGCCACAGCTGGTTGCATCGTCACGGTTGGATACGTCATCACCGTTAAAAGATGCAGGAAGTTCACGTTCAGTATTTTTTTACTTGTCTCTTTTTCTTTTTTCTTTTTCTTTTTTTTTTTCTTTGAGCCGGTGGCCGAACGTTCGACGTTCGCACGAACTCGGCCATGTGTTTAAAATGTGCGGAATCTGGAAGCGAGAAATCCCCGGAGAACACTCGTTTTCATTTCTAATCCTGTAATATGATACAAGTTGACACGAGAAAGAAAGTCGATGCGTTAAACTGCTTTTATCTCCGGAAAATTCGGTAAAACGATTTATCGGTAGTGAAACCTGCAACAAAAAAGGGTTCCTCAACCTTCTAATGTCGTTTATTATTCTTTGTTTCAATCAAGAAATTATTATGGGCTGATATTCACGCGGGAAGAGTTTTTAATCCGGTTTTTAATCGGGAGAAAAATATTTATTCGAGTGCTTGTGGGGTTAATTTTGGCTTTGAGCTGACGTTTATTGACTATGGGAAGCACTACAGCGCCGTGATAATGAGCATTAAGACGTAGAGCGATCATTAGAGGGTTAACCCTTTGACAAGAGCTGACAGACTTGTCGGCGTTTAACATTGCTGACATACAGGGGTTGTTTTTACCCCGAGGACACGAAAAAACTTGTTGCGGGTGAGCAATTGATTTTTCTGGCTTGAAAAAATTGTCATATACTCTTCAATACTTTCTTTAAGGGGTGCCATAGGTTATTTGGTTTTAATTCAGTACTAAATCTGAAAAAAAAAAATGTTTAAGGTGAAAAAAAAACGGAAAATTAGCGACTTTTACACAAAGAAAAATCGCAACTTCCCAATCTTCCGGTATTTTGATCTAAAAATTGAACTAAATACTGTCAACATACTCTATTCCACGAAAAAAAATAGCCTGATAGTAGGTGTTGGAAAAAAGGTATTAATCAATTTTTATATCGATCTCGCTTGAACGTATTTTGACCCCAGTAGGCCAATTAAGGGTTAAAAAAGTTTACTGCAAACTTGTGCGTATTATTATAGAACCTAGACGAATATAAATATCGAAGCTAGACGGATATACATATATAGAAGCTGTATAGAGCTAGGCTGAGCTCAAAAGATTCTGTATAAATTCACATTATCACAATTCGCCAGCGAGTCGTTGCTATTTTTTTTTCTCAGACTCAACGAAAGGTCAGAAAACCGTATAATGGGGGATTACGGAAGAGGGAAAAAATTCTACCGTATGATGACACTTCTATTTACAACGGGCGACGACGAACAATGCTGATAAGACTGAATGATTATCGTACGCGCGGTTATTCTAGTCTGTTCGGGGAAATAACATGAATTTGAGTGTTTCCCGACTACTTTCAGCCTGTATAAAAATTGGATTACTTTCGGACGTATGTTGGTTCGTATAAACCAACGTGGACAGAAATGGCATAGCCTTAAAGGTTGAATACATGACTCGGTAAATTTGTGGTCTATCGACGATTGCGTTAAAAAAATAGGAGAACCCTTTTTCAATTGAAATTAGAACACCGGAATATAGAAAGATCTCATTTTAGTTATTGCATTGATCATTTAAGGGGACTGAGTCACCTAAAAAGTCGAAGGAAAAAAGAATTTTTTTTTGTGACAAGATCAATCTACATTTTTATTCTAATTTATCCTTATAAAGTATCTATACTTAGACATCTTTTCAAATTTTTTCAGAACCATATCAAGCATCCGAACGCTGTGATATTTTTCCAAAGTTTGGGAGCTCGTTGTAAGATTCAGACCGAACAACTCGAGCGATCGTGGTCTTTGACGTCTCATTTTGTTCAGAAAACACATGATTCCGAAGTGAATGTGGGAATTTGGAATGCGAGGTACGATG
This sequence comes from Sussaba pulchella, assembly GCA_963971145.1. Classification (NCBI taxonomy): domain Eukaryota; kingdom Metazoa; phylum Arthropoda; class Insecta; order Hymenoptera; family Ichneumonidae; genus Sussaba; species Sussaba pulchella. Next base: position 3,632,565 of record OZ020165.1, on the reverse strand, counting down.
AAGTTATGGTGACCTATTATTCAACTGTTTTTCCATAAACTTTGTTTCCTTTTTACGTTATAGACTGCCAAAATGTTTAAAGTGCATAAAAAAAAAAAAATTCCACATTCACCTTGAAATTGTGTGTTTTGTGAACAAAATGAGACGTCAAAGTCCACGATCGGTTGAGTTGTTCGGTCTGAATCTTACAACAAACTCCCAAACTTTGGGATAATATTTATTTATTATTATATTTATTATTATAAATTATATCATTATAAATTATAAATGGACGGCGTAGAGGAAATTCATTGGTTGTAAATCAACGATAATATTAAATACAATTAAAATTATTACGTATAACATATATATATAGATACGATACAAATACAGAACGATTAAAACACAATACAAATACAATTACAATTAAAATACAGAATATATTGTGTTTAATTCCTAAACCCAATCAATAAAAAATTGTTTTTACGAACGGCGAAGTTTTCCTAGGTCTTTGAACGACATTTCGTACCCTCAGCCACCTTTTTCTTCACGCAATTCAAACCCTTGCCAGCTCGAATAAAGCCCAACGTCGTAATCCGTGAAATGTTTACGTCGCGTAATCGCATTTGAAGAGACTATGCTCGGCTGGCCGATCGCAACCGAACCCTTTGATATTTTTCGTGTCTCTTCGACGCGTTGAGAACGTTCGTTTGATACGTAACAAACTATAAAAACGCACGCATATATATGGGGCATTTCGCCCCGAATTAACAGATTGAAACCCTTCTAGTCTTTGATGAGGTTGATAATTTTTTTTCTTCAGTATCTTTTGAATCCTACGACCTCACTGATTGGAAAAAAAATTTAGATCCCTTCTTCTCCGCCCCTCGAACCATTTTTTTTCTTCATTAAGGGAGAACTGCTATTGTACGATTTTTTAATTGGATAACAATTTATTTCTGGATACTTCATGGAAATTCAGGAACTTTTCTTGTAAAATTGGAGTGGGATCTATGTTCCGAATATTTTTTAAAATTCTTTTTAAATTTTGAAAAATTTTGATTTTTTCCGAAATTTCAATAGATGATAATGATTTCTTATCTCAAAAAAAAATAACAATGAAATGATTTCTGCAAAAAAAATTGACGTTTCGATTATTTTCGATGGTCATTCGATTTTTTGAAGATTTTATATTTCTAAAAATTGAAAACCAATAATCGAAAAATCGATTGTCCATCGGAAATAATAGAAATATCGATTCTATGCAATAAATATTTCATTTTTATTTTTTTAAGATAGAGGACCATTATCGTATATCGAAATTTCGATAAAAAACCCGAATTTTCCAAAAATTTTAAAAGAATTCTAAAAAATATCGAGAATATGAATCCCGCTCCAATTTTATGAAAAAAGTCCTTCAATTTCGACAAAGTATCCAGCAAATAAATTGCATCCAATTGAAAAATAACCCAATAGCAGATACCACTTGATAAAAAAAAAACAGGGCGGCCTGCCGACAGGGAATAATCCAAAAAATGTTTGAAAAAAAAATTTACTGAGTTCGTAGGATCCAAAAAAATGTAAAAAAAAAATTTACCGAGTTCGTAGGATCCAAAAAAATGTAAAAAAAAAAATTTACTGAATTCCTTGGATCCAAAAAAATGTAAAAAAAAAATTCCCGACCACATCGGCAAATAGAAGGGTTTCAATCCATCGTTTCTGGACGGAATGCCCCATGTTTATATATAAGTTACAACAGAAACGGCGAAGAAAAAACTCGGAGACCGAGACGGGGGTAGCTTACGCGGTCGTCTAGTTATAGAGTAGAAAATGTCTCTTTGATGAGCGCGGCGAGTCTCCCGCGTCGCGATACCAAACAATTCCGAGACGAACATTGAAAGGTGGTAGGCCGTGTAACGCGATCAGGATTTTACGTCCTGAATTACGCCGACGCTACCCGTTGAGTCCTTTCTCGTGGCGCGGGGCACTATAAATTCGACGAAAAATTCGACCGCACGTACAGCGTTGAATGTACCCGCTTATTTTTCACGGGTCGTCGGTGACTATTAGTTTTGTTATGATTATTGTTGTATCAAAATAACATTGGATAAAGCAAACAAATTTAATATCTACTGGGGAGAATGCTGTTGCAGTTCTTAGACGGGGTCTTAACCTTATTAAATTCTATATCATTCTATATTATATTCTATATTATTCTATATTATATTCTATATTATTCTATATTATTCTATATTATTCTATATTATTCTATATTATTCTATATTATTCTATATTATTCTATATTATTCTATATTTTTCTATATTATTCTATATTATATTCTATATTATTCTATATCATTCTATATTATATTCTATATTATTCTATATTATATTCTATATTATTCTATATTATATTCTATATTATTCTATATTATTCTATATTATATTCTATATTATTCTATATTATATTCTATATTATTCTATATTATATTCTATATTATTCTATACTATATTCTATATTATTCTATATTATATTCTATATTATTCTATACTATATTCTATATTATTCTATATCATTCAATATTATATTCTATATTAATCTATATCATTCTATATTATATTCTATATTATTCTATATTATTCTATACTATATTCTATATTATTCTATATTATATTCTATATTATTCTATATCATTCTATATTATATTCTATATTATTCTATATTATATTCTATATTATTCTATATTATATTCTATATTATTCTATACTATATTCTATATTATTCTATATTATATTCTATATTATTCTATACTATATTCTATATTATTCTATATTATATTCTATATTATTCTATACTATATTCTATATTATTCTATATTATTCTATATCATTCAATATTATATTCTATATCATTCTATATTATATTCTGTATTATTCTATATTATATTCTATATTATTCTATATTATATTCTATATTATTCTATACTATATTCTATATTATTCTATATTATTCTATATTATTCTATATCATTTCTGATTTTTCTTACATATACTTAACGTGCATAAATGATCTGTAAAACAATGTCGTCAATAGATGCGTCATTTTTTCTCAACCACGTCTACAAAAGTACCTTCGAAAATCGGCGAAATCGCGTATATAAGGCCTTAAATATATTCCCATCGCTGGACAATGTCCAGTACGGTATCCAGACCCCAAAACCGTACATCGAAGGCCTTGAAAAACCACCGAAAAACCACTGAAAAAGGTTTTTCTTCTTTTTTTTTTTTTTTAAACCATTTTCAGGATCAGCTGCATCCCATAAATATCGTTGCAGCCCTTTGACGTGTTCTTGCTGCACTTCTGCTCGCCGCGTTACGCCCATGCCGGTCACACGACCTTCGGACGATTCGTGAAATATTGGTTACCCTTACGAGCTAACTCGGTTCAACTCTTTACGAAGAATATACCCCGTTAAATTTCGGCAACCCGGCAAAGATGTCTCGAAGTCGTTACCGCTGTTTAGGATGCTGCGCGGGAAAGAAAGGAGGCCGCAGGCTCTTCAGCCCCGAGAGGGCCGATAAGTTATGACGCCCGGTGCAGAGCCGAGGCTTTTGGTCTCCTTGTGGCCGAGTTTGGGGGCGAGTTCTTGACTCGCTGACGAATTTCGTCCGTAGTTCATGCGGGAATGCTGCATTATCGGATTTGATTAACGTAATTCGTTGCCTTAACGGGGTATTGATGTCTAGAAGCTTGTTTCTTAAAGTCATTTTTAGGAATTAATTTTGCGAAAACTATCAATCCTACAGTGCCGGGGTTTTTTACGCGCAATGAGTCATGTTTCAACTGACAACACAAATTTTTTGTAAAAGATTTTATTGAAGGGTACACAAGTTATGCGCTGTTACGCAGGTCACGGCGTGAAAGTCTCGTTCAAACGGGCGCACATATTGTGGCGGTTCTATTCGAGTTCTACGAATTTCAACTTAATATTTAATTGGCACATTATCGAAATCGTACCTCATAAGGAAAGGCAAAAAAACAAAAATCGATTTTTTGAAATTTCTAAACAGCATTATCCCCTTGAAAATTGAGTACGTTACATTAAGATGGATAAACTCCAATGAGTTACAGAACTTAATTAAACAGCGTTACACAAATTTACTCATCAACTCACTAATTAATTTCTAACTAGTTTAATTACAAGTAAGATATAAGAATCCGAATTCTTGATATTATTATAAAACGAAATAATTATCATCTTTCGATTGTTATTGAAGCAATATTTTATAGAAAGTTGAATAAAATGCTACAACAAATATTACGCGAATCATGAATGTCTGGAATCTAGGATATACGTCGCTAATTTGCAGTTTGTAATTACGTATTCGAGTGGCTAAGCTTGGTCACTGAATATCTTACGTATGTCCTAGTGGATACAATTATTGGGGAATTCAAGCCGCATCAGATGGCAGCACCGCATGGAGCTATCGAAAACTCCGCATGCCGCTACGAAAGGAATCTACTGCTATCGGCTTGAACCCCGCGTAATCGATTAATTCAACCGCAATATCGTTGCAAACACTGTTACGTTCTGACTGAGTCAATTTTCGTGATTTCTCTTTAATTAGGAAGACAATGAGAATAATTAATTTCTGTTAATCACAAAAATACGTATTGAAAAAGTCGTTGAAAAGAAAAACGAACGTAAAAATTTTGGGTTTTAGTCGCGTAGTACGGATTTAAAAAATGGGGTAACTTACTACCCCAGTTACGCATTTTGGGGTCAATTACGGAGGGATTTTACTGATTAAAGAAACAATCGCTAAAATTATTATTATCATCATATTTATCATTATTATTATTGTTTATTTATTATTTTTATTTATATTTTATTTATTATTTATTTATTATTATTTATTTATTATTTATCATTATTATTTATTTTATTTATTTATATTTATTATTTATTTATTTATAATTCCATCGGCATTCTAGTAATTATAAAAACCTTCGCTAAAATTGAATCTGCAATGAAATATTTATCGTTATAATAATTCTGTCGGCATGCTAGTAATTATAAAAACCATCGCTAGAATTGAATCGACAAAAAATATTTATCATTACCATAATTTCCGCGTAATTCAATCGATTATAAAATCGATCCCTAAAATTTAATCGGTAACAAATATTCATCATTATATCAACCTTAAGTCCGTAACGTAATTTTCAGCACCTTCACTCTGTAAGCATGTATTACTTCTACCTGGCGCTTTAAAAAGTACTCTGAAGTGTTCGAAAAAATTCCACGAACTCATGAAGTCTTGTCAACAATTCTTACATGAGAATCAATCGTAAAAATACTGCAATAATCTTTCGTTAAAACAATACGATCATAAAAACAAATAAAAACATAAACAACCCACCATTTCAGCCAGACACGAGTGACCAATGGCTACAGACTAAAGACTTATCATTTTCACATCATTATCACGCATCGGAGTGCTTCCCTAATCAAACGCTCATCATCACCGGCAAATTGCACCGTAAAATCGATTTCCCGCACTGAATAACCACAACGCAAATTCCCATCAGTCTCATTCGCGCGTTCCAACCGCCAGCATCGATGTCAAAACTTTATCATAATCAAAAACTATTAGCCATGTTAAAACGTCGATTAAACGAATCAATAAATTCCGTAGGATTAAAATTTTTCGTTGTTTTGGGAAATATCGTCGGCATATTTCCCTGCAAATACGTCGACAAACGCGTGGTTGCCGGTGGTTCGATAATTCGCTGCTATTTTTTGATTAATTTTGGATTTAGAATGTACGTCAACGTTTTTCGCACGCCACTGTTTCAATCATTACACATCGAAGATGTTATTACGATAAGCGTCGTGCTTGGATTTGTCACGTTGACGCTCGCAATGGCGATAGATTTTTTTACATCGACGTTTCATCAGAATCGTCTTGTTGATGTGAGCAATTGAGGGGTTAAAACCTTGATCCGTGATTGTGGGTCACTTTTGTCTCGTCGGATTCGCGCGTTTTTCGCGTTTTCATTCGTTTGTACGATTGGATTTATTTGAACGAATGATTGTTGCAGCAGTGTCGTGATTGATGGTTTTACCGGGATCGTTGAGGGTTTGCTTGGGCTTGGAAGTTTTGAAAAATTCATTTTTGCTCCCTTACAGAGGAACACCGGATGTATGTTTGTGTCTGTGATGTTTGTGCACGTATGTATGTGTGTAATATTGATTGAACGTTCACAACTTGAGAACGGCTTGAGATATCAATTTGAAATTTATCACACATGTGGAGAAGTTCGAGGTGGCTCGGTTGATTAAATTTTTCGAAAAATCCATGCAGTTCTTTTGTTTTTACGCTGTTTTGAAATTCTTCAAAAATTGTTTTGCCCTTTCCCATGCTACAAAGTTTCAGTAGAATAATTCTTTTATCATATTTTTCTTTTAAATTAGAGAAAATATATTTTTTTTTTCAAACCTTTGAAACCCATGTGAGCCCTTGGGGAAATTCCATGAATTTTGCGGTATTTTTCAGAACTTTGTTTCTTTGTGAAGTACTTTGTAAAGTGCCGGGCGTGAGTGACCCACCCTTACAGAGTGAAGTTGCCGACATTAACGTTGGACCAATCATTAATTAACCCTTAGCTGGCACACTTGTAGGCATAGCCGGCGTACAGATGTCTCTTCGACCCCACGAGCACAAAAATGCTCGCTTTCGGCAATCAATTGATTTATTCGACTCGAAAAAAATTTCCATATATCCTCTGATACTCCCCTAAAGACGTGCCACAGGCGATTTGGTCAAAATCCAATTCTGACTTTAAAAAAAAAATTTTGAAAATTAAAAAAACGCAAAAAACGACGATTTTTGCATAAAAATCGAAACTCCGCCATTTTACGTTATTTCAATTTGAAAATTGAACAGGACCTTCTCAAAATACTCTACTTTCAGGAAAAAAAAAGCCCGAAAGTGGCTCTCGGAAAAAAATATATTAATTTATTTTTCCAATCGCTAAAAATCTCGAATTACATCAATTTCTCTGCTAGCTGAGGGTTAAATCGAACAACGTGATTAAAAAAAAATTAAATATTCGTAGTTTTTCGAGAAATTATCCATCTACGACGAAAGAGTGGCGAAATTGGGTCATCCACGCCAAGACGAATGCGGCTCGTATTGGATATTTTTGATTTTAATCGTCCTGTTTGCCTGCAAAGGCGTCAACGAATTTTTAATTCCCTTCGACGGTGATACGTGGAACTCTCATGCGTGGAGAATAATTTTTTTCTTCAATCAATCCATCGTCTCACGGATGAGCGTGCTCAGATACGATCTCTTCGTTCATCTGATTTATCAACGCTTTCGTCATCTCAAAAAATCAATCGTGACGAATCTTTGCTGGACCCGAGAATTTCCGTCGATTGATTCGAAATCCGTTCGGCCGAACGACGTTATTTTTTTACACTCCACGTTGATCGACGCCTCGACGATAATCAACGATACTTTTTCATTCACGTTATTTTGTTATTTCTCGAGTTTATATTTTAGCGCCATACTAAATATTTACTTCACGTTTCTATTGAGATCGATTTTACCGTTGTACGACGGTATTCCGGCTTTCGTCACTATTTTCGTCACCTGCGCCGTTTGTCATTTAACCGCCGAAGAGGTGAGACGATTTTATTGATCGTACTTAACTACGTAATTAAGAAAAATACGGTTTTTTAATTAATTTAGATATAAAAATATTTATTTTTATCAGTGGATTTTTTTTCATGCAAATAATAACCGAACTATTCCATGAGTAACGTTGATTTGTATTTGACGAATTGCGTACAAGCCGATGAATTGAAATTGGTTGTTCAAATTCGTCGGAAAGATTTAAAAAAAAATAAACAACTCAATTAATTTTTGGTACCAAAATTTTTGTATAGAAAAAAAAACTGAAATTATTTCATGAGAAATTGTAATTTGAATTCAACGAATTATGTATTAGCCGATCGTCGACGGGTGATTGCTTAAATATTTTGAAAAAAAAAAAAAAAATAACCAACTCAATTTTACAATTAATTTCTATATTATGATTTTTATTTCAATATCAACATTTTTTCATATAGAAAAAACAAATAATTTCATGAGAAATTAAAATTTGTGTTCAACGTTTATTTTTAACTAATTACCTACTGGTTAATAAATTACCTGCGATTTTTTAAAATTGTTTAGAAACATTTAAAAAATAAATAACTAACTAACTCAACTCACTCTTCGATCAAACAAATTTTTTTTACGTAAATAAAAAAATAATTTAATGAGAAACTTCAATTTTTATTCAACGTGCAATGTTTTGATTGGATATTTCGCGTGAATTGTAGGCGAACAATGCTAATCAGTACATAGTTAAGGATGAGCCGACTCTCATGGACGATTCAACGACAATGGTAATTGTTTATACCAAATTAATTCATTTATCAATCGTGTATTTAACGAAAAAACCTGGTTACTGTTATCAATTTTTCAGGATAGAGTTCGCATGCAGCTTTATCTTCTTCACAATCGTGTGATATTCAGTGGCGGCGATTGTTTCGTCATCGGCTTGCCTATTTTTTATTCGGTAAGCGTTTTCAATTCCAATACTTTATGATACATCTATCATTCATAAACAAAACCGAATAAGTCCGTAAAACTCGTTTTCGCGATATTATTATCATTATTATTATTATATTATTATCATTAGCAATATTAATTTATAATATTAATATGATATTATATTATAATATAATATCATATGTTATTATAGATAATATGTTATTATATTATAATATAATATCATATGTTATTATATTATATTATTAATATATTAGATAATATGTTATTATATTATTTATAAATATATTAATTTATATTTCTCTACGTCGGTAAGTTAGATATTTCGTTGCATTACTTTACCTCTAATTCGTATTTCTTGTAGATGCTGGTTTCGATTTCAACTTACGGAATTTTACTGACGAAAGCTATTGACCCGCAATCTGCGGAACCTTGAAAACACCATCGATGAACTCCATAAAAAATTACGTTGCGTCCGTCGAATCAACGTTTCGCCGTGTTATGTACAAAATCGATGTAATTACGGAAGATAATGAGCATCAAAGCGATGGCTCGAGCGTTTTGCCACCGGCTCGCGCATGCGATGAACTTTTATTGATATACACTGAATTCGTTATCATCTTAATGGTAGAAATATTGATACATATGAATTTTTTTTTTTTACGTTCACGTTTGTTCTTTTGATTTTATTTATTCGTGTTTTCGGTAAACGTAATTACAACTTACAATTAAACAAGAATTATTTCGAACTTATTTCGTTCGAACGATAGATTTAACGTAAAAATCTAATTACAATTATTCGTGTGGAACAATGATAGAAAAATAAATGCACCAATGGGGGGCAAGATTCCGAGGGCAGCATGGATTGTATTCGTCGAGTAATAAATAATAAATATGCAAAAAAAAAATAATTGAATAAATAAAAAATGAAGGAAAATTGTGACTGTTCAAGTGTATGTCCAAGAATTGACGAATCAGGCTATCGAGAATCGCTAAATCTTTGTCAAACCTGGACCAATTTTGATGTGATATACGTCTAAATTTCGGATGCGGATAGATCGAGCGGATAATTCGAATAGATCGAATTAAAATGATCCGAAAATTAATCGAAAAAAATTCGAATCAAGATGAAGATCTTCAAGATTGAAAATTTGTCAAAGATTTTTGACAAATTGTCCATAAAACTGATATTTGTTGGGTAATTCGTGGGTTTTTTTTTCCTTTTCTGACAGTAACTGTCTCTGTTAGGAGAAATAATTAGACATTTCGTCTCGACGTAGGATGGTTTAATCTATTCAGAGGTAATTTTATTCAGAGATAATTAATATTTCGGGATTTTGATCTTTCGGGACGTTGACAGTCGGAGCCACGCCGATTCGGTAGATTTATTACCGTTTTCATTATTTTCTTTATCTCAATTCGATCCATTAAGGGGGGTGGAGGGGGTAAGGTTAATTCGATATAAAAAAAAGTATATTTTCGATAATTTTTTTTGGCGACACAGTTGATATGCATTTATTTCTACAATAACTACTCATTAAAGTAACATTTGAGGAACATTCTGTAAAATTTTCATTGATTTTTATGAACAATTGAGCCATTGACGAAGAATCTCCGCGAACGTCTAAAAAAAAAAGTTTTATTGCGGTAACCCTCATAACTCATCACTCGATCATCTGAGATCAAAAAACCAAAATGATTTCATTAGGTGATAAGTTTCTGCAGGTAATCACGTCGAGTATTTTTTCAAAAATTGATTTTTCAATTTTTCACAGCACTTAGAAGTCAAAATACAGATTATTCATCAAAAAAATTGAAAATGTCGCCATTTTGAAATACGTTAAAATTACAAAAAAAAACTGGACGTGATTCCCTGCAGAAACTTATCACCCAATAAAATCATTTTGGTTTTTTGATCTCAGATAATCCAGTGACGAGTTATGAAGGGGAACCTCATTAAAACATTTTTTTTAGACGTCCCCGGAAATTCTCCGTCAACAGCTCATTTGTTCATAAAAGTTGATGAAAAATTTCATAGAATATTCTTCAAATGTTACTTTATCAAGTAGTAATTATAGAAACAAACGTATATCAACTGCGTCCTTAAAAAAAAATAATCAAAAATATGCTTTTTTTTCTAATAATTTCTAATAATAATTTTTTCTAAAAAATATTCTTTCATTTCCCCAAAAAACAATCCGCACCCGAAATTTCGATCGAAAATTCCATCAAACCGTTTTCCCAAGCTCGCCACAAAATCCTGATCACGATCGCCACAGCTACCATATCATATTCGTCGCGTTTTTCCTCGCCAGAGGATTCAAACACAAACTCGTCAACAATTCAGCAGCCTCGTTTCCTTCGTCCTTGGCGTAAAGCGTCGATCTTTTCGTACTGCGTCTCATAATTTCACTCACCCCAAAATTTCTCGTCGTCGTCAACATCGTATCGCTCGTTTCTTCGTGATTTCCGGATGTCAACGAAGCTCCGCCATTTCTACGGTTGTAACGTTGCCGATAAGTCATGACGTTTCTACCGGCTTTAAAAGACGGTCTTTTGACGCATCTTTTTCTTTCCGCGCTTCCAAACGTTCGATCGTACTTTCGTACGTTAGAATATCTTTCGCCATTGTTTACCAACAATTCGCGACATTTTTGTAAATTTTTAACCGGTTGAGGAGCTCTTTTTTTCGTGGAAATTCCGTTGCGACGATCAACAAACGCGTTCGAACGTTGATCGATTTTACGTCCATTTTGAGTTGTTTTACGGGAAATTCTGGGAGTCTCAAAATGGCCGCGATTCACCGGCCAATCGGACAAAACCGGAAGTCCGCAAGAATTGTGCATTCCAACGAGCGGAACGCCGATTGTTCGACGACGATCGTTAGCGATCAAAGCGTCTCTAATTATTTTTTCCGATCTTCCGGAACCCGAACGAACATTTTCCTCGTAAACGGAAATTTTTTTACACACGTTACCGCGTTTCAAATCAACGGAAGAATTTCTACGATCGTTTTCTCGACTCGTGGCTTCGTCGATCGTCGGATTCGTTCGTTCTCGTCGATTCGTCGAAGCTACTCGCGAAAAAATCCCGGAATCACCGCGAAAATTCGTCGGTTCGTCGAAAAATCGGAAATCGTTCGAAAATTCGATCGTTTCGTCGTTGCAACGATTTTCCATGGATTTTTCGCTTTTTCGAGATTTCGTGCGTCTCGAAAATTCGTCGTTTCGGGTATTTTTCGATCTTGAAGAGGCGACGCTGTGATATTTGTCGATTTTATCGGTTTTTTGGGCGACGATCGGCCGATTTTGAGATTTTGCGACGCAAAAATTTACGTCATCGACGTTCGTAGCAATTTCGTAAACGTTGCGTCGTCGACGTTCGCTGGATTTTCCGAGAGTTTCGATATCACGAGCCAAAGACGTTCGGTAATCTTTGATCGGTATGCTGCGAATCGTTTCGATCGTTGGATTTACGTTAATTCTGACGTCGTGGGAATAAGAATCGACTTGAAAATTATTTCTCTCGTTCGTTGTTTCTCTGATCGTGGTTGATAAATTTTTTGCCGATCTTCGAGAGGAATTTTCGGATTTTCGGAAATCACGGGTGGAAGTGATGGGCGATTTTGGGTGATCGTCGCCCACGTCTATGGCTCGTTCTTCGTAATAACCGTGATTGGAAATAATTCCGTTGTGAGGAGAATTGGAATTTTGCCATTGCTCGATTATGGATTTTCCGGAAGGATTTGGCAAACGCGATTCGGGATTCGAGGGAAGGGTTGAGGATTTTTGGGAGAATTTTTGGGGATTGTTGGGGGAAAATTTGTGATCCTCGCTGCCCTCGTGCCACCTTCATGATTTTACGCCGAATGTTTCGGTCGTTGTGCGCATTCGGTTTTCAATTCCGAGTCCTGGAAAATTATGAAGGTTTTTGGCACGAAGTCGAGAACGATTTTTTGGTGAACGATTGGTGATGTTCAATGACGTGTTGATTAGGGTGGTTGTTGATTGGTCGTTGTCGGAATTTCGTCGGTATTTTTCTTCAAATGTAATCAACGTTAATAGAAAAAAAAACAATCGAATTTTATACGGGAAAATGCATGGATTTGGATTTTTTTTTTGGGGAAATTTTTTATTACTTCGAAACTATACACGATGGGAAAATTTCCTTTGACAATTATGTAGGAAATTTAATGCTCTGCAAAAAAGATTTCTTGTAAAATTTCCGTGAATCTAATATTTATTACGTAAAAATGGCTTTTTGATGGCTGGCTTGAAAAGGTAATTTTTTGCGAATTACGTGATAAATATTAGATTCACGAAAATTTTACGAGACATCTTTTTTGTAGGGCATTAAATTTCCTACAAAATTGTCGAAAGAAATTTTTTTATCGTGTATAGTTTTGAAGTAATAACAAAATTTCCTCAAAAAAATTTTTAAAGCATGCATTTTTCCGTATAAAATTATGTTGCTTGTAGGAGTGGGTTAAACTTATCGGACAAATTTCCGATTGCGACGAATTTTTTTTCTATTTATGTTGATTACTTTTGAAGAGGAATACCAAAGAAATTTCGACATCACCCAATTAAGAACCACCCTAGTGTTGATGGATGATAATTGATGGAATAATAGAATTATTATTGATGATAACTATTCATATACAGGGTGGTCCAACTTTGTTTTTTCATCAAGGGGTAACTGCTATTTTGTCCATTTTTAAATGAATAACATTTTTTTTCCAGCTACTTCATCGAAATTGAGGACATTTTTTTGAAAAATTGGACAAGGCCGCAATGTTTCTAATTTTTTTTTTTTAATTCAGAAGAAATTCGAGTTTTTCCGAAAAGTAGATTTATGATAAAGATTTCCTATTTTTCAAACAACAAAATAATGAAATCAATCTTAATTCATTCATTTTTTATAGAAAATCCATTTTTTTATTATGTTTCATTATTTTTCATGACAAATAATATTCAAAAAATCGAATTTTCGCAAGACAAATTTTATTTATATTTTTTTTCACACAGACAACCATTATAATATATCGAAATTTCGAAAAAAACTCGAATTTGTTTTAAATTGAAGAAAAATATATTAGAAACATGCGACCTTCTCCAATATTCTAAAAAAAATTCCTCAATTTCTATTGAATATCTGGGAAAGAAAAAAAAATTCTCAATTGAAAAGAAGCACAATAGCGGTTACCTCTCGATAAAAAAAATGTTGTGAAGTGAGCAGAAGAGAAGTGTAAAAAATCTAAATAAAAAAAATTAGTGGTTATAATTAATTTAAATTGTTTCTTATTCCATTATTATTTTTTCTCCTACCGTATTCCCGGTCCGTTTCATTGAATTGAGCCAGTGTCTGGGTCGAGTTTGAATTCAACGCTTGAGACTTTTTCTTCGACGATATCTTCGAGCAAGCCAAGAAAGTGCTGAGAAGCGCACTGACTTCGATTACGACGACGGCGAGGCCTATAGCGAGAAGAATGAGCGCCTGTTCCTGCGTCCATTTCTCAATCATCTCGTAACAACCCTGCAACGCATCGACGTTCAATCGCCAACGTAAGTAATTGCGCAATTGATACAAACATACCTCCATAAATTTTTCTTTTCGGCAAGAGAGAAAAAAAAATGATCGATGTTAAATCTAATCAACGACAATTGGTTTTTTCAACTGGAAATTGTTTTAAAGTAATCGGACCAATTACTGCCAATTACTCAGTTGGACTCGATGGTTCCGAGAATAAGGTCGAACAATCTTTATAGAACGTTTTTGCTTGGCAATGATAATAATAAGATAGAGACAAAGAGAGAGAGACAACAATAATAATTGATACTATTATGATTAATAATAATATTAATAATAATGACAATAATTTCTTTGATAAAAATAATAATAAGGGAGAGGGAAGGAGTGAGAATTTATTATTATTATTATTATTATTATTATTATTATTATATTAAATTATTATTGATACCGTTAACCAACAAACGAGCAATCTTTATAGATAATTTTGCTCGGCTATAATAATAGTAATAATAATAATGATTTCTCTGATAGAAATAATAATAAAATACAGAGAACGAGAGGAAAATTTTAGTTATTATTATTATTATTATTATTATTATTATTATTATTATTATTATTATTATTATTATTATTATTATTATTATTATTATTATTATTACTATTATTATTATTTTTATGATTATTATTAATATTATTAATTATTATTTATTTTATTAATAATGATAATAATAATAATAATATTTAATTATTATTATTATTATTATTATTAATTATTATTTATTTTATTATTAATAATAATAATAATAAAAACAATAATTTCGTTGATAGAAATAATAATAGTCGATCGGTATTATAATAATTGATAATGATAATAATAATAATAATAATTATTATTAGCATGATTAATATTATATTATAATAATGTCATTATTATTATTATTATTATTATTATTATTATTATTATTATTAATATGATCAATATTATATAATAATAATTTTATTATTATTATTATTATTATTATTATTATCAATTATTATAACACCGCTCCCTTATTATTATTTCTATCAAAGAAATCATTGTTATCATTATTATCATTATTATTCGATAGCTAATAAAAATTGTCCTTACACCGGTGTGTCGAGCTCGTTGATGCCTCGCCGGATCGAGAGTCTGACAAATGCCAAGATCAACGGGTTCGGGATTGAGAAAAGCTTCGTTCCTCATCGTATTGTTCAAGGTGCAACAAGTATACGGCACTACGAGATCTCTTCGGCCAACTTCCTGCAATCGCCACCACGATGTTCCGTAATTGCCGCTTCCGGTCATTCCGCAGCACGAGAACTGTTTAATTACAGACAAGACCAGGGGTCGATCAGACTCGGTGGTGTTTCGCGGCGTTGTAACGAATGTTCTTCGTCAAACGTGAGGAAAAAAAAACTTCGAGGCGGAACGCATGAATAACGCATAAACGCGTTATCGAGAGCTCGTGCGCTTCGTCGGTCGGTGTTGAAATAAAATTCGATTCGTAATTACCCGCTCGAGTGCAACAAAATATATATATATTCGCTGGGTAAAGTCCGAAATATAATAAAAATTGTACAAGTTTCGGACTTTACCCGGGTAAACCGCGTTCTATCCGCTTTCGCTCGGGTAAAGTCCGAAATCCCGAGTCCGAGGTCCGAATCCGAGGCCATAAATGTTTGAAAAACATATTTAATTAAAAAAAAAACACACACATTTTACAAATAAAAGTAAGAACACTGTATCCTGCTTAAGTAAAGAATACTATAATCTATTTGTTCAAACAAGACAAAAAAAAAAAAAGATTTCCAATAGCTTTGCATTTACATTTGTTTAGGTTATTTATTTAGGTTATTATTATTCAGGTTATTTGTTTAGGTTATTTATTTATTCAGGTTATTCGGTTAAAGCCCGAAACTTGTACAATTTCAAATATATTTCGGACTTTACCCAAGCGAAAGCGGATAGAACGCGGTTTACCCGGGTAAAGCCCGAAACGTGTACAATTTCAAATGTATTTCGGATTTTACCCATGTTTCCTGGGTATTGCGGAGTTTATCCGGGTAATTCTAGCTCTACCGATATCGGACTTTACCCGTAACATATATATACATATGTTTTCCACTCGGGCGTACCGAGGAAACAGGTACGTACCATGGTTTGTGCGAGGTCGAGCGCAGCCGTGAATTGTTCGCGTCCTGGTACCGCGTAACTTCTCTGCAACGCCCGGACAAGTCGGCTCGATCTCACATCGACCCCCAGCAGGTGCGGTGTGAACACGACCATGACGCAGAACGTGCATTCACCCACCAGCAGCACGACTATCAACAACATGTACTGGAAATACGAATGATTAATTTAAAAATTAAGAAACAAAGGTTTGAAAGAAAAACGCGGTTGAATTTAAAAAATATTTCATTGAAAATTCTCAACCCTTAATGGTTGGATTGAGGAGTGCGCAACTGTTTCGGATTTGTTTCGGATAACGCACGACAAACTCTTACAACGGTGAAAATAAATGTAATCATTTTTGTAATCAAAAATACAAAAATACGAACAAAAAAAATAGTAAAGTTTAGGCGAATTGTATCAATTAGAGTTGGGGGAAAATTCGTAAGATTGATAAAATGATTTGTGGAATTTGTGGATGAGTTCAAGTAAATATAATAATTTATTGAAAATACACAAATACATTCGAATTGTATCTATTAGAGTTAGAGAAAAATTCGTACGATTGATAGAATGATTTGTGAAATTTGTCAACGAGTTTGAATAAATATAATAATTACGGTAAAAATAAATATGATAATTAATTAAAAATACAAAAAATACAAAAATACATTTGAATATTACCAATTAGAGTTGAGGAGAAAATTCGTACGATTGATAAAGTTAATTGTGGAATTTGTCAACGAGTTTAAATAAATATAATAATTACGTCAAAATAAATATAATAATTAATTAAAAATACAAGAATACAAAAATGCATTCGAATTGTATTAATTACAGTTGGCGGAAAAAATTCGTCTAATTGATAAAATGATTTATGGAATCTGTCAACGAGCTTAAATAAATATAATAATTACGGTAAAAATAAATATGATAATTAATTAAAAATACAAAAATATATTCGAATTCTATGAATTAGAGTTGGGGTGGGGGAAATTCGTACGATTGGTTAATAATGACTTATGGAATTTGTCAACGAGTTCAAATCAATATTATAATGACGGTAAAAATAAATATAATAATTAATTAGAAATACAAAAAAAATACCCCAATCCATTCAAATTCTATTAATTAGAATTTGACCAAAAAAAACGTTTAATTGACAAACTAATTCGTAGAATTTATCAACGAGCCCACTTTTTAAATCACAAACGTTTACATCGCAATTTGTAGATAAATTATATTTAACAACAAATAATAAAAGCGAGACGATCGTAACAAACGCAAGAAATGTTACAAAACTAAAAAACAAAAAACAAAATACAATAGATTCCGGCTAGACGCAGTGGCGAAACTAACAACCGATATATGTTGGAATATTAAAAAGTTTTTTTTTTTTTTTTCGCTGTATTCGCCGCAGGGTGTGGGCATATGGGTCTGCTGGTGTGCGCCAACGGGTGTAGATCCGTTTCCGGTCAACGGCGCGTGACCGCGCTAGAAGCCTCCAACGTCTATCTCTTTGCCATGTTTTTTTTTTCAATTTATTTTTTTATCTTCACATTATTATTCTCTCCTATATTCCATCGTGCATTCATTGCGGATGAAATAATATCATGCGTACCCAGAATGATAATCATTTGGCGATCCAATCTTCGCATTTGTGACCCATAACGAGCGTTAATTAAATTTTTTTTAGCCCAGATTCAACATTAATTCGACTCAACAAAATTTTATATTCTTTCGTAACAATTAAGATTAATTATTAAAAATCCAGATTGATTTATTAATCGCTGTATTTATCATTGTCGCGTAATATTTTGAGTCGTTCCTTATTTTCTCGAATGAATCAGGAAGCAGAGCAATTTATTCAATCAAATTAATTCACATTTCGTAACCATAATTTTATCTTTATTCAATCGTTTTTATTCGTTCATGCGCTCGTATCGTCCAAACAAATGATTTATGCAGCGATACAACGATCTATCCTCATACTAGAATCGTTGATGAGATTTTGTGAATTTTCGGGAATTTTTTAGATCACTTTCGAGTACTTTTAAAACGTCAGGCACGAGTTATCCATGTTTACAGGATAGAGACGACGATTATAACGTTACAGGATGATTTTTACATGTTAACTAGTGTGTAAATGTCCGCTTACCGTGACGGTTATGCAACAGTTGAATAGACAGGAAGCCCAGCATCCGAGAATTCCCGTTATGGCGATGAAGAAACCAACTCCGACGATCGAAAATGCCAAATAGTAGAACAGGGGTTGATCGGGATGAACGTCGCCGGGTGAGAGAAGACGAGACATCAACACTCGTTCGCTATCGATCAACAGCAACACCCCCAATGACATCAGGACTAATCCTGACATCTGAACGAAATATTGTTATTGAATTATTTATTTTGTGGGTTGTTTTTTGGGGAGTGTCGTAGGGTGGTTTTTTATGTGCGAGGGATTGCGGAATTTGGCGGGAAAAAATGTTGCGAATGAGTTTTATCAACTGGAGAAAATATGTCGGTGTAAAGAAGAGAGGTATATGGGGAGAAACGTGCCAAATCGCCTGATTGAAATCATTCTATAATTTCGGATGTGATTGATGATTATTTTTTAGTATGTTTTGGATTCTACGATCTTACTGATTGTTTTGAAGATTTTTTCGACCGGTTTTCCTTTTTTTTTCTATGAGACAAATAAATAAATAAATAAACGAAAGGAAAAGTTGAGTAAAGTTGAGCTGAATAAATATGAGTTCTAATTATTAATTGGGTGAAATTTTCTTTCCGGATGCTTTATCAAGATTGAAGGTTTTTTTCTTCATGTAATTGGAGTGGGATTCATGTCTCTATATTTATTTCGTATTTTCAAATTTTTAAAAATTGACTGTAAAAAAATTTTAAACGTTTCTTTAATTTTCAAAAAATTCGGGTTTTTCCGAAATTTTGACAGATGATTCTATTTGAATGGGATTCTCTATCGAAAAAAAAAGAAAGAAAAATGAAATTAATTTTGCGAAAATTCGATTTTTTGGTTATTTTTTATAAAAAATCGATTTTTTGATCATTTTCTATTATTTTTAATGGGGGAAAAAAATTATAGAATTGATTATTTTGCAGGATAGATTTTATATTTTTATCAGATAGAAAACCACTCACATAACACATATTAAAATTCCGGAAAAACTTGATTTTTTTCGAAAAAATAAAATTTACATTATTTCTTCCAATCCTATTCTATTTTAAAAAATTCTCGAATTCGATAAAGTACCTAGAAAAAAAATTTCACCAGATTAATAATACAACGAAACATCGGTAAACCCTTTTTTTAATTTTGTTAAAAATTCCTATGCATATTTTTTTTTGTTTAAATCGAATTGAACTCAAAATCCAGTTCAATTGTTTTCGTGCACGTGGATAAAAAAAGGAGGAGAACAATTGTGTCATTGAATCAGGAATTACGGTATTAATTATATCCACCTACGAGAAAAACGATGTTGGAGCAGCAAACGAAGGCTCGGGAAGCGCTGAGCCTCCGAGTCTCCATGACGAATTAAAACGGCGGTCAATCAATTTATTTTCATCTTAAATACATCGACATCCTCAATTCACTGCACAACCATAAAAAAATATACTAATTTCGCGTATCTTCATTGTCTCTTCGTAACACTCGACATTATTCCGTCGCAAACGTTTGCATATAAAACTAAATATATATCAAAATCGTATTTATTAAATAATCAATCAAATAAAATGATCTATTTTGAATTATTAATTAATTACATAACATTATTAATTACATCAAACTATATACATATTTATATATTAAAAATAGTATATATTAAAGTTCAAATAAACGAGTGAAATTATTTTTTCAAAACACGCACAAACATTGATGCGAACAATTGTAATTTTTTCTGCATTGCTTCGGGTTTGAGTTACGAAACAAGACTGACCGGTGTTGATGGTTACAAATTTTTGTACGCGTAATGCGGGCGGGAAACTCGAATCCTCCCCCGCCTCGCGTGAGCCGTCATGCGAGACTCCCGCAACGGGCCCCGTAACCGGAAGGAAGTCCTCGGGCACGGAAGAGGCTCGAAAAAGCTACTCGATTGTCGTGTCGAAACGGTTGAACGATCGCGGATCGTTCGAATGAGCATGTAAACACTCTTTTATAACTCGATTTCCAAGTGAAAAAAATCCCAGGCGGAGGATATAGAAAATTTATACGGTCGTGCATATGAAATTAGGCGGATATATTCTCTATGCAGAATCTATAGACAATTTATATTTACATTTTTTAAATAATAATAATGATAATAATAATTGTTATTGTGATATTAATAATTATTATTATTATATCAATAATAATAATTATTATTATTATATTAATAATTGTTATTATTATATCGATAATAATTACTATTATTATTATTTAAAAAACGTAAATATAAATTGTCTATACATTCTGAATAGAGAATTATTATTATTATTATTATATTAATTTTATAATAATAAATTAATAATAAAATAAATGAAATAAATAATGAACAAATAAATATAAAATATTATAACAATAATTGTTATTAATAATAATAATAATAATAATAATAATAATAATAATAATAATAATAATAATAATAATAATAATAATTATTATTATTATTATTATTATTATTATTATTATTATTATTATTATTATTATTATTATTATTATTATTATTATTATTAATAATAATAATAATAATAATATATTATATATAATAATAATAATAATAATAGTAGTAATAATAATAATAATAATAATAATAATATTAATAATAATAATAATATTAATAACAACAATAATAATAATAATATGAAAATTATTCAATTGATCATTCTTGAATAAATATATTCAGAAATTATTACAATAATTCTAATAATAATTTCTCTGTCCATCTATTCATGGGATAATTTTTGTATTACGACTATTTCTATATAAATAATAATATTTCTCTGTCTCTCTGTGTCTGTATCGAATTTCCATTCAATCAATAATTGAACGAATGCATCCAAAACTCATAACAATTACTCTAATAATAATTTCTCTATCAATGGAATAATTTTCATTCTACGACTATGTCTAGATAAATATTATCATTCAATATGAAAATATATGTAGAATTTATAATAAAGAACAAAATAGAGTACATAATAGAATTTTTATAAAGACTTAACTCAACCATGTGCATAAATGATCTGTCAAAAAAATGTTGTCAATACATCATCATTTTTTTTAACCGCGTCTAGAAAAGTACGTTCGAAAATCGGCGAAATCGCGTATATAAGACCTCAAACATCGTTTCAAAATGGCTGGAATTGACGGGGATGCGATCGCTCTGCTCGCTTCCCAAAATCTTTTACGTTTTTCCAAAAGAGTTTACGCGGGCGTGTCACGCTCGTTTGGTAAACGAACCGCGCCTCATTCGACGCGCTATCGCGGACGTCGTTAACCGCGCGAGCATTTATTGTAAGTGCTCACCAAAGCTCATCTCCGTTCGCATTTTAAATTATTCGACTCACGAATGCATGCAAGTTCGCCGTGTTAATAGAGTCGGCTTCTCGCACGTCTGTGCAGATATCAGCGTTGAAATTCGGTTAATCACGTTTGGTTGATTGATGGAATAATCAGCACAGAGGACAATTAATTAATAGTCCTCTATAGTGTAGAAACGGTTCGATTGACAATTGGGAAATGAACCAATGAGCAAATAAATATCGCGGACGCGTCCGCCAATGACGAAAGACGTCGCGCAATTAACCTCCAAAATCAATCAATCAGGTCGCTTTCTCCATTCCAGTCTTCTTTCGAAATCAATTTCAACCGTTTAAACAACTGGGATCCAACGACAAGTGCATCTGTTTTTTTTTGTTTTTTTTTCATCAATGTTTGGTATTAAAAAATTTTTTATTATACATTTTTTCAAAAATCTAACAAATTTTTCGACGATCCTCCTCCACAACCAGCCGTCGAAGAAACGTCGTCCTGTTCTCGTTGCGTCGAGTCGGCAAATTCCGGTGGCAAATGGAGTATCTAAAGACATTTTTTAAAACTCCGAATCACAAAAAAAAAACATTTAAATACATTTTTTAATTTTTTTTAATAAAAAAAAAGTATTTTTTCGAACTAGGAATTAAATTTTTACCTTTATCATAAACTTTTTACGTCTCATTTTGAAACCGAGGTCGAACGATTCGGGACAATGCGAGGCGAGGGTGTTTATAGCAGCCAATTTTCTTATGTGAAGAAGACCGTGACAGTCGTTGAAACATGGATTAGCGGATTTTGGCGAACCCATGAACGATTCGAGCGATATCGCCGTGTCCGACAAATGTTCCAATCGTTGCACTATCGCGTCCTTCAAAATTACAAGCGATTATGAGCTTTCCAAACATACCGGGTGTCGCGTTTTAATACATAATTCAGGATTTCACGAAAAATGTGGGTCGAATTGAAGAATAGTTTAAAAAAAGTTTGTAGGTTTGGAAAAGGGACATCCGAGAAAAATATATTTAATTTCAAAATGGCGGCACTGTAGTCGACATCTTTGATTTCGATGCGAGCCATATTTTTTTTTTAAATATTGTTTTCCATTGAATTGAAGGGACGTAAAATAAATAACGAAATTAGAAGCGATTATTAGCTTCCCAAACATACCGGGTGTCGCGTTTTAATACATAATTCAGGATTTCACCAAAAATGTGGGTCGAATTGAAGAATAGTTAAAAAAAGTTTGTAGGTTTGGAAAAGGGACATCCGAGAAAAATATATTTAATTTCAAAATGGCGGCACTGTAGTCGACATCTTTGATTTCGATGCGAGCCATATTTTTTTTTTAAATATTGTTTTCCATTGAATTGAAGGGACGTAAAATAAATAACGAAATTAGAAGCGATTATTAGCTTCCCAAACATACCGGGTGTCGCGTTTTAATACATAATTCAGGATTTCACCAAAAATGTGGGTCGAATTGAAGAATAGTTAAAAAAAGTTTGTAGGGTTGGAAGAGGGACACCCGAAAAAAATAAATTTAATTTCAAAATGGCGGCACTGCAGTCGACATCTTTGATTTCAATGGAAGCCATTTTTTTTTTTTGAATATTTCTTTCTATTGAATTAAAGGGACATAAAATAAATAACGAAATTACAAGCAATTATAGTTTTTATCAATACTTTAAATGTTCGTTTTCTTTTTCGGATGTACCCTTTCAAATCCTACAAACTCCATTTGAACTATTTTTCAATTAGACACTTTTTTTTCGTGAAAACCTAAATTATATATTAAAATACGACACCCTATATATCCTTCAATAACTCAAAAATAATAAAATTCTGTAAATATTTATCAATTTATCGCAGCGTCGCCAATCCTTCATTTTCTCATGTAAAACTACGATAATCTTACGTGAAAATATGTACTCTCAATGAACAGCAATCCGACTTACACTGTTATCAAAATTAAGGGTCGGAATGGTGATGGTGGCTACGGCGTAAGCGCTTCGCATAATCGCTCTAAAGCAGTACATAAATCTGAGAAGATCGTTGTGCGTAGCGTCTTCCGTGTCGGAGAGCCAAAGTCGAGATCCGACGGAATGAATGGCTATTCTCAAGATATTTCTCTTCTCCGGATTGGCAGATACCAAAAAATTCCCATTTTTCAAAGTTTCTTGTATGTTTTTGAGCAAATCCACGTAAGCGCTGTTTTCAAACGCTTCGGCCTGCCATTTGACGTTTTTACCGTCCCATTGAATTATGCTCGTCGAGTCTACGGTTTCCTTGGCCATTTGTTTGGTGAGATCGTAGAAATGACCGAAAGATTGACTCGACGTCGGCGACGAGTCGACGATCTTCATGTTCTGATAGCGCCACGCTATTTGCATCTGATCGTCCGTCGTTTTGGAATCCGAGCTCGTCGTCGAAGACGTAACGACCGCGGGCATTTCCGATACCATTTGGGCGGGTTGCGAGTCACGAGACGCGACGAAAAGGTGATGGGAGGATACTACGCCTTCGGCCATGAAGTATTTGAGCATTACTTTTGCATAATTTCCATACGTATCCTCCTCTACAAATTGAATAAGCGGGTCTGATAAATTTTTGTAATCGAGGGCTTATATGGGTTTAGAAATTTGAAAGAATCAATTTGAATTTTTTTTTATATTGTGTGGAAGGTCGAGAATATTTTCCCAAAGTTTGAAGTCGATCGGAGTAAAACTTTGGGAGTGAGAGCATTTGCAAAATACCTCTCGTTAGGCTCGGCCGGCCGGGAGCTTCACAGGTATATCGTATTTCTCAAAACTCTATTTTCGAAGTAGACAGACACGATTTCTTAAAAACGAATGCACTGATCTTATCAAAATTTTGCACACTTCTTCTAGATAGAATCGACTAGTGATTGAACAAAGATTTGTTTCATTTTTTGATAAAGACTTATTTTACAAAGCAATACGTGTAGATTTTAGCGGAAATTGTATTTTTTTGCAAATAACTCTGCGAAATCGCTGTACGCATAAGAAATTACCTATCAACATGATCGATCCGATCGGCAGACCTCCTCCTGCAACGAAACCCAATCAAAATTATTTAACGCGCGCAAATAAAAACAATCGAATGAAATAATCTCAAGCGATCGAATAAAAATCGCACCTATCATAAAATCCAGGGACGGAATTCCCGTTGATACGAGAAGCTGGGCATTCTGTATCGACGGTTTAGTTCCGGGAATCGTCGGTATTTTGCTTTTACTTCTCTGAGGATTCGAAGCCATCTCATTGCATCGATTGTCGCAAAATTCAAATAAACTATTCCACCTATACTATTTTGCATCAACAATCACCGAATGAAAAAATACATATAACAATATCGTGACTTCCAATGCAATAGGACGCGCTCATTTTCTATTAGTCAAACATTTCTACGCAAATAAACTTTGTGTTTTGCCAACGAGTGACAAGAATACGCGTAAAACTCGTGTATAACCTCAAAAAAATACCAATTAAACTCGGAATAAAGACAGATTTGAAAGAATATCAGAGGATTCGTGCAGTGCTGCCAGATCGTGGGATATTTATCCCACGTCGTGGGCGTGTCCGTGACTCCTTCCAGCTTCGTTCTTTCCCGCGGCGTTTGGCCAATCAGCGGCTCGGCTTTGCGTTCAATCGCGGAAACGAGATACGATCGACCAATAGCGTCGCTCCGACCATCCGTTCGTCGACTGTATTTCCCAGCCTGATTCGTTTGCGCGCCAAAATTCGAAATTACGCATCCGAGCAACGTCAACGTGGTTGTTATCGCTAAATTATTTTCCATCACTGATTAACGAAGACACCTCGAGTTTCATAAATGTCATTCGCATTATTTGTTACCGCAGCCGGACTGGTATTTCGTCCACTTGTTGGAATCTTAACCCTCAGAGGGTAACGGCGGGTCACTCGTGCCTTGCAAAAACCTTCTCCCCTTGCCGTTTTTATTTGTTTATTTGATTATTTTGTTTAAATAACTGATCGAATCAGCAATATAGTAATTGGTCCTTGTACTAGGATAGTTGAAGAGATTTCATGAATTTTGCGTGATTTTTCAGAGCACTTTACGGCACTTTTCAGAGCGCCGGAAACGAGGGGCCCGATATTTAAAGGTTACCCTTTAAAGGTGCTGATGATGACATTACCATTAAAGGGTTGAATTCGAGGATATACTAGGAATTTCCGAGGACAAGCAATCGTTCAAGAATAGTTTCAGGACTTTAAGGACTCCAAGACCATTGGACACCATGACTGGATTTTTTGGTAAAGCCTGGGGTTCCGTGTTTTCCATTTTATAATATAGCAAATAACGCCGAGAGATCGGCAACCCGACGTACACGAGTGTCTCACCGGTTGCCGGCCAACAGGCGCTGCAACGTGATATCAAAAAAGTATCTTTTATTTTAATTGCGTAAAATATTAATATTCATAAGATATTTCTCTTAACATCGATATAACAATATTAATGTTATTAAGAAATTTATATTGAAATATCGATGCTATTGAATAAGTATCTTTTATTGTCATTAATTGATTTAATTATAAATGCTGAGTATGAGAAGATTAGAAGCCTCCTTGTGTTTCGGAAAACTTTATACAGTTACGTTTATTTATTTCAGTTATTTATTTATTTCAGGCCGGCTCTTATCGTTACTTAGAAGCAATTTCGAACACCCAACAATTGCCAGCGATCTTTTTTTCTTGGCTCGCAATACTTTTCGCTCGTCAACGCGACCAAACGCGGCATCAAGCGTAATAAAAATGATAAAAAAATAATAATAAAAAATATGATCAATACAGAATAATCGTCGGATCTCGGATCGTCATTTGACCGTTGTTCGATCATTTATCGAAACAAATCGAACGACGTCGCGCGTGACAAATTCATAAACGTTTCCGTGCTCAACAGAGTAATAACCAAACCACTTTGCAACGAAATAATCCATTCCGCGGTTAATTATACCCACACATGCGCCGAATGATCAAACCACCGAACGTGATTGGCTGTCGTTGAAGTCCGGAGACCCTGAACTCGCCGGAAATAGATAAAAGCGTGCCCGAACGACAGCGACAACAAGTATTGACGATTATATAGTAGACGCTGGTCGACGCATGGAATATCCGTCGCAAACAAAAGAAAAAGACGTCAACAAAGAGAAAAATATACGACGATGCTGCCGCTGCTGGCGGTGGTTGTTTTTGTCAGTGACACTCATCGGTGTTTGATGATGGTTGCAGCGCCGACGGATTAAGGGGAGGAACATCTTCAAATGCGTCCCCACCGAAGCCGTCTTCAAAAGCGCTTGAGGAGAAGCAATTTGTTGACGCCGCCCTACGATCGTTCCATACCCCATTTTGCGAAACACAAGACGACGCGCCGTATGGAGAAATCATACCGATTTACGAATAAAATTCCCACGAGTGAACGAAAATGCCAGTTCGGCCGCGGTAACAAAGCAAAACGTACGACATTTATGAAACTCGAGATGTTCTCGTTAATCAGTGATGGAAAATAATTCAGCGATAACAACCTTCGTTGACGTTGCTCGGATGCGTATTTTCGAATTTTGGCGCGCAAACGGATTCAGGCTGGGAAATACAGTCGACGAACGGATGATCGGAGCGACGCTATTGGTCGATCGTATCTCGTTTCGGCGATTGAACGGAAAGCCGAGCCGCTGATTGGCCAAACGCCGCGGGAAAGAACGAAGCTGGAAGGGGTCACGGACACGCCCACGACGTGGGATAAATATCCCACGATCTGGCAGCACTGCCGTGTGGTTGGTGCACTCTGTTTCGGTTATTCAGTTTATTCGTGAATGCGTCGATTCGCGCATGTCATTCGTAGCAGACGACGCACTTTAACACGCATTATTGACGGGGCAAACTGAGTCTTCGACTTAGGTGTACTTGAACTGTCAGACGGACGCTTTGTGTGTGTTTATTTTTTTTCTTTTTTTTAAACGATTCGTTTGGACATAAAAAAAATTGTCAAACGATGTCGTCGGTCACGCAAGTGGTGAGTTTTTTTAATCGATCGTGATAAGAACGACGGGGTTTTGTTATTATTTTTGTAGTGACAACGGTGGTGTTTTTTTTTTTTTCGTTATTTAATTATCGTTTCCGACCTCGATACGGGAAATAGCAATAAAAACAAAATTAATTCGCAATCCTTATCATGGGCATGGAAGTGGACGACGATTCGAAGTTTCGGAATGATTGCGCGAACTTTTTTGCGATGACAAAGGATTTTTGATCAAATTTTGGATGAAAATGTGGATTTGTAGGATTTGAATATTGTTTATTATAGGTCGATAAATTTTATTGAATTTTAATTGTATGAATTTTTTATTTTTTATTGATTAAGCTCGTGGAAGAATAAGAATGCTTATTAATCGATATTTATTATTCAACAATTGAATTATAGAAGTCTTTATTTTTCTGATTAATTGGGTTGCATTGATAATAATGCATTTTGTCTATTTCGGGTTCATAAAAATTGACGAAGATTCAAAGATTTGCAATGACCGTGAAAAAATGTTTGCGATGACAAAGGATATTAGGACAAATTGTGTTTTAATATGGCGCATGCCTATATTGTAAGATTTACAGATCTTAATGATGTTTATTGTCCGTCAATAAATTTTATTGTATACATTTTTAATTGTTGTTTGATTTAAGCTTGTTGAAGGAATAACAATACTCATAATTGACGTTCATTGTTCAACAATTGGGTGATAAATATCTTCAATTTGCTGATTAATTGCATGGCATTGAAATCAATGAATTTTCTAACGATTGAATAAAAATAATAACAATAAAAACAAAATTAATTCATGATCTTTGTCACGTTGACAAAAATGGATAAGGACTCGAAAGGTTTGCGATGACTGTGCAAACATTGTTGCATCGACAAAGGATTCGAGGCCTTATTTTGTTTGAAAATGAGACGCGTGCATATTTTGTCATCCACAGATCTGAAAAAATGTTCGTCATCTAACGATGATATAAAATTATAATTAATTCATACCATCGACGAATGATCAACATCATTTAGTATCCATAAATCGCACTATACATAATAATTATAATTATCCTAATTATCAACTATAATCAAACTACGACAATATTCATTATAAATCATAATACGATTACAATAATATCGATTATAAATTGTAAATTATAATTCAATAT
Organism: Sussaba pulchella; assembly: GCA_963971145.1. Classification (NCBI taxonomy): domain Eukaryota; kingdom Metazoa; phylum Arthropoda; class Insecta; order Hymenoptera; family Ichneumonidae; genus Sussaba; species Sussaba pulchella. The sequence goes on along the minus strand of OZ020165.1, from coordinate 3,603,476 downwards.
TTTATGATTCAACGATTCGATAACAAAAGTCTTTATTTCGCTGATCAATCGGTCCAGTTGTTCTCGCTATCGCCTCGTTGACTTTACCACAAAACAAATGTTTTTAAGTTTTGAAACAATTTTTTTTTTTGTTTTCTTCGTTACGAATGTTTCAGTTGAAAAGCGTAGGGCCAAAGTTGGTTCCTTTCTTCAAGAGCGTCTCGGTGTATTTCGTCCTGCTCTCCGAACAGCCGTCGCTGCTGACGGCTTGCATCAAATGTTTGCCCATAATAAGCCTTATATTCTTCGTACTGCTCCACGGAATGAGCCTCTCCAAAGAGTAAGCGTTTACTGTCGTTACGACAAAAAAAAATCCTTTTCCCTGTTATCGTTTACTCATTCTTGACACGATGCGATGTTGCATTGTCAAAATTCAAGATGTAGCTGCGCTTGCGCTAAATTTTCCATCCATAAATTAATTAACAGAAAATAATGTAAAATTTCTTAAGGGGTTACGTTGTCTTCAAAGGTGAAAAAACAGCATATATTCGGTAAATTAGAAAAAAAATATAATAGAGGAATTATTTGATTCAAACTTTTGAGCATATAAAAGAGCAACATTTAAACAATATTGTATAAAATTTTTATAAAGAAATTTTGAAAAAAATAAGGATTTTGAAAAAAAAATTTAATTTGAATTTTTGGCAGAGTTTTATGCAAAAATGAACAATTTTCGATAAAATCTACACCACGTGTTGCCTTGCTATGTTTGTTCTTGATATTCTTGTACTATTAAATTTAAAAAAAATGATTGAGAAATAATTTTTTTTTAATTTCCAAACCCAATGTAACCCCTTAAGCCGCGGTGTATAACAGCGACGCAGCGAAAATGCGAAATTTTCCTTATTTTCAATTTTATAAATTTTTTTTTACTGACCCCATGATATGTTTATTGACGAATTTTCCATTTAAATCACTTATCCGATATGAAAATGTACGTACAAATATTTAAGGGTGTGTTTACCCTTCGAAACGCCATAGATGTAATTAATCTACACTAACAAATGTATCAATAACGTCTTTTATTCGCGAAATCGATATAATTAAACGAAAAACGTATAAATTTTCCGCGAATATTCTAATATAATTAATATATAACACAAATAAATTTATGTACACGAAAACATTGTTAAACGCTTTCACCTTGGCTGGCTATCGAACAATCGTTCAGTCGTCAACGATAAAATGGATGAAAATAATAAACCGAATGGATTAAAAATGATAAATGGTTGATTAAGAAGAAAAATTGTAAATTTAAGGTACACATTTTCGAGAAGAATATTGGCCGGGCTGGTGTTCAGTTGCTTGGGCGATGCTCTGATCGTTTGGCCGAGTCTCTTTATCGCTGGTATGGGAATGTTCGCAATGGCTCAAATAATGTACATCACCGCTTTTGGTTTCGTTCCTCTGAACGCGTCGCTCGGGGCAACGCTTTACGCGCTTTGTGCACTGGGTAATGATCCGATACGGACATGAACACGCATTTTCGAGGAGGTATTCGCTCTGAAAACAAATAAAATAAAATGGTGTACGCCAGGATTATATTCGCCCAAAGATTAATTTTTGAGGAGGAATTCACTGTATAAAAAAATGGTGGATACCAGGATTAAATTGGCCCAAAGATTAATTTGTGAGGAGGAATTCACTGTATAAAAAAATGGTGGATACCAGGATTAAATTGGCACAAAGATTAATTTTTGAGGAGGAATTCACTGTATAAAAAAATGGTGGATACCAGGATTAAATTGGCACAAAGATTAATTTTTGAGGAGGAATTCACTGTATAAAAAAATGGTGTATACTAGGATTAAATTGGCACAAAGATTAATTTTTGAGGAGGAATTCACTGTATAAAAAAATGGTGTATACTAGGATTAAATTGGCCGAAAGATTAATTTTTGAGGAGGAATTCACTGTATAAAAAAATGGTGTATACTAGGATTAAATTGGCCGAAAGATTAATTTTTGAGGAGGAATTCACTGTATAAAAAAATGGTGGATACCAGGATTAAATTGGCCCAAAAATTATTTTTTGAGGAGGAATTTACTGTCCAAAAAAATGGTGCCTACCAGGATTAAATTTTCCCAAAGATTAATTTTTGAGGAGGAATCCACTGTGTAGAAAAAATAGCGTACATCAGATTATATTGGCACAAAGATTAATTTCTGAGAAGGAATTCACTGTATAAAAAAATGGTGCATACCAGGATTAAATTGGCCCAAAAATTGATTTCTGAGGAGGAATTCACTGTATAAAAAAATGGTGCCTACCAGGATTAAATTGGCCCAAAGATTAATTTTTGAGGAGGAATTCACTGTGTAGAAAAAATAGCGTACATCAGATTGTATTGGCCTAAAGATTAATTTCTGAGAAGGAATTCACTGTATAAAAAAATGGTGTACACAAAATTAAATTGACCCAAAGATTAATTTCTGAAGAGGAATTCACTGTATAAAAAAAAATAATGTACACCAGGATTACATTGGCCCGAAGATTACACGAAATTGGACAAGATTAATTATTTTAGTGGAGATTACTCGCAATTTTAAATCAATTACAAGCAAATGAAAAAGATTGCATGTAATCCATCATGGATTACACACAAATTCTCAATGATTACATGTCTACGCAACAAAATACATGAAATTTTTCGGAAGATTACAAAGGGAAGTTGGAATACGTCCTGAAATAAAATTCATACGAAATAACAAGAGAATACTCGAACACATAAGAATCATAAAATGAACACACAGAGAAGACATGAAAAAAACACGAATTTTTTCTTATTACGATTACACGAGACTACACAAAATTTTCCATGAGATTTCTCTTAATTACGGCAAAGAAGGAATATACAAAGATTGCACGAAGATTATACGAACGACGAAAAAATGATTACAGAAGATTTCTTCTCTCGTTTACACGAAATTACACGAGCGAATACCTTCTCGCGTATTTTATTAATTTCTTACATGACTATTTTTTTTTTTTTTTTTTAAATTTAAAATATTTTTTTTAGTTATATATATATTGATGCCGGGCCTTAATGGGGTTCTGGCTATCGGCGTTCCTCTTTACACCGTATTCTTGGCCACCATGACCTGGCGAGCCGTTTCTAGGGTCCAGTCTCAAGGGGTGAGTTGCAGAATAATGAGTTGTTTGAAATTTAAGGCCTTATATACGCGATTCCGCCAATTTTCGAAAATACTTTTCTAGAACGCGGTTAAAAAAAAATTACGCATATATTGACAACATTTTTCTCACCGATCATTTATGCACATGGTTAAGTACATGTAAAAAAAAATCAGAAATATTAACAAATGTCGGAGATATTGCATAATAAAGCAATGTATTTTTTTTTTTTGCGCGCGCGTTGACGGTGAAAGTTCTCGGCATCGATGTGGGTGTCTGAAAAAAAAAATAAACATATTTATAATTGCACAACGAACGTATCTTCAGTGTGAACCAACAATATTATTTTTTAAAAAAATTATTATTATAAAAATTCGAAACTTAACATTTTTTTACTCAATTTTTTGTCGGTGTTTTATTTTTTATATTTTTTTTGTGTCATTGAAATTTTTGTTTCCGTGGTTAACACGATGGGTGATGATACTGAGAATATGTTGTAAAAATCTTAAGGCGATCCGAAGCTTCGTTCAGAAGTTAGAACTTTCACAAGGTTCAAATGCAATTTTACCTTATTCAATAGCATCCTGCGCTATATGTGGGGCCTTCCCCTTAAAATAATTCCAACCGTTCAGGCTAATGGAATAAAAAATATTAAAAAATGAAAAACGTTCAAATTTCGCGCGTATACAAGGCCTTAATCGATTGGTATTAACGTTGGGGCTCGTGATAAAAATCATTTTGAGGGAAAAAAACGATTTTGAAAATTGTGTTTTATTATATTTAGGTACCTTGGACGTGGACAAAATTGTGCAGTGGTATTGGCAGCGTGTGTTTTGCCATATCGGACACTCTGTTGGGTTTTCATCATTTTCACAGCCCTATGCCCTACGCCACGGTGAGTGCTTAAGGGTTTATTCTAGTTGTATGCAGGAAAATTGAGGGATCGTCATGATTTTTTTTTGGCATGTTGACACAATTTTATTGGAATACCCTATATAGTATCAATTACTACATATATTGAGGTTCTTTCATGAATTTTTTGATGAAAATGTTTTCAATTTTGGGGGAACTATCGCCGTTTTTACAAAAAACCGTTTTTTTTTCTAAGATCAAAAAAATTCGTCGATTTTACTTTCCTAGAAAATTTTCATCTTCATCTCTCAAACTATATTTTTCAAAAACGTTTCTTCTAAAATTATAATATCTCAACTACGTATTTAAAAAATTCGAAAGCAAATATTTTGATTTAAAAAAATTATTGACATAAAAAAAAAAAAATGCATTCCTTCGACATTTTTTTTTCAATTGTTTTCTCAACCAGATTAAAATTAACAAATTTAATTTTCAACAATGAAAAAACCACCGATTCCAATGCTTATATATTTAAAAAATGTACTTTAGTATTTTTTTTTACATTTAAACATAACGAAAACATTAATTCAGGGCAAAACATTTAAAGCGTGGGGTCAAAACCGACCCCCTAGTGAGAATTATTAATTTCTATCAAAGATCAACCGTTGAGGGTTAAATAAACTATAATAACAAAATATTCGCACGTGTCTCGTAACAACAATAAATTTATAACTAAAATAAAAAAAATAAAATAAAATAAATTGACCTAAATTAATCGATCGATAAATTAAATAATTCATTGATTTTTATCGTGTAAACTTTTTTTCCAGGTGACTATCATGCTGACGTATTAAGAATGGTCTTTAATAATTTTTTTTTTGTATTTAAACATAACGAAAACATTAATTCAGGGCAAAACATTTAAAGCGTGGGGTCAAAACCGACCCCATAGTGAGAATTATTAATTTCTATCAAAGATCAACCGTTGAGGGTTAAATAAACTATAATAATAAAATATTCGCACGTGTCTCGTAACAACAATAAATTTATAACTAAAATTAAAAAAAAAAAAATAAAATAAATTGATCTAAATTAATTCATCGATAAATTCAATAATTCATTGATTTTTATCGTGTAAAATTTTTTTTCCAGGTGACTATCATGCTGACGTATTACGCGGCGCAATTGGGCATCGCACTGAGCACCGTTGATTCGAGAGAAAAAAACAAATCATTGGCCAAACGGTGAGACGATTTAATCGCTCCAAAAAAAAAATCAACGCATTTCTTTTTTTTTCTCAATCGACGATAAATCGTTGCAGTTAAATATATATCGTATAGATTCGGCGATCGTACGAATGGCATTTGACATACGCTCAAAAAAAAAAAAAAAAACGTAATTTCGATGGCGCGATTAAAAAAGAAAAAGGTAAAAAACGAAAACATCGAATTTTTCGTTTTTAATTTCGAAGAAAATTCGTGCAACGGAAGAATTTAGATTCGTCCGAAAAAATTTAGGATAATCACCGTAAAATACATTGTTTCGTCGAATAGTTGAATTTTTAACCGCGATCCGCCGAGAAATTGCTTAGGCAACGAATTCAAAGACGTGTTATCGTGGTTTATTTTTCCTTGTGGCGTGTCAATGGCTCATGAAAAAAATATTTGTCCGTATATTTACGGGTATTTTGTCGAACGAAGTTTTCCACGGTTGGTCGAATCATAATTTCTCGTTTTGAACCCGGGGATAGTCGAATTATTCGAGTTTGATCGAGGGAGAACGTCGGAGAAGACTGCGAAAAAAAATAGGTTGATTTCCTAGAATTATTATTTCGAAAAGTATTCGTTCGATTTTATCCAAGTTTGTTTCATTCGAAAGTACGTGTGTTGCGGTATGTTGAGGAATTTTTTCATGAATGTATCCTCAACATACATACTTTCGAATAAACCAAACCTGAATAAAATCGAACAAACAAATTTCGAGATAATAATTCCTAAAATTCGCCCATTATTTCCACTATTCACTCCGTCGCTCCCCCTTAAATAAATTTTATTGACAATTTCACCAGCATTTATTTTTCAACGCATTGTTTCGTATCTTTCAAGATACAAAGATAATTTTATTCGTCGTGCAAGAAAATACAAAAAATAACCAACGTCGAATAAATTTTCGCGATTTCGTTATTTCCAAGTAATACTCGAATAAATTTGTCGCACTCGACGAAAAAAACGCGACGACAGTCGGAACGGCTCAACAACGACGCGAGATACTATCGGTTATCCTCGACGATGGACCGATTTACTTTGTTTCGCACGTATGCGAAGATAAGCCCGGAATTATCTCGAATCGCGATATCGCGATTCTCCTTCGTTCCCCGACGAGTGTAAAATTACCAAACGAGAAAATTGCGAACGAAAGAACGAAAAAAGAAGTCGGTTGAAAAGAAGACATCGAATGTCTCGAGAAATTTTTATAGGCAATTTTGGATTTGCGGAAAATTTGGCTAATAACAATTTGTCTAAAACAATTCGTCTAAATCAATTCGTCCAAAACAATTCGTCTAAAAGCAATTCGTCTAAAACAATTCTTCTGAAGCAATCCATCTGATAACAATTCGTCTTAAACGATTCGTCTAACAACAATTTTTCTGAAGCTAATCGTCCAATAACAATTCGTCCAAAACAATTCGTCTAAAAGCAATTCGTCTAAAACAATGAATTTAAAACAATTATTCTAAAGCAATCCATCTAATAACGATTCGTCTGAAACAATTCGTCTAACAACAATTTTTCTGAAGCAATTAATCGAGAACAATTATTCTGAAGCAATTCGTCTGATAACAATTCTTCTGAAGCAATTCGTCCAATAACAATTCGTCTTAAACAATTCGTCCAAAACAATTCGTCTAAAACAATGAATTTAAAACAATTCTTCTGAAGCAATCCATCTAATAACAATTCGTCTGAAACAATTCGTCTAAAAGCAATTCGTCTAAAACAATGAATTTAAAACAATTCTTCTGAAGCAATCCATCTAATAACGATTCGTCTGAAACAATTCGTCTAACGACAATTTTTCTGAAGCAATTAATCAAGAACAATTATTCTGAAGCAATTCGTCTGATAACAATTCTTCTGAAGCAATTCGTCTAATAACAATTCGTCTAATAACAATTCGTCTTAAACAATTCGTCCAAAACAATTCGTCTAAAACAATGAATTTAAAACAATTCTTCTGAAGCAATCCATCTAATAACAATTCGTCTGAAACAATTCGTCTAACGACGATTTTTCTGAAGCAATTAATCGAGAACAATTATTCTGAAGCAATTCGTCTGATAACAATTCTTCTGAAGCAATTCGTCTAATAACAATTCGTCTTAAACAATTCGTCCAAAACAATTCGTCTGAAAGCAATTCGTCTAAAACAATTAATCTAAAACAATTCTTCTGAAGCAATACATCTAATAACAATTCGTCTAACAACAATTTTTCTGAAGCAATTAATCGAGAACAATTCTTCTGAAGCAATTCGTCTGATAACAATTGTTCTAAACCAATTCGTCTAATAACAATTGATCTAAAACGATTCGTCTAAAACAATTCGTCTAATAACAATTAATCTAGAACGATTCTTCCGAAGCAATCCATCTAATAACAATTCGTCTAAAACAATCCGTCTAATAAAAATTCTTCTGAAGCAATTCGATTAATAACGATTCGTCTAAAACAATTTATCTAATAACAATTCGTCCAACAACAATTCGTCTAATTCAACAATTCATCTAGAACAATTCTTCTAAAACAATTCGTCCAATAAGAATTCGTCTAAAACAATTCGTTTGAACGAATCCGAGAAAAAAAAAAACATTTTCAAAAACGTTTGTAATGAAAAAAGAAGAGAACTAAAAATAAAGAAAAAAAAATAACCCTGCAGAACATAAAAATTCATATAGAACCCGAGAGTTCATAAAAAATAAAACGTACTTTATCTGAGAAATAACGAATTGTTATTAGACGAATTGCCGTTGGACAAATTGTTTTAGACGAATCGTTTTAGACGAATTATAATTAGACAAATTGTTATCAGACGAATTGTTTTAGACGAATTATTATTAGACGAATTGTTTTATAGACTAATTGCTTCAGACGAATTCTCATTAGCCTAATTTTCCGCAAACCAAAATCTCAGCCAAGACAATAATGCAAAACGAGAGCATTTAAAAAAATTTTCGTATTAAAAAAAAAATCTCTCAGCCAAATTGTTGTAAAAAAAAATTAAAAAAAAAAAAAAATGGTTTTAAAAAGAAGAAGAAAACAATTCGAATCGTCGAGGCTACGTCGTTTGAGACATCAGACGTACTTCCTGTACGCGGTAGTAGAATTTGCACGCACGACGTCTGATATTAACGTTAATTCGATCCAGATGAGCGTCTGACGTTTGCGATTGGTTGCATAATCCGCCACGTTTATGGAAAAATATAATGCGTTTGATATCAAAGCGTGAGCCTTGTTATTTGCGCAATCGCGGAGATTCGCAATCGTTTCCGGTTGTCGAACGGTCGAGACAATGAGAAATCGCATCGTTTCATCGTGAGAGAACGAAACGATGAAAGGAATTGAAATTTTTTGTGGATGAGAGGAAGATGTTGGTTCATCGCTGGATTTTATGTGGGTATGGGTGGATTTTTTTTTTCTTATTTTTAAGGGGTGCAAACCCTTTTTAAGGGGATTTTTTGGAGGAAATTGAAGGTTTTGGAGATTTTTTTGAGCGATTTTGATGTGATTTTTTTAGGACAGACTGTGTAGAATGTGTAGAAACAATTGCGAGTTATATTGAGGTACTTGTATGCATTTTTTTGTCAAATAGTTTTTTGTATTGGGGGAATTATCGACGTTTTTACGAGTAATATATTTTTTTTTTCAATCGATTGCGGTTTTGAGATGATTGCGTATCTCTGGAATGGTTTTTTTTGGAATAGAAACAGTGAAATGATTTTGTTAGGATGATATTAAACGCTGATATCAAATTTATTGAATTATTATAATCGTTATATGGTGAAAAAAAAATTAAATTGTTGGTTTCACATATTTTATTTACTTTTTAACTGTAAGAAAAAGGAAATAAAAATGTTGCCTTTTTAGTATTAACATTATTTTTCACGTAATATGTTGTATTAACGTTATTTACGTTATTTAGGTTATTGACGTTATTTTTACTCCAAAAATAAAAAAGGATCTGGAAAAATAATAAAGAATTAGTCTGATGGAGAGAATTTTTTAAATATTTTCGAAAACAAAGAATTCACAGGATTTTAAACTTATTTTATGCAATAAAAAATGGAAACAAATTTTGTTTAATAATTTATTAAAAATTGTGTAACCGAAAAAAAAAAAATTAAAAAAACCTCTCGTCAGACGATAGAGAAAATAATTATCAGGATTTAAAAAAACACTTAAAAACTATCAAAAAATTATTGAGTTATTGTGCCGACGATGGCTAAAATCAATTTAGAAACATAGAAAAAAGAATATAAATATTTTGAGAACATATGTTTTATTATTTTTCTTATGGTTTAAAAGTTTAATAAAAAAATGTGAGATCAATAATTCAATTTTTTTCTCTCACCAAATAACTTTTATAATAATTTTTCAAATTTAGCTCGGTTATCAGCTCTCGCAGGGATATGTAAGCCCTTAAAATAATGTCTGGGTCAATAATCTAATTTTAGCTACCGAAAAAATCGAAATTATTTTACCAGAATCGAAATTTCGCTGAACATAAGAAAAAAAACGTTATTTTGGAACAACGTCAAAAGTTCCCTCAAAATTGAACATTTTCCCACGAAAAAATGAATACGAGTACCTCAATTCACGTCGTGATTGATTCTATACAGCTGTTGACGTAATTTCCAACAAAATTACCCCAAAATGGCTAAAAAAAAATCTCGATAATCTCTCAATTTTCTCGCAAAAAACTCGATTACAACCCCTTAAACCAAGAAAAACCGTCAAGACAATTATCTACATAAACGAATAAAGTTCTCCAATGCAATTAGCGATATCATCTCTACGACATCAATAAATTGTACCATTTTTATTATTAAATCAATGCCACTCTCTCTCTCGTGTCTACAACAAACACAAACGCAAAAAAAAAACTGTATAAATGTTCCCTGTTGAAAATAAAAAGGATAAACAATCAAATACTTCATCATCAACGACCCGCCATTGACCAAAAAAATTTTCTCCGTCCAAAAACTATTCGAACACGATAAATACGAATAAATACAAACAACGTTGCGACGTGCAATAAAAATTATTGCCATCAAACCTGAACAAACTATCGACGCGATTCGAAACAATTGTACACAAAATAAACGTAGAAACAACGAACTTTTCATAGACTCATGAAGCTTTTCCAAATTTCCCCGAAAACAACGGGAAAAAAAATATAACAAAATCGGAAAAAAAAAAAAATTATTTTTTTGAATTTTTGCAATTTGTTTTTTTCGATTGAGAATTTTTGTTCTTCGTTCGTGATTTCGAGGACGTCGAGGGTTGTTCGTCGTCGTCGACGTTGTCACCGTTGAAATCGTAACGTACGGCCAATCTTTCTCTTATGAAAAGTCCTTTTATAAGTTTTTTCCAATTTCCGTATATTCGTTTTTCGCGTTTTTCAACGGCTCGTTTCGACGATTCGATCTGATCGTAATGCCAAGCTTCGCGAAGAGTTTCTTCGAATTCCGAACAAACCACGTAACCCTCGGTCACGGGCAGAGCACCGCGTGAACCGAAATTAAATCCCACGACGGCTATGGCGCAGTCTATGTTTAATTTTCTGGCTACTCTGTTCAACGCCGGAACTGCAAAAAAAAAAATAATAACACAAATTCAAACGTTAATTTCGTCTTCCGGTTCGAGAAAGGATTTATAAAAAAATACTTGAATGATTGAAGAGTGGATAGGGTTGAGATTATTACAGGTTTTTTCATGAACGTGTAATAATTTACAATTTCTGGGCAATTTTAAACCAACCCTGAATTAATTCTCTGAGAGAAAAATCCATGACGGGTTTTTTTGTTTGTTGAGAATTGATGAGATAAGGAATAATAATACGATGAATTATTTCAGAATTGTTTACTGCGTAATTTAGTAAATAAAATAAAATTAAAGAAATAAATGAATAAATAAATAAATAAATAAATATAAAAAATATTATAATATTAATATAATATTAATAATATCAATATAATTAATATAATAATATAATATAATAATAATATAATAATTAACAATTATTAGTTAATCATTATAACATTCATATAATTATTAATATAATATTATAAATTTGTGAATTTAACACGATCGCTTATGGGAAAATAGATTTTGCAGACGTTTGTGGTTGCAAAACTAATGAAACTGAATCGCCGTGAATTCTGAAAAAATTGTATCATCAAGATTTAGGATCGACGGATTGATTATGCTTGGTTTCGAATTAATCGACTGAGAAATTGTCGAGAAATTAAGGGGTTACATACACTTGTAATTTTCAAAAAATCGAACAGCATCAAATCGAATTATTAGAAGCTGCCAACGATGCGAACGGATTATTATATGGCCCTGGAATAGATGACTCCATGTAAGTTGAAAAAAAACGAAATTTACCACATATAAAACGCTTTTGAAACTTTAAACGCGTTTTTCTCAAAACTATGTTTTTAAAATCGGTGATCAAGATTTCTCGAAAACGGCTGAACCGATCAGTCTCAAATTTTAACACAACCTTTTTAACTAGATTTTTTAGTAATTAATCGAAGATTTTTTTTCTCCGATAAATATTTTCCATTTTATAAACAATTTAAGGCTTAAATTTTCGTTCAAAATCGAGTCTTTTATTTTGAGAAGTCGCCATTTTGTCAAAAATTATTTTTTCGCTAATTCCTTCGATTAAATACTAGATAATGTATTATATTAACGAAATTTATTTGGTTTTTTCATTTCAGATAATCCGGTCCAGAGATATCGTGATCACCGCAAAATTGGTTTTTTTTGCGGAGCTCTAGGAGATCGGCGATAGCAACATTCGCGATGATTATTTTTACAAATAAAAAATATGTTAATATATTATAAGGTTATTATAATATGTACACCAATTTTCAAATTAATAAATTGAATAGTCTGCGCGAAAAAAATTCTTGAAAATCCGTCGTTTAAAAGCCTTCTAACTGTATGTAAGGCCTTAATTGAAGTAATGAGGAGTATCTGACAAAACGTCAATATCGTCAAATTTGACTTAAATTATTATTAAAAAGTGGTAAATAAACATTTCTGAAAGTGTTAAATTATGATTAGTTCAGCTATTTATTGAGGCCAAACATGTACGACGTGATCCAGACTCGTAAATCCACGATTCACCCATATTGGACTAATTTTTTACCCGACGATCGATCCGGTAAGACCTCAATCGTTGAAATATGATCGAGATTTAAAAAAAACTATGTGAATGGAAAGAGTCTTACGATTAATGTGAACACAACCGAAGGGCAGCATGCATTGTTGAAACAGGTCCACGCTTCCGTATTCGTTACGCGGGACAATGCCGTCCTTGGCTGTAGGCGGAACGTATTGATTGGTTTGCCACTTGCCGAACAATTCCAGCGGCAAATCCCTCTTGATACATCCGGAGAGCTGGTGAAAAAAAAAATGCGGTTATTAAAAGTTGTCGCCAGTCGTCGAAGTTGACCGAGAAAAAAGGAGAGAACGAGAGAAAGAGAAGAGAGAGAAGAAGAAGAAGAAAAAGAAGAAGACGAAAAAGAAAATGAAGAAGGGGAAAAAGAAGACGAGGAGGAGGAAGAAGATAGAGAAGGGAAAAAAGAACAAAAAGCAGAAGATGGAGAAGAAAAAGAAGAAGGAAATGAAGAAGAAAAGGAAGAAGACTATGGAAAAGAAGTAAAAGAAGAAGAAAGAGATAAAGAAGATGAAGAAGAAGAAGAAGACGAGGGAGAGGAAAAAGATAGAGAAGAGAAAGAAGAAGAATAAGAAGAAAAACAACAGAAAAAAGATAAAGAAGATGGAGAAGACGAGGAAGAAGGTAAAGAAGATGGAGAACGAGAAGTAAAATAAGAAGAAAAGGAAGAGGAAGAAGACTAAGGAAAAGAAGTAAAAGAAGAAGAAAGAGATGAAGAAGATAAAGAAGAAGAAGAAGACGAGGAAAAGGAAAAATATAGAGAAGACAAAGAAAAAGAATAAGAACAAAAACAACAGAAAAAAGATAAAGAAGATGGAGAAGACGAGGAAGAAGATAAAGAAGATGGAGAACGAGAAGTAAAATAAGAAGAAAAGGAAGAGGAAGAAGATGAAAAAGAAGAACAAAAAGAAGATGGAGAAGGAGAATAAGTAAAAGAAGAAGAAGAAGAATAAGAAAATGAAGAAGAGGAAGAAGACAAAGAGAAAAAGGAGAAGATGTAGAAGAAAAATAACAAAATTCCGTAGGCCGTTCGTACTTTGTCATACTTGGGCATAGCCTTAACGATTTTGTAAGGTTCCTGAGCGGGTTTGACGACTCGAGCTTTTCTTATCCACGTCTCCCGAGAGTAAAGCGTGTGCACGCAGTGTCGAGAATAAATGGCTTCCCCGGTCTTAAGATGACCCAACGGAACGGATTCCCGAGGATAAATGGCTTCGAATTTTAGCAAGTGTCTCGCCAGCGCGTATAACGGGTGACCTTTGCATTCGCCAACCGATTTCGGCAGGGGCTGCTCCAATTCTCTGGAAATAAAATTCATTCGCGGCCATATTGGATCAGCAGTCTTGAAAAATCGGTACGAAAAAAACTTTTCGTAACGATTTTCACGACAAATAAATTATATGCTATTAGGGTGATTCCGTTTTGCAGCGACTTCTTTTTTCTCCGCTTTTTCCCTTGGTTCAATCTCATTCTTCCATTCTAATCGTTTCATTTGATTCCCAAAAAAATATCATTCATTTCCAAAAGCTTCAGAAGACAAACTTCTCTTTTTCACAAGATTTTTTTTTTCAATTTTCTGACAAATTTTTTTCTTTTTTCACGGACTGTATTTTTGTTCGGAGAATTTTTTTTAAATTTTCCCGCCAATAACTTTTGAAAAAAATGGACGCCGGGGATTCCCTCATTTGGTGACCAATCTAAGGTCGAAAAATAACTATTTTTTACGTCCTAACCAAACGTTTGAATAAATAATTACCGCTGCAACAACATTTCGTCCTCGGCTCTGGACATCGGCGTATTTTTCTCCTTCCACGGATCCAAACTGCATTGCCACCATTTTTCTTCTATCCGTTGTTTTCGCGTTACGGTCAACCAGTGAGGACAATATCTTCTCGTAACGTCTTTTATGGTTCCCGACGAATTCCAAGCAACTACGTAAAGTACAGGCTTTGGCGCTTTTTTCTGACAATTTACAAAATATACGATCTAAAATTGAATAACTTCAAAAATGCATTTTTCTATTTTTTTTTTTTTTTAAATCTTTTTCCTTCAATTGAAATATCGTTGAGGGGTTACTTCTAGATGTTTTGGAGGAATTGAGTGATTTTCATAGTTTTTGCTTTATCATAGAGGAAGCTTTGTTTTCGTGAGAACATTTTTTTTTTTTAATTTTTATGTAGACGTGTTCAAAATGTCGTTTAACGTTCACAACTTGTGAACGGCTTGAGATATCAAGCTGAAATTCATCACACATGTGGAGGGTTCGAGGCGCCTTGCTTGATTAAATTTTTCGAAAAATCCATGCAGTTCTTTTGTTTTTACGCGATTTTGAAATTCTTCAAAAATTGTTTTGCGCTCTCCAGCTCGCACAATTTTCGAGATATCGAGCTCAAATTCAGTAGAACGTTGCAGTATTACAGGAAGATGCTTGGTACCGAATTTGAACAAAATCCATGTAGTGCTTTTGTTTTTAGAGAATTTTGAAATTTTTCAAAAATTTTTGCGCGCTCTCTAGCTCGCGCAATTTTCGAGGTATTGGACTAAAATTTGGTACAAAGCTGCACAATTATCGAAAGATGTTTCGTATTGAATTTGGGCAAAATCCATCCAGGGGTTCAGATTTAATGGAATTTTCAATTTTTTAGATTTGACATGGAATTCGCCATATATTTATTCCGGACCGGATAGATTTACGAGCGAATTTTATATGAAAACAAAGGGTGTAAAGTCGAACCTTGCACATTGCTTCCTCATAATTTTACACATTCGCCTTGTTTTCATCCATGTTAACATAATTTCATTTCTGTTTATTTCAATTACCCCATAGAACATTTTTCCATGAAAAAATTCGGACAATTACCTCAATATACGTCGCAATCGATACCGTATGATGCATTTCAACAAAATCACGTAAAAATAGCTTTAAAAAAATCATTAAAATCCCTCAATCCTCTCACAAACGAGATCCAACCCCTCAATTGCTTACATAGAGTTCATTGACGCAATGTATCTTCGTTTCTGGAAGGCAAACGCTTATCCAGCTTTCCTCGTCGTCCACAAAAACTTCCACCCAAATATTCTGAGCTCCTTTAACGTCCACGATTTCGCCCGATTCCTCGTCGGACGACAAAACTCGACGATCTATCGATTCTTCCAATTTGATCTTCGTCCCGCTCGATCTTCCTTTTCCCACTTTTTTTTTGTTCTTCAAGCTCTTCTCCTCTTGCCAATCTTCGTCCTTTTCGTTCTCGCTTTCCGACGAATCATCCGATTTTTCACGAAAATTTATCGATTTTTTCGCTCGACTTCCGATTTTCGGCGAATTCTTCACAGATTCGTTCTTCTTCGGTTCGGTTGGAACCGTTTTGGATCTTTTCGGATTGGTTATTTTCTTCGTCGCTGGTTTTTTCTCGAAATCGTCTTCGGAATCGCTCGTATTTTTTTTTACGGTTTCAGGTTGTTCGATTTTCTTTTTCTTCGCTGGTTGGACGACGTTCAAATCTTCGTCCGAAGAGATTTCTTTTTTTAAGCTCGTGGAAGCTGCGAGAGCGGATTTTTGGGCTCTCGTCGTTCTCGTGCGTTTTTCGGGTATTGCGATTTCTTTATCTTTGTCCAGCAAAGAATTTCGTTTTTTCGCTGCTCTGCCGAGCTTTGGAGATTCCGAATTCGCTGGAATTGCGCGCGATCGAAGTTGTCTCGTCCTTGGTGGACTTTTGAAGGCTTCCAGCTTGTTCGGCGGACTCTTGATGTCTTCCTCCTTCTTCGGTAGACTCTTCAAGTCTTCCTTCTTCTTCGGTAGACTCTTCAAGTCTTCCTTCTTCTTCGGCGGGGTCTTAAATTCTTCCTCCTTCTTCGGTAGACTCTTGAAGTCTTCCTTCTTCTTCTGCGGACTCTTAATGTCTTCCTTTTTCTTCGGCGAATCGGCAAGAACCAATTTTTCCTCGTCTTTTCTAGCTATTAATTTTTTAATGGGTTTCTTCGCCGACATGCTTTGAAATTTGGCCAACACATCCGCAGCTCTTTTTCTGGCTTCCAATTTTGATTTCGTCTCCAATTCTCCGCTGTTCTCCGGTACGATCTTACCGTTAGATTCTTTAACTTGCGGTTTTTTGCGTCCGCCTCGATTCGAAGATTTTTCTTTGGACGTTGAAGCTCCGGCGGTTTCGATTTTGGGTTCGACTTTCGGATCTGCCATGAGCTGATGACGTTGCAGTTTTAGGGCGGGAGGGCACAACGATACTACGAGTCTGCAATTCAATCCTATCGATCTCAACATCGCCGCGTAAAGAAGAACCAATTCTCTGTAATTGAAAATCTTTTTTTCCTTCAATCTCGACAGCAACAAACCTTCGTCGACAGGCTCGGTAACGTCTTTGAATTCCAATTTGATGAAACTTCGGAACCATTTTGTAAATTGTTCCAAATATTTTAAATTCACTCGACCTTTGGGATAACTTCCCGACGGCACGAGGGACAACGACACGGCCATGACTTGACAGTCGTTTATCGCTCTGTTGAGATGAAAACCGTAAGCTAGCCAACACAAGAGTCCGACTTTGTGTATCAAAACTTGTTTGGAACGCAATTGACGATTCAACTTTTTTCTCAATTGTTCCGCGAGATCGACGCCTTTCTTCTTGCGTCTGTTGAAAGTTGGGAGGCAAGAGTCCGGCAGAATAATGTCGACGCCTTCTTTCGGTATCGTGTATTCGGTCACGGGTTTGACATCCTCCGTTTCCTCCGCCTCGTCGTCGTCGTCGTCGTCCAGAGAGTCAGCGGTCAAGGCGGGTTCGCCTTGCAGCAGAAGATTCGTAATCTCATCGGACGAAACGTTTTTCTGGTCCTTCTTGGGTGATGATTTTTTACTGATCGGAGAAGAAATTTTCTGCGTTGCTTCCGTCTTCTTGGCATTTTCGAGATTTTTCATTACCTCGGCGAGAAGAGCGATGGAATCGATGTTTTCATTGTCATCGAAAGGCGAATCGTCGTCGGATTCGGAACTGTCATTGTCATTTACGTTCGTTGTCGACGGTTTTGACGGTGGTAACTTGAAAAATGTACTGTCAAGATCGAGGTTACTCGGAGATGCCAAACACTCGTCGCCGCTGCTGCTGCTGCTGCTGCTGCTGTCAGAACTTTCGTCATTTGTCGACGGACTCATGTTGGATTTTAATCTTCTTCGTTGCAATGAGATTGTTTTTTTGATTATCGCGTTTGTGGAATTAATTGCGATTTGTTTGTTTTTGTTTGGAAAAAAAGGACAATGGACTAAATCGGATCCATCGTGCTTGGATATATATCGTTTGCTTTGTTTGCCGCTCGTGCTATATCGTGGGGAAGATTCTAGCGCGGGAATTTTTCGACCAATGGGGAGATGGTATTTTTTGGGCACAAAGAAAGATTGGGATTGCGCGGAACGTTTGATTGGTTGGTTTGTTTAATTTGAGTTGGCTTCGGTAGGTGGTCTGCGGTAGCTTTGGCCAACTTCACGGTTAAATTTGAACTAAGTAACGTTAGCCGGTCGATTTTACCGATTTTATTTCTAAAATTGCATACATGTTATCGTAGGAATTTGTCGGACCAGAATTAGAATTTGTAGGAGCGCCGTTACTTTGTAAATATGTATAGAAATTTGACTATCAGCTAATTTTATGTAGGTTTTTGGACTACATAAAGTTAGCCGGTTGATTTAACCGATTTTATTTCTAAAATTGCATATAATTGTCAGATTTTGTCGGACCAGAAGTAGAATTTGTAGGAGCGTCGTTACTTCGTAAATATGTAAACAAATTCGACTTTGAGCTAATTTTATGTAGGTTTTTGACCTACGTAGAGTTAGCCGGTCGATTTAACCGATTTGATTTCTAAAATTGCCTATAAATGTCGTTACTTTGTAAATAGGTATAGAAATTTGATTGTCAGCTAATTTTATGTAGGTTTTTGGATTACATAAAGTTAGCCGGTTGATTTAACCGATTTTATTTCTAAAATTGCATATAATTGTCGGAATTTGTCGGACCAGAATTAGAATTTGTAGGAGCGCCGTTATTTCGTAAATATGTAAACAAATTTGACTGTGAGCTAATTTTATGTAGGTTTTTGACCTACATTAAGTTAGCCGGTGGATTTAACCGATTTGATTTCTAAAATTGCATATAATTGTCAGATTTTGTCGGACCAGAAGTAGAATTTGTAGGAGCGTCGTTATTTCGTAAATATGTAAACAAATTTGACTCTGAGCAAATTTTATGTAGGTTTTTGACCTACATAAAGTTAGCTTACGGTCAAACTTGTTTATTTATTAACAAACTAATGACGGCCCGACAAATTACGGTTCTGGTCCAACGAATTCCGGCAATTTATCGCCAATTATTTGCCATTTTTAGAAATGAAATCGGTTGAATCGATCGGCTATGTTTATGCCGTTCGCAGCGCTGCGTCCGGAATAAAATCAACTAAGCTCTTGGACGCCATTATGATAAAAACAATTCTTACCGCGATTGCGATCTTCTTTGATTGATTATCCCTAGGTCGAATTCGTTTCCATAACTTTCCCGAAACAAACTAATCATACTGAATCAACATTGCATGATCGTAGAGGCATAATTAAATAATAATCGTGGAACAAATTGATGACAATGAATTCCGTAAATTCGGTGATAACGCCGTACGTTAAAACGTACAGAGAATGGATATTGACGAAGCCTCAACTTATAGCCGACATCGAAAGCACGGTTCGATGTTTATCATACTTCTCCGCTGGTTTGTTTTTCATATCAATTAATTTTTCTTCCATTATCGGTTGCGCAATTAATTTCAAGCGTTTATGACATTTATTGGAATGTTTAAAAAAAATTCTATTTTTTTCTGTGCTACCCACTTGAATGTCAGTTTGGGTTCAAAAAAGTACCCACCTCAAATTAGAGCAATCTAGCTCATATGTCAAAGGTCTCTAATCGATTTTTCCTTATTTTTTACAATTCTCGCGATATCTCCTTAATTATGCTATTTACGAGAAAATGTTGGAGAACTTGTTTTATTGAGAATTTAATTTAAAAAAAAAACGGTTCGTATCAATTTTGTCAACAGCGGAACATTCGTTCGGATATTTGCTGAAATACTCAATTACGATTTGAAATAAGAGAAGACGGCGTCGTACTCGATACCTAAATATATTCTCTTCTCGTCCGCTTTTGTCCAATGAAGTATTGCCATGAAAAATCTTCTTGCCATAAAAAAAATCAAATTGACAACATTAATTCGTTATGTAAATAATAACATATATTTCATTTTCAATATTTTCCATTAATTTCGCAAATATCTAAATGAATTTTCTGCTTTCGACAAAATTGATACGAACCTTTTTTTTTTGGGAATTAAACTCTCAATAAAATAATTTCTCTTCTACTTCGTCGAGACTCGAACTAAGATTTAAGGGGGTAGCACCGGATGAAATAGAATTTTTTTGTTTCTTAACTTATATTTATATTTCGTTTATATTTCAGGCCGATTTACGAATTCGTCGCTGGCTTCGGAAATTATTTATTCCATGCCCAATCTTCTCGTTCTCATGAACGATAGATTGATTTACAATTGCAAGTACGCTCATCTCAAATTGCCTCAGTTTCAATCGAAGATCAAAGTTTGGCTGACCGTTGTCGAGTACACGGAAGCGTTGGTGGAAGTTTCCGCCGGAAACTTGTGGGGCGAAAGGGCGAGGTGGCTTTTCATCGTAATATTACAAACTTTCAAGTAAGTTTCATCGGCCGACGGAATATACGGTTGCGATTCTTTATTTCTTGGTTATTCGACATTTTTAGGAAAGTACGTTCCTTCCGTAACGCCACGATCTGATGACGGTTTCTTCTAAAACACCCCCAAATAATCCTAAAAACAATGATGAAATATTTTCGTATCGTTAAGTTTTCCAGTCGTACTTTTTTCCAGATAAAAAAAATTCGTTTCATTCGAATTTTAATCTCGACGACAAAAATCTTGATTTTTATCTTGAATCGACAAAAAAAAATCGATATCTCGAATACAAAGCGAGATATCGAAATTTTTCCCTCTTCATTTTAGTCTCATTTCGGGATGTTCTATAATAAACCGTCATCAAATCGCAACGCAATAATTTCTATAAATGAATTTTCTATAAATAAAAAAAAAAAAAAAAAAAATTGTCGAATTTTTAAAATTTTCTCTAATTTTCAAATTTTATTTCATTTATTTATCATTTATCCGATATTCATAAAATCTTCTCTAATTATTTATGGTTCCACTGATTTGAAAAGGTTCTTTTAGGCCAATTTAATGATAAAATGGATGTAAATAAAATTTGATATGAATTTTTTTTTCCCCGACAGATCTATTTTGAGATTGATATTGATCGGTCGTAAACACGAACGTATAACACAAACTCCGGCTATTCCCCCGTTGAATCGGGAAAAAATTGGTGATTGCTTCAACGTTCAGCCGGCTAAGGAAGGTTTTGCGCTTAAACGTTCAGGCACGGTTGTCAGAAGCGTATCAAACAGTGGGGTCGCGATTCAATCAAGAATATGGGCTCCTTTGACCCCGGTCGAAGCAACGGACACGAATCGACCCCTCAGTCGCGCAACCAAGAGAAACATCCTCCTTGCCGAGGTTTCACTATTTTTATGCTACACGAAAGTCTCGGGGGATTTTTTTTAAACGTTTTTATTTTTGTGGAAAATAATTTTATTGCATTTTTTTTTTTTTTAATCGCTGTTATAGTTGAGAAGAATAATTTAGGGTCTGTTGAAAAAATTGAAGTTGACTTTGGAAAGGAAAGATCCTCCGAATCAGAGCTTTCTGTCTTGGGATTAAGGCGAGCCGATGGTTTTAAAAAAATGTTTATTTCGAAACGATTTGAATTACTTTTTAGTTTTTTATTTTTGAAGATGGTTGGCGATTTTTTGAAGATGTTCGGGCTGGTTGGAAAAATTAAGTTGATTTTAAGAAAAGAAGATTCTCAAAATTTGGGCTTTCTATCTTAATTTTAAGGGTGGCGGCGAATTTTTTTTTTTTCATTTTTTAAAAATGATTTTAATTATTTTCAGATCTTTATTCTTGAAGATGATTGACGGTTTATAAATAATATTTCGGTCGGTCGAAAAAACTGAAGTTGACTTCTAAAAAAGAAGATCCTTCAAATTTGGGCTCTCTATCTTAATATTGAGGAGTGCAGGGGAATTTTTTAAAATTTATTAAAAATGATTTGAATTAGTTTTAGATTTTCATTCTTGAAGATTTATAAATAATGTTTCGGCCAGTTGAAAAAACCGAAGTTGACTTCTAAAAAAGAAGATCCTCCAAATTTGGGCTCTCTATCTCAATATTAAGGGGTGCTGGCGAAATTTAAAAAAAAATTGATTCCAAAGTCGTATTAAATTTTTTTCTCCTCAATTCGCAGGTACCCCTAAATATTAAAATACAAGGCTAACATTTGAAGAAACTCCCTTCTTCCAAGATCAATATGAATTTCTTCGACTGACCCAAACATTTTCTCCAAAAATCGCCAATCCAATAATAAAATTCGAAAAATAATCAACCAATTGAAAAAAAAAAAAAGTCGAAAATAATTCACAGGCACCCCTTAATATTAAGATAGAGGGCTCAAATTCGAAGGATCCCCTTTTCCTCGGGTCAACTTCAATTTTTCCAACCGGCCCGAATTTTTTGTTCACCAACGACCGTCCTAAAATAATTATACATCTTTCAGACGCTGTACATAATAAAACCGTTGGTCCATTTGGGTTGTCTGACGGCGAAAGGTCAGAGGCATTGGATGCCCTGGTCGGTATCCTTCATAATGGACATCCTGAGTCTTCGACTGTTCAGTCAAGAAGCGAAAAACATGAGCTTAACAAAAGAAGAGAGGGAAGAAATATTTCGACGTAGAATGAGTATTTTTTTGTACATACTGCGTTCGCCGTTTTACGACAATTGTAGCAAACACAGAATCTTCTCGTTGCTCAACGGAATTTCGAAAAACGTCCCACTCGCGCGTTTCATCGCCGAACCGGTCGCGAAATATCTTCCGCACTGGCAAAATACGTATTTTTACATGTGGTCGAGTTGATGAGTCGATGGAAAGAATTTTTTTTTATTTTTTTTATACGGTATGAAACTCGTCGATCCGAGGGTCGAATGACATTCCGCACTAGTCGATGGATGTATGGGTGTAATAACTGACGATAATTAAAGAGCTATGGGCTCTGGCACAATTATTTTCCCATCAAGTTGAGGGGGTGAAGTTTTTTCGGGAAAATTGAGGGGATTTGGTGATTTTTTAGAGTTAGGGTGGGTTAATTTTATTGGAATGCACTATATGGCACAAATTGCGACGTATATTGAGGTACTTGTGTGAATTTTGGCATGAAGAAATTTTCAATTTTGGGGGAACTATCGCCGTTGTCCCGAAATTATGTATATTTTTTTTGAAGATGGATTTGCAAATAAAATGATATTTTTGGAATGGCTCATGTAAAATAAATAAGCCGAAAAGGTTTCGTTGGTTTGATATTAAACGCAATTCGTCAACGAAAGGTTCGGCAAAATTGCGATTTTTAAAATAATTTTTGGGTCATTTTTTGGGTTTTTGAAATCTCAAAAGTCGAAATTTTTGAAAATGACACTTTAAAAATCGAAATAACCTCAAATCTCAATTCACGAACTGCGTTTATTATTATACTAACGAAATCTCTTTGGTTTTTTCATTTTGGATGAGCCGTTCCAACGATATGAGATGAGGTCTTAAAAAAAAAAGGTATTTTGGAAAAACGGCGATAGTTCACCCAAAAATGAATTTTTTTCCATGAAAAAAATCACACGAGTTCCTCAATATATGATCTAATTGATGCCCTACAGCGTATTCCACTGAAATCATATCAACATGCCTAAAAAAAATCATGAAAATATTTTTCTTAGCCATAATTTCTCAATTTTCCCACAAACCGCTAAATATTAAGGGGTTACACGGCGTTGAATTTTGTTCTCGATTTTTTTCTTTCGTTCAAGTTGCCAACCAAACGTCATCAAAGTTCGCCAATTGCATTCCAGAATTTTTAATCCAAACATTCTCGAATGTGCGAAGAATTGCAAAAGCGAAGAACCGAAAAAAAAAAAAAAAAAAAAAAACATTCGAGGTTGTATAAAAGCAGGAAAGTCGATGGAGTACTCCTAAATATTTTCATCCTTCCCGTTACGATTTTTCATCAAGATAATCTCATAACATTGAAATTCGTTTCTTGTTTTTGGTTGACAAACTTTAACGAAAAGAAGAAAAAATTTTTTAAAAAACTTTAAAGGTGTTCGGTTATAAAATACACAATATTTTCGATGCACGGCGTAATTGTTATTAGAACCCCATTGAATCCTTTGTTCATCTTTTTTTAAATTCAATAAAATATTTCTATTCCATCGTTGAAATTAAAAAACAAAAAAAGACAAAAAAAAAAAAAGTCAACGATTAATCGGAGATTTTATAAATATAATCCGATAATCGCTAATCGGTTGCGAAAAATAAAAAAAAATATTTATCACAATCGATTGTAATAATTTACAAATATATTACATTCTTAAGTCGACGAAGATGAATAGAATAATACATTTTTGTTAGCAGAAAATACAAATATGGCGTTCGTGAGATGTCAAAATCTCTTTTTTTTTTTCTCTCTCTCTCTCTCTCTTCTTTTTCTCTCTTTCTAGTTGATTAATCGTCGATGGATAAACGAGGTTTAAAAATTATTCGACCATTTGAAGCAACGAATTTATGGTCACGTCTTTGTTTCCATGATTCGCATCGTAGACGGATTTGATCACCTCCGCGTCGATATTTGGAAACATTTCCGCGATCTGAAACGACGAATTTGCATTTTTAAATTGTTATCCACGATGCTGCGACGATCGAAAATATACCGCGTCGCGATCGATCCGCGGATTACTCGGATGTGGCAACGTCGCGTGTCGCAACGTCGAGTGGAAAGAGAGAAATTAATTTGCATCAACGGCGTTTCGACGGTATCGTTTGAAAAATGTCACAGTTAAAACTTATCAAAAGCGACGTTTGAAATAGCTCACGGAGTCTAAACTTTCTCGCAACGTTGCCACGTCTAACGAATCACGATCGAACTACCGATACGAACAGTATTTTTCCGATGTTCATTCGCTCGTTATCATCGTCGCAATCTCTTAATCCGTACTTTCAAGTGCCCAAAAAAATGTTCTCCGAATATCAAACTTACGTTCTATCCTTTTTTTTTTTTTTTTTTTAAATTAAAATTCGAACGGTACTTTTTGTATCAAATTAAATTGAAAGGACGAAACGCGTGATTTTCCATAAGACTCCACGTTTGAACGTGTGAAAATAAAACGCGTTGATATATATTTTTTTCTCGCGTTCTGAAAAGCCATAAAAATTTAAGCAGCCATTTAAATTTAATTTAATTTTTTTTAGATTTTTTAATTTAGAATTTTATTAATTTTCATTTTTTCGTTTAAAATTTTATTAATTTTAATTTTTTCATTTGAAATTTTATTAATTTTAATTTTTTCATTTGAAATTTTATTAATTTTAATTTTTTCATTTGAAATTTTATTAATTTTAATTTTTTCATTTAAAATTTTACTAATTTTAATTTTTTCATTTTGAATTCTATTAATTTTAATTTTTTTATTTAAAATTTTATTAATTTTAATTTTTTCATTTGAAATTTTATTAATTTTAATTTTTTCATTTAAAATTTTATTAATTTTAATTTTTTAATTTAAAATTTTATTAATTTTAATTTTTTAATTTAAAATTTTATTAATTTTTATTTTTTAATTTAAAATTTTATTAATTTTAATTTTTTAATTTAAAATTTCGTTAATTCTAATTTAATCTTTTTCTCATCGATACCTCAAGTTATTATCAAGTTCTATAAAAATCTAAACGTCTATAAAAAAATTTCAAATTCACTTTAAATGTTGTTAAAACAATTGATATCAATAAAAAATGCATTTTAAATTATTCCCAGGCACAAAAAAATTCATAAAATTCAGAGAAAAAACTTTTGACAAAAAAAATTGGTTACAAGAAATGTACAGGGTCAAAATGACCCCGTGTGTGCTTCAAGGGTTGAAAAAAAAAATCCGAAACGAGGAAATAATTATGGAAACGATTTCGGGGAAGCCCTGAAACGTTTACCTGCTTGAGTTCGTCTTGAGCTTGAGGCAACGAGCTCGGAATTGGTCCAACCGGAGGCGTCGCAGTGGCGACCGGAGGCTGGGTATAAACTTTAAGAGGCGCGTAAGGAGGCATTCCGAACATCGTCGCCGAAGGAACCATCATAACCGGCGCTGCTCCAGGATACGGATTGCACTTCGTCTGTCAATGAAAAAAAAAAAAAAACAACGACGAGTTCACGAGGCGAAATTTCAGCGAGTGGTTGAGAGGGTAGATTTTTTTTAAGGGGTCGAATCTAGCTTGCGGAAAAATTGAGGGATTTTGATGATTTTTTTTTTTTTCGCTGTGTTTATATAATTTTATTGGAATGCGCTTTACGGTATTAATTTCGATGTATTTCGAGGTAATTGAGGGAATTTTTTCATGGAAAAAAATTCAATTTTGGGGGAACTATTGCGGTTTTTCCTAAACAACTTTTTTTTTTTAAAAGATTTTTATGATATCTCTGGAACGGTTTATCTAAAATTGGAAAACTAAAAAGATTTCGATGGTGTCATATTGAACGTTAATTTGTGAATTGAGGGTTTAGGTTATTTCGATTTTTAAAATGTCGATTTTTCGAAATTTTGCAATTTTTGAGATTTAAAAATTCGGTTTTTGACCCAAAAACTAATCTAAAAATCGTAATTTCGTTATGCTCTTCCTTAAGGAATTGCGTCAAATATTATAATAACAAAACCTTTCAGGTTTTTCAATTTTATATGAGCCGTTCCAGCGATATGCTTTTCACCGAGTAATAAAAAAATATGAAAGCAAGGATGCAAAGTCGAACCTTCCACATAATAATAATGATAATTTTTTCATTAATTCATTCTTCATTTCCATACATTGATTTCTCATAATTTTACACATTTGCCAAAGTTTTCTCTATGAAAAACCATGTGTGGATCAATTTTGGCTTCCTCATGGAAAAAACTTCGGCAAATGTGTAAAATAATGAGGAAGCAATGTGCAAGGTTCGACTTTGCATCCTTGTTTTCATATAAAATCCTCTCGTAAATCTATCTAGTCCGAAATAAATATATGGCGAATTCCATGTCAAATCTAAAAAATTGAAAATTCCATTAAATCCGAACCCCTGGATGGATTTTGCCCAAATTCAATACGAAACATCTTTCGATAATCGTGCAACTTTGTACCAAATTTTAGTCCGATACCTCGAAAATTGCGCGAGCTAGAGAGCCCGCGAAAATTTTTGAAAAATTTCAAAATTCTCTAAAAACAAAAATACTACATGGATTTAGCTCAAATTCAGTACCGAGCATCTTCATGTAACACTGCAACGTTCTACCGAATTTCAGCTCGATATCTCAAAAATTGTGCAAGCTGGAGAACGCAAATCGATTTTTGAAAAATTTCAAAATCGTTTAAAAACAAAACAACCGCATGGATTTTTCGAAAAATTTTTATCAAGCAAGGCATCTTGAACCCTTCACACGTGTGATAAATTTCAGCTCGAAAACAATACTCGATAAACAACGATGATAAACAAAGCTTCCTCTATGAGGAATCAAAAAATATTATTTCGAAAAAAACGCCAATAATTCCCCCAAAATCGAAGAATCTTCCATTCTAAAATTCCCACAATTACCTCAATACACCTCACAACAGATACCATACAGTCCATTCCACCAAAACTTTGTCAACCTCGCTAAAAAAAATCCTAAAAATTTCTTTCCAAAAAAAAAAAAAGGGAAAAATAAAAATAAACAATAAACTCTTAAATGTAAAATACTATGAAATAACAACCGTGTAACTCAGGACCAAATTGATCATGCCCTCCAGATTGTCTCCCTGTTTGCCGCTCAGCACGTACCAATCCTCGTGCGTCTCACCACGTTGAATAACCTGGGGTGGAATTTCTATGTGTCCCCAAGCGATTAGTTCGTCCATCGTGAACGAACACTCGTCGTAAATCTCGATGTATATTTGGGTAACTCCGAGTGGCAAAAAACTACCATCAAAAGCATTTGTCAAACGATAAATTTTCGATCGATCGACGATCGATCGTTTTTTTATTTTTGTTTTTGTTTTTTTGTTTGTTTTTTTTTTTTTTTTTGTTGAACTTTCGTCTCGTACCATTGAATTACTTTGTTCCAATGAGGATTCTTGCCGCCATTAGTGTCGGTTTGGGTTTCGTAAACGGCGTGACCGACTCGGAGTCTCACGTAGGGATCCATTCTGGTCATGCCGTAATTTTTAACTAATTTTGCCTGCGAATGGAATTTTATTGGGATCGAATTAGTTGATTAATTAATCGAGGCCTTGTGTACTTGTTCTTTTCTAGACGCGGTTAAAAAAAAAAATGACGCATGTATTGACAACATTTTGTTACGGATCATTTATGTACATGGTTAAGTATATGGAAAAAAAAATTAGAATTATTAACGAATGAAGGAGATATTAAATAATGAAGCAATGTATTTTTTTGAACCTTGTGAAAGTTCTGACTTTCGAACGAAGGTTCGGATCGCTTTGAAATTTTTACAACATATTCTTATTATCGTCATCTATCGTGTGAACCACGGAAAGAAAAATTTCAATGACAAAAAAAAAATATAAAAAATAAAATACCGACAAAAAATTGAGTAAAAAAATGTTAAGTTTCGAATTTTTATTGTAATAATTTTTTTTTAAATAATATTGTTGGTTCACACTGAAGATACATTCGTTATGCAATTATAAATATGTTTATTTTTTTTTTCAGACACCCACAACGATGCCGAGAACTTTCGCCATCATCGCGCGCGGAAAAAAAAAAAAATACATTGCTTTATCATGTAATATCTCCGCCATTTGTTAATATTTCTGATTTTTTTTTACATACACTTAACCATGTGCATGAATGATCTGTAAAAAATTTTGTCAATATATGCGTGATTTTTTTTTTAACCGCGTCTAGAAAAGTATTTTCGAAAATCGGCGAAACAGCGTATGTGAGGCCTTAAGGGTGGGGTCGAATGGGGTTATTCGATGGGGTTTGTATTTTTACTTGCGCAATGGTGACGCTGAGCCTTCCCATTCGAGGATCGTGCATCTGCGGCGCTCCCTGCAACTGTTGCAGCGCCAACGCGGCTTGCTGGTCGGCGGCTTCCTGCTGCTGCTGCGGCGAATATTCGTCGAGTCTCAGAAAACCTCTCGGAAGAGGTCCCAAAAATGCCTGTAAAAAAATTACCAAACCGCACGATTGTATTCTTCGCCGTAATTAACTTTTAACCCGATCGCTGTATCGTCGGGGCTGATTTCACCATGGCAACAATTTTTAAGTTTCCGCAGTTCATTTGCTTATCGTTGTTTTTACAAGTTTCGAAATTTTATCGTCAGGTGAAAATTCCTGAGCTTCATTTATATACATTTTTTCAGTCTTTTAGGATGACATCTTTTGGTTTTTTTTAGACCTCGAGTCGATTGAACTCTTAGGTACGCGTTGAGGGTGCGAAAAAGAACGATACACTGATGGGGTTGATCGTCGAACTTCGGCGGAATCTCGTAGAAGTCGGAGGGGGGTTTTTTGGCCTCGAAGAACTAAAATTTGTGCTCTGAGTCATAGTCTTAATTATTTTAGAACATGGAAAACGCCAAAGAATTCTTTGAGTCTCTAAGGATTAGGAACAATTGATTTTTTACAAAAATTATTATTTTAACGACGTTAAAAACAAATTTGATGGAAATATCGCAGAAGCGACTTTTTCTTGACAAAAATATCGATACGTTTTTCAAATTTGAATAATTCTACACAATATTTTGAAGTATGTACTATAAGATATTAAATTTGAAGATGAAAATTGTTGCGATAACTCCCAATTAAAAAATTCGACTTAGTTTTAATTACGCACCTAGAAATTATGATAAAACAAAGGTCGATTGAATTCTGAAAAAAATCTAAAATTATTCTATCATTTCTGCAAGTTTCACACAAATTCAAACTCAAAAAAAATTATGGCGTCCTCCGGATCCCAAGTTACTATTCGGGGGTCAACAAGTAAAATTTTGGCGGAAACAAAAACTGACTAAATCATGAAAATAATTCAAATAATTTTTATTTCAACAAATTTCGCAAAACATTTTATCGAAAAAAAATAATAATCGTGGGGTCATCTCGACCCCGAGCGACTATTAAGGTCCTGTGCGAATTCGCCTACGATCGGAAAATTAAAAAAAATTAGAAAAAAATTTAGTACCATCCAGCAATCAAAAAAACTATATTACTAGAGCAAAAAAAATGTAGCGAATGTCAGGTAAATACAAATAATTATTCTAGCAGTCGTTACAAAAAAAAAAAAAAAAGCCATTGCCGGCAATTAGGCTCACGCGTCGCCAAATCCTCTACTCCTACGCCAATCGCACAAACCCCAAATTTACCGCATTTAATCACCGATGACGTTAAAAAATGATTAACAATTAATTTCCCACATCATAAATTCGTCAATCAATTTTTAATCAGTACAAAAATAGCGCAGCAAAAAAAAAAAACGGAAAAAACCGAGCAATGCAGTCGCGATGACGTTGCATGATTCATCGTTCA
Organism: Sussaba pulchella; assembly: GCA_963971145.1. Lineage (NCBI taxonomy): Eukaryota > Metazoa > Arthropoda > Insecta > Hymenoptera > Ichneumonidae > Sussaba > Sussaba pulchella. The sequence continues at coordinate 3,573,209 of OZ020165.1, read as the reverse complement.
GTTCTCGTACAATTCTGGGACATTGATTACGCATTTGATAAGAATCCACGACACCTGTGTTCCAGTGTTTACGAGACATTAACGAAATAACTTACCCGTTTTCTCCATTCTTCGTATTGCTCCGATCGTCCGGCAGCCTCCATAACGATTTTATTGGCACGATGATACAATTCTCAATCGCGAGACGTTCGATAATTCGGCGAAAAACGATTGTAGCGATAAAACGTGGAATAAAATCTGGATAAAAACCTTTCAAGTGCCACAATAAGCTTCACGTTCGTTCTTGTTCGGTCTTGTTTACGCACCGAAGACGAATGGACGAAAACGACGGCAGCGCCGCGAACGAAGTAGCGGAAATTTTTGTCACTCGTTACTTTTGGTCGGTAAGTTCGATTTATCGACCGAGCAGAATCGGCTGATGGATAATTTCTGTTCTCCGCTCATCGACGTATGGATATTCGAGGGCGGGGTAGGGTTAATTCGGCGAGGAAGAAGCATGTTTTTAAGATTTTTTTCTGGCGATACGAATAGTGTAAATTTATTCGATCAATTTTCATATGATGATACAACATTTAAACAATATTTTCCTAAATTTTCATTCCAAAATATTGAAAATTAAGGGGGTTACGGTGAATCTCCGGAGGCGCCTCGAAAAAAAATTGTTTCGCGGTGTTCGTCATAACTCGCAAAAGAATCATATGAAACAAAAAAAATTTTGAAATGCATTCGTTAAAGGAGATGTTTCTCGAGGTAATCACGAGGGGATTTTTTTTTTTTTTTTGATTTTTGATTTTTTCGTACCACTTGGAAGCAAAAAAACCGATTTTCGCTATAAAAATCAGCTAATTTCTTGCTGTAAAATTAATAATTATCAAAAAAAAAAAGCTCTCGACAATACCTGGTGAATTATGTGAAGAAGTATTGTGCAAAATTTCAAAACGATTGGTCCAGTAGATTTAGCGTTATCGTGAACACGGACTTTTTCGAGGCGCCTCCGGAGATTCACTGTCACCCGCTTTATTCTCAATATTTTGGAATGAAAATTTAGGAAAATATTGTTCAAATGTTGTATCATTATATGAAAATTGATTGAATAAATTTACACTATCAGTATCGTCAGAAAAAAATCTCATAAACATGATTCTTTTTCGCCGAATTAACCTTACTCCCCCCCGACCCCCTTAAGGTAGTTCTTTTGGGGAAATTTTTTATCACTTCAAAACTATACATGATAAAAGAAATTTCATTCGATAGTTTTGTAGGAAATTTAATGCTCTACGAAAAAGGTTTCCTGTAAACTTTTCGTAAATCTAATATTTATTGCGTCATTTGCAAAAAACTGGCTAAAAAAAAACCGTTTTTTTTCAAATTACCAAAGTAATTTTTAGGACCCAAACTTAGGACCAAAAACAAATTTCAAAGCACCAAAAAAAACATCAAAATATTTTTTTACAGTCTTACACATGTACTCACTAATATTAGCACACGTACTTACTAATGTTACTCAATAATTAAAAATAATTTGATAATAATTTTCATCATCAATAATTTAACAATAATAATCTCATCTTTATATATTAAGCTATAACATAAATATCCTGTTTTAATTAAAAAAAAAAGAGATAATTGGTCGATTTCAAAGGAAGCAGTTCTTCACTCAAAGAATTGGTTTTATTTTTGTGTTAGGAAAAAAAAAATGATTTATTATTTTGAATAAATTAACGAGACCGAAACAAATTGTACTTCCGTTTTATTTACACGAAAGACCTATCTGTCCATCGAGGATGACGAAGGATGACCGTGGCGAAGGGGGGAGGGCGGAGATAATGACCAGTTTTACCCACAAAACGGTGACTCATTGCTGCGACAATTACAAAAATAGTGCAACACGGTTGCGAGAACAATTAGTCATTGGATAATTGTCAGCCGAGGCTAAAAGAAGTGAGAAAACTTGCAAAACCGATGATTAGCTGGCGAGGTGACAACGTTGTGCTTTTTTTTTTTTTAATTTCAATGACTCTTTGGAATATTTGACGTATGTAGTATTGAGATACTAAATCTGAAGATAAAAATTGTCGCAATAATGTGGACAATGGTAATTACCGCTTCAAACATTGTAATGATTTTTAATTACGAAGATGAAAATTATGGCGAAAAAGGTCGACTAAATTATTTTAAAAATTCATATTATTCTATTATTTTTCTAAACTTTTACACAAATTCAAATGCTAAAAATTCGTGGGGTTTTCTGGACCCCGAGTGACTATTAAGGGTCAACGTATATAAAATTTGAGCAGAAAAAAGAGTCGATTAAATTACGAAAAGGATTTAAAATTAATTTTTATTTTGGAAATTTCACAAAAATTTGAACGCAAAAAATTCGTGGGGACATCTGGACCCGCATTACCATTAAGGCCCAACGTATATAAAATTTGAGCAGAAAAAAGAGTCAACGGAATTACGAAAAGGATTTAAAATTAATTTTCATTTACGAAATTCCACAAAAATTTGAACTCAAAAAATTCGTGGGGTTCTCTGGACCCCGTATTACCATTAAGGGTCAACGTATATAAAATTTCATCAGAAAAAAGAGTCGACCAAATTACGAAAAGAATTTAAAATTAATTTTTATTTTCAAAGTTTTACAAAAAACTTGAACGCAGAAATACTACATAACATAAAAGACATTATATATAATCGTCAGGCGTGGCAAAAAAAAAAAAAAAGAGAAAACTCGGAAAAGCGATGATTAGGCTTTGCGTCGACAAAGCCGTGGCTGCCGAGCCAATTCCGGGAACAAGATGGACGATCGATCCCGACGAATTATTATTAATTTCCACGTCGAATTCCGCGATACCATCGCCGATGTTGCAAAAATCGGTGTCACAGGCGCGATAATAAGTCACGTGATTAGGCGTCCTAATGACGGCGTTCAAATACGTCGGTTTGGTCTCGCACGAACGATAAAAATGTTGAATTTTTCCAACCGGGTCAAGGTAATCACGACGATATATCGTACAATACTTCTTGTCACAGTCGCTGGGCAATCCACTGTCCAAAATACAATGGTCCGAGGCGGAAAGGCACTGGTAACACGTGATACCTGTGGAAAACGACCATCGTTCGGGTTCGTGTGGCAAACCCGAAATTAAGGGGGAACACGTGGACGTACGCGATGAAAAAAAAAAATGTGTTCGATGTCTCTTCGTTTGTATCTCGTTGATTTTAGAAAAAATAATTATTTCTTAGGTGTTCGGGTGTATATCGAGGTGTCCCTTAATGTGGTTATTTCCGTTATTTCAAAATGGTTGCGGTGGTGGTGGTCTGGTACGATTCCGGACCTTCGCCGTCACACTTGATCAAATTTTACCAGTCGATCGAGCGACTACCGGCGGTTTTTGTTTACATTTTCATCGATAGATTTTTTTTTAGCACGTCGCCATTTTGTTTCTTATGAATGAACCTTTCGTACATCGTTTAGAATGTTAGAAGCATGTCATGTAATTTTTTTAGCGACTTTGGACGATTGGTTTGCTCACAATCGTTTTTGTAAAACTGACTGTGAGTGAAATCTTGTGAGTGAGACTTGTACGGCATCTTTGAGGCGATGTCGGAGAGAATTTTCGATTGTTCCGCGGTGCCTATTAATGATGACGTACAGGTCACCGATTTCGCCCAGATTTTTTCTATACGCCTTGAATCGTACTAGAGATTAGGTGTGTTGAAATTCTAAAATAACCATATTAAGGGACACCCTAGCGAACCATTCGCCCTTAAACGATTGAACTAGAAGTAAGTTTCACAAAAATTTATAGCTAAATCAATGTTATCAACTGTACGCCCGTAACTGATTGCAACAACCGTTGCTAATCGTACAAATCCCAAAAATTCAACAAACTTGTTGCTGTTGTTCGAGTCCTCATTTTCAGAGACAACATAAACAATGATTAAAACGACGAAAGAGCGAGTACGTTTTGTATTGAACGTTCAATCAAAATTTCAAATAATATTCTTGGATTTTGAATAATCGAAAAATCGTTAAATGCTTCGTACAACGCTGTACAACCTACCGTCGACGATGAATCCACGTTGAAACGAAGGCACGACGATAAAAATGGCGAAAAGTCGTAAATCCATATTGAAATCTGTTCGAGCGTGCGAAGAAAATAGCGACTGAAGCAAAACGATTCGAACGTCGTCGAGGCATCGGTATATCGGCTTATCGCGGCATTTATCGGATCGAATCGACGAGCTAATCGCGATATCGTACCTATCTCCTCGCATATTCTATCGATTAAAAAATAATCGTCGAACACAATTGTACAGCGACATTTAAACGCTTGTATTTCACCTCGTACGATTCGTTCGAAGCAAATAACACGTGTAACGTTCATTCGAATCAATTATACGCGTACAATACCAACGTTTATCCGGGGTTTTGGGAGGTACGCTCCCGTACACGAATTATCACAGGAAGTTAATGTTTTTGTATTTTTATTTTCATTTCTTTACATTTTATTATTTTCTTTTCATTTAGCCGGGTGCGCATCTGGCTCGGGGGGGTTTCACGTACGTGCATGATAATGATAAAAATCGTATTGTTCGAATTAAATCGAGATCGGGGAATGCCGACTCATTATTCATCGTCGCGGATGGATGTTCGAGTTAAATACCTCTTCTATTCCGTGGCCCGTTGCGATGTCGGTGACGAAAAATATTATTATAATAATCAAACAATGTCAAATTTTTTCATGGCACTGTGGTTTTTGAATTGTTCGGCCGATGTATATAAATATATAAATTCGGGAGACGGGTAAGAGCTGAAGTTCAGTCGTCGACTCGAATCGAATCGTATCGCATCTAATCCGTGCTGTACTTTTTATTCGCCATCATGTTTTTGAAATTCGTCTTTTTTGTTTTCGTATTTTGGGCCTCGACTTCGGCTCAAGCCGTAGCGACTGGCGGAGCTCCGGGTAAGCCACGAAATTATGTGTTAAATTTTTTTAATCATTTTCAAAAATACTCATTTAAAAAAATTTATTTATATATATTTTTTTGTATTTTTAAAATTTTATTTTTCATTTTTTTCTTCGATATTTTTTCATTTGTGTCGTTATTTCGTTGTGTTTTAGCGCGAAAGATTGTTAGGATGATGATTGAAAGTCGCGTTGATTAATCGTGGATATTTTTTCAGATGAAAACGCGAAACCCAAACCCAAACCCGTAGCGAAACCCAAGACCGAACCTGAGTGCAGTTGCGTGCCAGCAGGAATGTGCGGATCTAACATAATCATCGGATTCGACGTAAGGATTGTCAATAAGGTGAATTTAACGTTTAATAAAATATAATGGAAACAAAATAATTATTAGAAATATTAATAATGATGTTGAATAATATTATAGAATTTGTATTATTATAAATTGTAATTAATTGAATAATACGACGATGGAATTAACTATGAGTATGAAATTGTGAGGATATGCCGTCGATCAAAGATGGGCATTTATTTAATCAAACCGTACTTGAAATAATTTAATTACTTAATTATCGTGCATGACGATTCTAATCGAATATTAGAATTCATAGTGAAGCAATGATGCATCGAATTTATCAGGAATTATTGCAGAAATTGTAGAATTTTCTGTTTGTTTGGAAAAGTGTTGCGAAATTCATTCATTAAGGCAGTCTTCGCACGTGTTTACCCATTTTCGAGGTGATTTTTTGGGACTTAAATTCAGAAAAACGGTCAAATTTACAGTGTTAGTATTTTACAGTTACATTTATACACGTTTGAAGCGACATCTCAAATTTTTTCAAGGCATTTCATTCGTAATTTTACAAGATATGTGATGTTGCGCAGGTCATGTCGCAAAAATGCTTTATCGACGGGCGATGACATTGCGGCCGTCCTGGTTATCTAAAACAAATTTTTTTTTCATTCTATTCTTTACAAACATGATTATCGTCCGGCCTTCTAATAAAAATTGCAAGAAAAATGTACAAAATGGCGGTGTTTCAAAAACAGTACTCTGCCTTCCACAATAAACCGTTCACTTCTCGTAGCCCGAAAAAATATTAATCACGAAGCACTAAAAAAAAAATGAAGTGCCAAACGATAGCCCGACATGTCCTCTACATGTGCGCAAAATTGCAAATCGATCGGCCCATTAGTTTCCGAGAGAAATGCACGCCCGATTTTAAAAATGTCATTTCGAGATAAACGCGTTTAAAGTTTCTCCACCGTTCGACGCGCTCTGCAGAGTCGCATCTGCTGAATCTTCGTAACTCGGCTATTTTTACGACAATCACTTCAAAATTTTTAAGACACATTCTCAAGACCCCAAACTATACGAATACGAAGAAAAAAAGAGTTTTCTTTTCACCGAACACAACGAGAAGACTGCCCTCGAATCAATGGCCGACCTTGCCTTCGAGTCCGTACGATGGCGAGACATCGAAGGAACGTTTGGTCCGATTATTTATCGATGAATTGGGATTTCAGGAGAAGAAGAAAGACAAATGTCCGGGAGGACACGAATGGTGTTGCGAGGGATCCGTAAGATCCAACGTTTGCGGTATCAGAAAAATTACAGATTCCCCACGGCAGCCTCATGGTATCGCGACATACGCATCCTATCCATGGCAAGCTGCTCTGCTAGACGAAAAAAACGTTTACTTCGGTTCCGGCGTATTACTCAATCAAAATTACGTGTTGACGGCAGCCCACAAGATTGTACCATTCCTGTGAGTACATTGAAAAGTATATTACGAAGTTTATCACGGAGAAATAAATTTTTACAAAGAAAATAATCAAAATAGAATTATCGTCGCAGTCAATGATTTATAAATATTTATTTATAAGGGTGGTTTTTATTCCGGTTATTCGAAGAATCGTGATCGCGCCGGGGTCTCAATAGATTTTAGAAGTAATGGCAAACATTTTGAACCTAATTTGATCTTGATAAGTTGAGTTTTACTATGCGCTGATACGCGGTGGAGTTTTCCGTTGAAGAAGTTATATTTAGCGGATAATCGATTATTTTTTTTTTGTATTTTCTGAAAGAAGAACTGTTTAAAAATATTTCATAGAGGTCTCATTGAGGAATTCTGAAAATTGACTGAGTTTTAGCTCATTTTGTCGCGCCTCTCCCGCCAAGCCGAGGCTGAAGAGAAATTTTATCAAAACTTTGAACGGGTTTATCACGAAAATACATTTTAAAATCGGTAGGCGAGATTTCTCGAGATCCACTCGACCGAATTTGTTCAAATTTAGAGGGCTTTTGTAAAAAAGTATTTTCTAGAGCTTGGAAGAAGCTTTTTCAAAATAAAAAATTTTGTTCTTGTTTTATTTATAAACAACAAACGAAAAATCTGGCCAAAAACCTCAAAAAAATTTCAAATACCTGCCATTTGCTCAAAAATAAGAAAAAGAAGAAAATACTTCCCTTAAGCTCGAGTTTAACTCTTTTAGAACGATAATCAACCATCCGGTTTGGTTTTGAATCGTTTTTTTGGGAAATATCGTGCCTAACGCGATAAAAAAAGGCCGCTAGGCAAAGCAGCATAACTCCGCGATTAAGAGATATTTTCTATTAATAATTACATGGAAGCTGCTTCAATAAATGCACTAAACATTTAAAAAAAGAAATCATTAATATCTCGATTCATTTACTCAGAAAAAATTATTGAAAAAAATATAAAAAATAATAAATGCAATTATTTCATTTCCCAGTAATTATATTGACGGAACGACTAATTACGCTTGAAAAAATCAAATATCACATGAAATCAACGACTATAAACCCTACCGTCACCACATAAAATCCTCATATATGGGTCATTTCATAATGATTCATAAAAATAAAAATAAAAATGTTATAAAAAATTAAACTAAATCTTACTATTTTTTAATATCGATAAAATTCGTTATCTTTTTCATTCAAAGTTATTCCCAAGCCGTTCTTATCAAAATTCTTAAATAACTTAAATAACAACCACCCTAATACAATGTATTTATTCGATACACTGAAAAAAAATGAAATTTTTTCATTTATCGAACAGAACGTCGAGGATAAGAGAAAAATATTTCAATACGAAAATCGGTAAAATACTGGGCTATCATCCGCTGAATGTCATATTGGGACTGATGAAAAAATTATGTCGCAGAAACGGTAACTTCAAAGTAAGACTCGGCGATTGGGACATCATAGGCCCCAAGGACGAGGAACCGTATCCCGTCCAGGATTTCCAACCGGCTAAAATAACGATACATCCGGGATTTATGATGAGTAATCTTCAAAACGACGTTGCTATAATTAAATTGAACAAACCCGTGCCACTGGTCACAAGCCCGAACATCAATTGCGCTCCAATGGCCGAAGCTGTACCCAAACCCGGAACAAGGTTTATTATTTATCCACTATCCAATAATCCGTTTGATCTCTGGATTTATTATCATCCGTTATCATCATCATCTCGATTATCTCGATTGAATCGAGCACGACTGACAAGATCGTTTTGAAGGTGCTGGTTGGCGGGTTGGGGAAAAGATGATTTCGGTCCATCCGGAAATTATCAGACCGTGATGAGGGAAGTCGACGTGCCTATAGTCGATCAAGAAACTTGCGAGGCACAAATGAGAACGACCAGACTCGGAGCATTCTTCACCCTCGACAAAACGAGTTTCATGTGCGCCGGTGGGGAAGGTGGAAAAGATGCTTGCACGGTAATTTTATAAATCGAAGAATCGAATGATTTTTTTTTTTTTTTTATCCATCAATTATTCCATCGAGGTATAAACGCACGCTTCGTCGAGTTATCGATCTCTATTGCGTCGACGAAAATATGCCGTGTGTACGATTCGTCTTAAACCTGTTTTTTTTTGTTTTTTTTTTTCAAATTCCATACCTTTTTTCAAGGCCAGCCAAAGCCCAAACCATCCCTAGTTCTATAGATATTTTCCTTGAAATTTTCGTTTGTTCCTAAAAAAAAAAAAAATAGACTCGTGTGCGGACGATCGATACGAGTTTGAAATAATTTAATGAAAACGTTATGATATTTTGATAAAAGTCGATTGGGGAATAACTTTTTTCCTCGCGTTTGGTCGACAGGACGACGGTGGAGCGCCTCTCGTGTGTCCATCGGCCACCGGTCGATTCGAAATCGTCGGCATGGTAGCATGGGGAATCGGTTGCTCGATAACCGACGTTCCGGGAGTCTACGTGAACGTGCCCAACTATCGGGCTTGGATAAATCAACAAATGGCTTAACGTTTCGCTTACCTCAGTTCGATCGATGGTCCGATGGATGAAACCGACACATCGGCGTTAAGAAGATCATACGATTATTCACTATTCTTACGTTGCGTACCTGATAAAATACAATTTTACAATACACAATTCGATTAATTAAATTTATATTTCGCCACATAATTTTAATGTTGGTTGTATTTTTTTCTACATTTTCTTCTTTTTTTTCGTACCTTTTATCTTTATTTGCACGTGATTTTTCGTTCTCGACGCGTCGAAGAGATCAAGGGCATTGTAGCTACTAAAAGAGGGGGTGAGACGTGCGAAAGCCCTTAATGATGTCGCACAGGTGTCGGATTTCGTCCAGATTTTTTTAATATGCCATCAGGTGTGTTGAAATTCGAAGATAACCATATTAAGGGACACCTTAGCGCAACAATCGCCCTTAAACGATCGAACTAGAAGTAAGTTTCACAAAAATTTATAGCTAAATCAATGTTATCAACTGTACGCCCGTAACTAATTGCAACAACCGTTGCCAATCGTACAAATCGCAAAAATTCAACAAACTTGTTGCTGTTGTTCGAGTCCTCATCTTCAGAGACAACATAAACAATGATTAAAACGACGAAAAAGCGAGTACGTTTTGTATTGAACGTTCAATCAAAATTTCAAATAATATTCTTGGATTTTGAATAATCGAAAAATCGTTAAATGCTTCGTACAACGCTGTACAACCTACCGTCGACGATGAATCCACGTTGAAACGAAAGCACGACGATAAAAAGGGCGTAAAGTCGTAAATCCATATTGAAATCTGTTCGAGCGTGCGAAGAAAATAGCGACTGAAGCAAAACGATTCGAACGTCGTCGAGGCATCGGTATATCGGCTTATCGCGGCATTTATCGGATCGAATCGACGAGCTAATCGCGATATCGTACCTATCTCCTCGCATATTCTATCGATTAAAAAATAATCGTCGAACACAATTGTACAACGACATTTAAACGCCTGTATTTCACCTCGTACGATTCGTTCGAAGCAAATAACACGTGTAACGTTCATTCGAATCAATTATAAGCGTACAGTACCAACGTTTATCCGGGGTTTTGGGAGGTACGCTCCCGTACACGAATTATCACAGGAAGTTAATGTTTTTGTATTTTTATTTTCATTTCTTTACATTTTATTATTTTCTTTTCATTTAGCCGGGCGCGCATCTGGCTCGGGGGGGGGGGGGGGGGGGGGTTTCACGTACGTGCATAATAATGATAAAAATCGTATTGTTCGAAGCAAACGAGATCGGGGAAGGCCGACTCATTATTCATCGATGCGGATGGATGTCCGAGTTAAATACCTCTGTTATCCCGTGGCACGTTGCAATGCCGGTGCAGCGAGAAAAAAAAATTGAACAACGTCACATTTTTCATGGAGCTGTGATTTTCAAGCTGTTTCGTCGATGCAGATATAAATCCTGGGGACGGGTAATGGCTTAAGTTTAGTTGTCGACTGGAATCGAAACGTATCGCACCTATCCGTGTCGTACTTTTGCTTCGCAATAATGTTTTTGCAATTTTTTTTCGTGGTTTTCATATTTTTTGCCTCTACTTTGGTTCGCGCCCTGACGTTTAACGGCCCTACCGGTAATACACAAAATTATGTGTTGGCTGATTTTCTATTTCGTTTCGTTTTTCAATATTTATTATTATTATTATTATTATTATTCTTATTATTTTTAACTAACTAACTAGTAACTGATTGTTATTTCTCTATCTCCAATATTATCATTATTATTATTATTATTATATGATTATTAGTTGACTAGCTTATAAATAATAATTTAGCTGACACCAACAAATAAGTAGCTATCATAATGTTTTTAGTAGTTAATGTATTCAACTAACTAATAACTTATTATTATTTTTTTGTCTCTATTATTGTAATTATAATTAGAATTAACATTATTATTATTATTATTATTTTGAACTAACTCACTAATAACTTATTATTATTCCTCGATCTCTATTATTAGCATTATTATTATTATATTATTGTCAATTAACTAGCTTATGAAAAATAATTTAGCTGACGACAACTAATAACAATAATAATAATAATAGCTATCATAAAGTTTTAGTAGTTAATGTATTTAGACTAACTTCTTATTATTATTTTTATTATTATTATTATTTTAATTTTGATTTTTATTATCATTATTTTCAGTTGAAGAACCCAAACCTAAACCTGGGTGCAGTTGCGTGTCCGCAGGAATGTGCGGTACTAACGTCATCATCGGATTTGACATCAGAATTGTCAATCAGGTGAATTTAACGTTTGATAAAATAGAATGAAAACAAAAAAAATTATTAGAAATATTAATAATAATGTAAAATAATATTATAGAATTTTTATTATTATAAATTATAATTAATGAAACAAGACGATGATGAAATTAACGATGAGTATGAAATTGTGAGGATATGCCGGCGATCAAAGATGGGCATTTATTTAATGAAACCGTACTTGAAATAATTTAATTACTTAATTATCGTGCATGACGATTCTAATCGAATATTAGAATTCATAGTGAAGCAATGATGCATCGAATTTATTAGGAATTATTGCAGAAATTGTAGAATTTTCTGTTTGTTTGAAAAAGTGTTGCGAAATTCATTCATTAAGGCAGTCTTCTCACGTGTTTACCCATTTTCGAGATGATTTTTTGGAACTTAAATTCAGAAAAACGGTCAAATTTACAGTGTTAGTATTTTACAGTTACATTTATACACGTTTGAAGCGACAACCTAAATTTTTCCAAAGCATATTATTCGTAATTTAACAAGATATTTGATGTTGCGCAGGTCATGTCGCAAAAATTCTTTATCGACGGGCGATGACATTGCGGCCGTCCTGGTTATCTAAAACAAATTTTTTTTTCATTCTATTCCCTACAAACATGATTATCGTCCGGCCTTCTAATAAAAATTGCAAGAAAAATGTACAAAATGGCGGTGTTTCAAAAACAGTACTCTGCCTTCCACAATAAACCGTTCACTTCTCGTAGCCCGAAAAAATATTAATCACGAAGCAATAAAAAAAAAAATGAAGTGCCAAACGATAGCCCGACATGTCCTCTACATGTGCGCAAAATTGCAAATCGATCGACCCATTAGTTTCCGAGAGAAATGCACGCCCGATTTTAAAATGTCATTTCGAGAAAAACGCGTTTAAAGTTTCTCCACCGTTCGACGCGCTCTACAGAATCGCATCCGCTGAATCTTCGTAACTCGGCTATTTTTACGATAATCACTTCAAAATTTTTAAGACGCATCCTCAAGACCCCAAACTATACGAATACGAAGAAAAAAAAAGTTTTCTTTTCACCGAACACAACGAGAAGACTGACCTCGAATCAATGGCCGACCTTGCCTTCGAGTCTGTACGATGGCGAGACATCGAAGGAACGTTTGATCCGATTATTTATCGATGAATTGGGATTTCAGGGCTCAACGAATGATGTTAAATGCTCGGATGGACAAGTGTGGTGTTGCGAGGGATCGGCGAGCTTGACGGATGGTATGTGCGGTGTTAGAAAAATTACGGATTCACCGGCACAGCCAAACGGTACGGCGAGATACGCTTCGTATCCTTGGCAAGCTGCTCTTCTCAACGGAACCAACGAATACATCGGTTCGGGCGTATTACTTAATGATAATTACGTATTGACGGCGGCCCACAAGGTTGCACCATTCGCGTGAGTATATTGAAAAGTATATTACGATATTATACACATTAGGGTGGCTGGACGAAGAAAAAAATTCCGATTTAAAATGGTAAGCATTTACTCCGAAGTATATTGCATCTGTAGAACAATCCACAAAGATGAACCCGATCGGACCATTTTTAGAAGTCGCCCACGATTTTTAAAAATTTTTCATTTGATTAACATTGGAAGAACATGAAGTTTCCTTTTAAAAAAATCATAGCTCCGGGTATTTTATAGCTACGTCGATCCCGTAAGTTTCATTTGAAAGCTCTTTTGAAACCGCTTAAAATGGCATGCGAAACTTTAAAATCCAATTGCAACTTCCATCGATAATTTTATTTTTCCGTAATAAAATAGAAAAATTTTTTTTTTTCTAAATAACCTAATTTACATATTAGGTAATTATTATTTAGATCATTTTGGAATATTCATTGTGCCGGGGTCTCAATTGTTTATGAAAGAAATAACAACAATTTTAAGCCTAATTTGATCTTCCTAGTCCAACTCTTACCATGCGCTGATACGAGTTGAAGTTTCCCGCCTAAAATACGAGCAATTCTTATATTTTTCGGTAATTATATTTGCAAAGCGAGTAATTATTCCTGGATAAATCCAATACCATATGAAATCAACAGACACAAATCCCACTTCCACGAAATAAAATCCACATACATGGGTCATCTCGTAATGACTCATGAAAATAAAAATTAAAATGTTATAAAAAATTAACTTAAATCTTTCAACTTTTGAATTTGATAAAATTCGTTCTCTTCTCTATTCAAAATAATTCCCAAGCTGTTCTTATCAAAATTCTCAAACGATCCAAATAAAAACCACCCTAATATATATATCCGATAAAATGAAAAAATGGAATTTTGTCGATTTATCGAACGGAACGTCGCGAATAAGAGAAAAATATTTAAATACGAATATCGTTAAAATTCCGGGCTGTCATCCGCCGAATGTCAAAATGTGATTGATGTCAAAATTATGTCGCAGAACGGGCAACTTTAAAGTGAGGCTCGGCGATTGGAACAGCCAACAAAACACGGAGACGTATCCCTACCAAGAATTTCAACCAACTAAAATAACGATACATCCGGGATTTGTAATGAGCAATCTTCAAAACGACGTTGCTATAATTAAATTGAACAAATCCGTGCCACTGGCCACAAGCCCGAACATCAATTGCGCGCCAATGGCCGAAGCTGTACCCAAACCCGGAACAAGGTTTATTATTTATCCACTATCCAATAATCCGTTTGATCTCTGATTTATTATCATCCGTTATCATCATCATCTCGATTATCTCGATTGAATCGAGCACGACTGACAAGATCGATTCGAAGGTGCTGGGTTGCGGGATGGGGAAAAAATGCTTTCGGTCCAAACGGAAGCTATCAGAACTTGATGAAGGAAGTCGACGTGCCGATAGTCGATCAAGGAACTTGCGAGACACGAATGAGAACGACCAGACTCGGAACATTCTTCACCCTCGACAAAACGAGCTTCATGTGCGCCGGTGGGGAAGTTGGAAAAGATGCTTGCACGGTAATTTTATAAATCGAAGAATCGAATGATTTTTTTTTTTTTTTATCCATCAATTATTCCATCGAGGTATAAACGCATGCTTCGTCGAGTTATCGATCTCTATTGCGTCGACGAAAATATGCCGTGTGCACGATTCGTCTTAAACCTGTTTTTTTTTTGTTTTTTTTTTTCAAATTCCATACCTTTTTTTAAGGCCAGCCAAATCCCAAACCATCCCTAGTTCTATAGATATTTTCCTTGAAATTTTCGTTTGTTCCTAAAAAAAAAAAAATAGACTCGTGTGCGGACGATCGATACGAGTTTGAAATAATTTAATGAAAACGTTATGATATTTTGATAAAAGTCGATTGGGGAATAACTTTTTTCCTCGCGTTTGGTCAACAGGGCGACGGTGGAGCGCCTCTCGTGTGTCAATCGGCCACCGGTCGTTTCGAAGTCGTCGGAATCGTGGCTTGGGGAATCGGTTGCGCGTTATCGACCGTTCCGGGAGTCTACGTTAACGTGCCCAACTATCGGGCTTGGATAAATCAGCAAATGGCTTAAAGTTTCGCTTACCTCAGTTCGATCGATGGTCCGATGGATGAAACCGACACATCGGCGTTACGAAGATCATACGATTATTCACTATTCTTACATCGCGTACCTGATAAAATACAATTTTACAATACACAATTCGATGAATTAAATTTATATTTCGCCACATAATTGTAACATTTGTTGTTTTTGTTTTTTTTTTTACATTTTCTTCTTTTTTTTTCGTACCTTATATCTTTATTTACACGTGATTTTTCATTCTCGACGCGTCGAAGAGTTTTAAGGGCATCGTGGCTACGGAAAAAGGGACGAAACGCGCGAAACTCAACGATCGATCGATCGAATCGATTCGCTTTTTTTTTTTGTTTTATAAGTTCACCCTAGGGATTCTACGCCAAACTGTACAAAATTTTCTAGTCGTGAGTTGTAGTGTGATTCATTAATTCGTCCGCTCTCGATAATTGATCATATTGCCCGTTTTCTTGATTCTTCGATCGATGAAAACGTTTTGTCGTGAAGTAGAGGAGCTTTTCAAGACACGCCCTTGCGTGCAATTGCAACGTTTTACAATATCAACCGTTCTCAAAGATTTTTTTTCTGTTTTATTTGGCAGTATTGCTCATTGAGTTCACGAGAGGAGGCGCGTGTTATGATATACGCTTGTTTAAGGGGTTAGGCCACTGTAGAGACCGAAAAAATAGGATTTTTTGGGGATTTTTTTTTTAGAAAAACTACAAGATAAATTGAAATTACAAAGAAGGGTGTTTGTTATACGTGTCAGTGACTGTATACGATAATTTTTGCGAAGCGATTAATTTCGAAATGGCGGCTGTGCAGCGTTTTTGCGATGACGTCTCCGTTCTACCAGGCTCCACGGCCGGACGATAAGCTCCCTTAATTTTTGAATTATGATGAGCTGATGAATTTTTTTTGATCATATATAACAACAGCTATAGAAGTACGTAGGATTTTTATTTTCGATATATTTAGCCCAATTTGCGCACTGCTAAAGGAAAAAGTGAAAAATTTGTCTGAAAAATCGTCAGTAAATTGTTAATAACAACTGAACCATGCGATATGAAAAAAAAAACCTACGTACTTCCATAGACAATGTATTCTTAAAGATACATTTAAAATTTCAAGTGAATCGGTTGAAAATTGTCCGAGTTACGTTTCCGGCCAACGTGAAAAATGCAGTTTTGGGATAAACGCGTTTGAAGTTTGCTCGAAGCTTGAAGTTTTTGGACATCATTTTTGAGGTCCTGAGGGACAATTAAGAAACGAATAATCTATTTTTCGAAAATTCTACAGTGGCCTAACCCCTTAAAAAAAATTCAATCCGCGTTTCACGAAGGAAAAAAAAAACAACTCGAAGTTTGTTCAGTGCGTTTGTGGTGTCTTAAAAATAATACGTTTCGTCTTGCGATAGCTTAAAAATCGTACAAAACATTACATATACGAGTGCAACGCCTTAAAAAAATTTCTCGCTCGACACCGTTTCTATGTACATGAAACTCTCGTCGGATGAGCTGCGTTATTTTCTTGGAAATGAACGAAATTTTATGCTCTAATGGGACGTTTTTTTTATCGGTGTGAGCTGGCGCTTTTTATAGAAATAAGTCATGTAAATTAACGGGAGAAGAGCGAAAAAAAAGAGTAAAATTGTAAAACATCGACTCATTGGAGTTCGATCGACTACTGATGAATTAAAACATTTAATTATAATTATTACAATGAGACTTCAACCGTCGTCGGTTGAAGACCATTTATAAATCCGAAGACGTAAGTTTATACAATAACTAGAAAACAATAATACTGGATACGAAGTTTATTTTTTTTTTGTTCACGTTGAATTCGTTAGTTTTTGTTATAAACGCGGATAAACCTTTTTTTCTCTCGTAATTTTTTTTTTTTTTTTTTTGGTATTTTGTTTTGGTATTTTCTTGGAGATACCAAAACGATTTGTTTGTTTGCAACGTTGAATTTAGGTGTCGTTGATTGATTATTGATGTAGAAAAAATATTTGCGTTTGTCAGCCTCACATAGTGCTCGGAACCTTAGAAAAAATTGCGGAAATGTACTTCAAAATTATGTACTTTGAGAAAATGCAGAAAAAAAAAAAAAATTCCTTTTTTTTTCGACCCAAACAACTGGATTTAACCCCTTAACGCGAAAATAAAAACCAAATAGAAGTGCGTGTTTAAGAAAAAAAAAGCAGTCAAATACTATTCGATCGTTAACAAATCGTTGCTGAGTTCCACAGCAGCTTCTGAGTTATCAAATTAATCCCCGCATATCTTATAAATACAGCCAATCTGTACACATTAAAAAAAAAAAATTTATTTATTCTCAACGTCGAAACGTCGATAGTCGATTTATTTTTACGTCGAATACGAAAAAACAAAACAAAACAAAATGTAATCTACTTCTTAAGTGTTCTCAAAACCGCGATAAAATTAAAATCTCGTAACGAATAAAATCCTCGACAAATGTTTAATCATTATAAAATCAAATGAATGCACGATAACGTGAATTTATTGGTTTCGTACAAAATTGTCGCACGTTTTTGTCGCATTTTATTCGGCTATGGAGGTAGAAATTTTGTTTTATTTATCTCCTATATTCATCGTTCCATCGTTATTTCATACGATTCTCCTTGGTTTTTTTTTTTTCTTCTTGTCGTTCTTTCATTTTTATTTTTAATTATTTTTTTCGTCGTTTGTTTTGAAATTAATTAATTGTATATTTTATTAAAAATTATACGATTTTTGTTTTATAAAACATCGGTCGGGATGTTCAGACGGTGGGTGAATTGGTGCGAGGATGCGGCATTTGGACGGAGAGATGAGAAACCGGAGGTGACAACAAATGACCGCGTTCCATCTCGTTGACTTCCTGTTGATCCGTTTCCGTCATCGAACCCGTGGAACGGGCCAAACGTTGACGGCACATGTATGGCGTCTCACCCGGCGAAGGAGTTTCGCGACCCTGTCGTTCAATGGTTTTTTTTTTGTTGTTGTTGATGGTTTTTCGTTTTTATTTATTATGAATTTTTTTTTTTTTTTTTTTTTTTTTTTAAATTTTTATTATTCGTAATTATTTTAATTTGAACAGAATTTGTCGTGACACGTGATATAACGGTAAAAATATCACGGGTGCTTGTCCGAAAAACTTGGTCGAAATGCGTTGTGACAAAAAAAATACCGTTAAAAAAACCCCACCCAATAAAACGGAGTTTTGAGGTTATGGTTAATTCGGCGAAAAAAAAAGCATGTTTTTGAGATTTTTTTTCGGAAGATTCGGAAGAATCGGAAGATTTTTTGGGCACTTGAAAGTAGGGGAGACCGGGGCAGGTTTGGTACAGGGGCAGGTTTACACAACGCTTATAATTCGCATACCGCTTATCAGAGCACGCCAATTCTCGTGTCAGGATAAGCGTAGGCGGCCGCCATGACATAGTCGTGTTAGTGCGGCGTCAGTCGCGTGCGTATTACGTCGTATGAAAAACTTTTTTCGTTTTTTTTTTCATTGGGTAAGTAAATTTGTATACAAATATATCAGCGTTAATAGAATCTGGACCGTCAGATCTTTGTAGGCCATTATGGTTTATTCTACTAGAGGGTTCTTTTGTGATTATTTTAAGCCTATAAATTGGTTGTTTACCTCAAGAATGAAGCGTGGAGTTTCGGTTGAAAAAAAAAAAATGGCAAGTTTACACGAAATTCGTGGGGCTAGTTTGCACAGTGTGTAAATGTTCCCCTTGCCGTTGATATTCTTTATTATTAATTTTAAGTGGCTTAAATGTTTGCAGATGACAAGATGGTTCGTACTTATAAGAGGAAAACCAATAGAAGTGAAAATATTAATGCCACAAAGATACTGGCGGCAGTGGAGCAAGTAAAAGTTGGGTAATCTTTGATACGCGTAGCTGCAACTTTTGGCTCATAGTTCAAGACTCTTGTAACTACTTTGTAACAATCGATTTTAAACTTTTTAAATAAACTTACGTAATTTTGAAATAAAATTGTATTTTATTTATTAACAATAAGCCTTTATTCCACAGTTTTAACCCTTCAACCCACTACGGGGGTCGTTTTCGTCCCAAGCGAAATTTCAAAGTGCTTTAACTTTTGAAAACGGGCACGGAAGGCGCCATATCCCCTTCCTAAAAAAAGTTATGCTGCCCGAGGGCCCGCCTGCCGAATAGCAGCGCGCTAATTCCCCTCAGGCCGTCGCAACAGCCGATTCAATTTCCGTCGGGACGAAAACGACCCCCGTAGTGGGGCGGCGTTGGTCAAAAAGGCAGGTAATAATTTTTCTACTTGTCGTTTTAAAGTTTTCATTGAAGTTCAAAAAGTGTAAAAAAAATGTCTGCACACGCGAAAAAAATTATAAAAATTTTTTTTCGCAGTTTTCATCATCATAGCGAGTCGCAGTGCTGAAGAAATCATTGCTGCGCAAAATGCGGCAAGGCAACTTGCGACGATCACCGCATTTCGTGTTGCACTGAGTGTTTCGTAAAATAAAGTTACTTCGATATTTTAAAATATTGTGTTACTAATGATTTTTACCCGTTTCATAATTAATTTTATCATTATATATATTTTTGAATATTTTTAAACACGATTTTAGGACTCAATTTTTGGCCATTTTGAGGTTAAAAAATTAAGCACTTCTTTCGAATAATATTGATTGTGTTATTTTTTTAATTATGACTATACTCTTCCCCTTCAATTTCCTCTTTGATTTTTTTAGATATCTTCATTTGGCTTCAAGTTATGATTTTTTAAGTGAGCAAGTGATTTTTCCTTATGTACCTCGATATTTTCATAAAAAACTATATGAAAAAATAATTCTTTCTGAAATATTACAATTGGAACTTTAAGTTGAAAATTAAAAGAGCTCCCATGAATTTTCTCAGATTTTTTAAAGCACTTTTATTGGTCCAAAGAACGCCAGGACGAAAACGACCCCCGTAGTGGGTTGGAAGGTGCCGAAAAAGCGTAGTGGGTTGAAGGGTTAAGTGGTGTGTAAACGTACCCCAAGCGTCGTGTAAACTTACCCCCGGTTACGGGGCAATTTTGCACAGGTGTCATCACCGTACAAAAAATTGTGAAACATAGGAAATATGCTAATTCAAGATACATAAAACGCACCACGCTGTAGCTTAGAGTTCAACCAATGACAAGGGATGAAAAACAAAGCAAATAATGCAACGTATAAAAAGAGAAAAATCACTTGACTAAAAGCGTGTAAACCTGCCCCGGTCTCCCCTACGGATTAAGAGATTGCGACGATGATAACGAGCGAATGAACATCGAAAAAATACTGTTCGTATAATTAGTTCGATCGTTATTCGTTAGACGTGGCAACGTTGCGAGAAATTTTAGACTCCGTGAGCTATTTCAAAACGTCGATTTTGATAAAGTTTTAAATGTGACATTTTTCAAAAGATACCGTAGAAACGCCGTTGATTCAAATTAATTTCTCTCTTTCCACTCGACGTTGCGACCACGCGACGTTGCCACATCCGAATAATCCGCGGGTCGATAGCGAAGGGGATTATATTTTCGACCGTCGCAGCATCGAGGATAAAACCTTGATTCAAAATCTTAATTCTTCATCGTTCTAATGGTATTTGTATAAAAATTTCGGGAAATGATTGCGAATGAAAAAAAAAAATTGGAAATAATGGCTAATAATGGCTGATTTGCACGGATTGCACGGAATTTCTTAAATATTTTCACCAAATTCAATAACACACGTCTTTATTCAATTTTTTTGTGAACGAATGAACTCGTTCGCGAAACATTTGAGCCAACTACAGCGTTTTAAATAATTTGTAGAAAATTAAAATGTCAAAAATGTCGATACAATAATTGTCCGTACATGAATTTTGACGATAAACGTACTGTACAGAGCAAATTGGGGGGGGGGGGGGGGCGTCAAAGCCCGAAACGATCGAAAAAGATCGTTTTTTTTTTAATCGGTGCTTTGCGCTTTTGGACATACGACATACACGCATTCATACGCACAATAGAATCAATTTGTTCGACGATTCGGACGTCTTTGAGTCATTTGAAATCTCGAATGTTTTTTTTTTTGCGTAAAAAAGGATTTTAAGAGACTTAAAAAAATTATTTTTGTCTACAAACGAGAATAAGAATTTGAATTGATTGATTTTTCATTGAAAATGTTGCTTATTTTTTAATGAAGAACCCACAAAAGGGAAATAAAAGTTTTTTAAATTGAACATGAATTCGGTTAAAATTATTAAATGGGAAGAAATTAAATCTGGAATATTTTTGTTTGGTAGGAAAAGTTTGAAACGAAAAAAAAAAAATATTTCTCTGTGAAGAAAGAATGAAATTTTTACTTTGTTGATTTTTATTCGATGTTTCTTCTCATTTTTATCGAGAAAAGCCCAAAAGAAATGGATGGAAAGGTTTTTAAATTACTAATGAATTCGGTAAAAATGATAAAATCGAAAGCAATTAAATCTCGAATGTTTTACGGTCATAAAAAAAATTTAAAGAACAAAAAACATTTTACGGAAACAAGAGTGAGATTTTGACTTGATTGATTATTTTTATCTATTAATGCTTCTCTTATTTTTTCCAAACAACCCAAAAGAAACGAAAAAAAAACGTTTTTGAAATTACGCATAAATTTGGTAAAAACTTTGATAGAAATTAATTAAATCTCGAATGTTTTTCTATCATAAAAAAGTTTAAAAAGAAAAACATATTTTCCAGAAACAAGAATAAGATTTTGACTTCTTATTGGCTTCTCATTTCTTTGAAATAACCCAAATAAAAATGAAAAGAAATGTTTTTAAAATGCAAATGAATTCGATAAAAACGATAAAATCGAAAGTAATAAAATTTCGAATATTTATCTTTCATAAAAAAAGTTTCAATGAACAAAAAATCATATTTCCCAGAAACAAGAATAAAATTTCAACTTCTTATCGGCTTCTCATCATCTCAAAAATACCCAAACGAAACAAAAAAAAAACATCTTCAAAATTGCACACAAATTCAACCCAAATGATTAAATAAAAACTAATTAAATCTCAAAAATTTTCCTCTCATAAAAAACCTCCAAGAAACAAAAAAAAATTTCCTCCACAAACAAAACCCAAAATTTCACCTTCCCATCAACTCCTTATTTTTCAAAAATAACCCAAAAAAGAAACGAAAAAAAAAAAGTTTCTTGCATTCCTCATAAATTCGTTAAAAAAAAAAATAACCTAAATAAAAATTAACGAGTGGTTGAGAAAGACGAAAAAAAAATGAAATAAAGAGTATTAAATAAAATTTGAAATCGTTTTCCCGTGCTGGGATTAAATGGAATTAATGCGATTAATGATAGATCGTAGGTACGAGGACATTTTGATTGATTTACCTATGATCGTATTGGATTCGGAACGAATGCCATCGAGACAACGTCCGAGACATCGTGGTTTGGGAGACGCGGATGGGCTATTGACGGTTCTCTTGGAATAGTACTGTCACGGGATTTATAAACGTTCTCAGGATTGTAGGAACGGAATTTCGTCGGATGACAAACTCGTCGCGCTACTTACCTGTTTTGAAGGACCGCAACAAGTCGCTTGATTGCAAGGTTTGTCGGTCTTTGGACAATCCAGAACGCAATCCTCCGTCGGAGTTTCTTTCACTTGGCTGTTCGAGTGATACTGAAGATAAAAATGATTTTTTTTAAATTAATTCAGCGTATTTTTAGGGATTATTTTTAGTTATTTGGGAAGAAAATTGAGGGATTTGATTTTTTTTTAAGGATTTTTAGTACGAAAAAATGCAGAAAATCCCCTTAAGGGCTGACGTATTGGTGCGAGCATTGAACTAGAGCAATATTTGACGAATTATGATAAAGTTTACATCGTTGAAGGAATTTAATTGTTGATTTTACATTTTTTTAAATTAAATTTTCGAGTATAAGAATTTTTGTTTTTTTTTTTTTATATTGATATTATTTTTTTATGTTTTTGAAACTGTGGTTTTTAGGCCATTGCACGATGATTTAATTTATTTTTGATATTGTTCAAAGCTCTTTTATTTTTGAATGTTGGTAATTATTGTCTCTGTAGTTTGATGAGAGGTTTTTTTTTTAATTTCTTGGTTGAACAATTTTTGATAATTGATTAAACAAAAATTTTCATATTTTTTATTGCATAGAAACGTTCAGAATAGTGAATTATTTTTTTTAAATGAAAATAAATAGCAATATTCTCCGTCAGGCTATAACTACTACATTATTTTACGAGATTCTTTTTTATTTTTGAAGCTCGGATAATTTTTGGTGATGTTATCGTGCCAACCATGAATTTTATCAGTAATTCACTAATTCCCGTAAAAAATAACGTCAACATCTAAAAAAAAATTTTTATTCTTTTTCTTATGGTTAAAAGGTTAATAAAAAATGTGAATCCGAGAATTTATTTTTATTTTCGCTATATAGTCTCTGTAATAATTTTTGAAATTTACTCGGTTTTCAGCGCGCCAGAACTTTTTATCATTTTTCATTCAATAGAAAGGTTTAAAATACTCTATTTCTTCTTGATCCTTGAAAAAAAAAATGCTTAATTTCATCCTCATAGTGGAAAAGTTAATAAAAAATGTGAAATCGAGAATTCAATTTTTTTTTTCGCTATATAATTTAGTTAGAATTTTTTTCGTTTTTTATTTCATAGAAATATCCAAAATACTGTTACTTCTTCATTTCTAAAAAAAAAAATTCTCAAATTTATTCTCATAATCGAAAAGTCAATAAAAAATGTTTTCAATAATTTAATTATTTTTTTTCGCCATATATAGCCTTAATAATAATTTTTTCAAATTTCCTCGGTTTTCAGCACGTCGAGGGTTACGTAAGCCCTTAATTTTCCGGCAAACAACTGGAAATAACCCAATAATCCATCAACAATTCCGGATCGAATTATAAACGGTAAATCTTAAAAAAATAAAAAAAAAAAAAAAAACCACAACAATAATTAACTAAAAATTAAATATTTTTCTTACTTCAATGAATTCGGGTTGTATCGTGGTCGAGTGAATGCCCTCGTTGTGAAAAAATTCTTTGACCTGTTCCGCAATTTTCATGTATTCCGACAAATTGCGACAACGAATGTGAGCCGAAGCTATTATCCGATCGCCGGCCAATTGCCAAACGTGAAATTCGTGAACGGCCAAAACTCCGTCAATATTTTCGAGCAATCGCTGTTGAATCGCGTCGACCTGTAAAAAATATTTCACATTCGT
Organism: Sussaba pulchella; assembly: GCA_963971145.1. Taxonomy (NCBI): domain Eukaryota; kingdom Metazoa; phylum Arthropoda; class Insecta; order Hymenoptera; family Ichneumonidae; genus Sussaba; species Sussaba pulchella. Next base: position 3,548,827 of record OZ020165.1, on the reverse strand, counting down.
TATTAAAATGCGTCGAGAAAACTCAAATAAGAGAGAAAAAAAAAACAAAAACACGAAGGTGAGAAATTAAAAAGAGATTTGAAAGATTTTTTACACGACAGATCTATTTTTTCGATAAAAATAATCACACCGGGGGTCCATTTGACCCCGCACGAATTTTTACTGTCCGCCATTTTGAACTGAGTCGTGCAGTCGGGTTGAAAAAATTATCAAACGTACTTCGAACATCGATAAAACGATTAATGACAATTAAAAGCGCGATTCGAATTATTTATACGCTTTTACAAATTTGAATAAAAAAATTTATTGTGCAAACAACTTTTTTGAAAAAAAAGTTTCTTCACCAGAAATTGGCAGGGTTCGAATGATCCTGTGTGTAGAGCAACCTTTCACCCTTCCCCGTCACACAGGGTGGAAACCACCCCCGTCGATAAACCAACGAACGCCGATTTTTCTTTCCGTTTTCATCTCTTTATGAATTTTTTTCAACACTTTGCCATTTTATTTCTCATAAATAAAATTTTCGTACATCATCGAGAATGTTCGAAGCGTGTTCTGTAATTTTTTCAACCACTTCGGACGGATAGTTCGCTCACAAACTTTTTTTTTCAAACCGACGGGGTCAAAAACCATCCCGTGTGACGGTCCTGATATTATTCGGCATTGTGACCGTTAAGGGTTAAAAATGGTTCACGCCGGGCAGTAAAAAGATCGTTCGAAATTTAAGGACAGTCAAGGACAATCTCCAGGACATTTCCAGGACATTTGCAGATCGTGTCAGGGCATTTAACAAAAGTAAAAGTAGTCAAAACTCATCGGAAAATATTGAATCTCAAGTAAGATTTTATGTATCTAGTATTAATATTATAATATTAATAATAATATATAATAATAATGAATAAAAAATAAATAATAATGAGAATGCGTACCTGTATGTGCGTTGGCACGGTTTGTAAGAGAATCAGTGCGGATTCTTGCAACAACGGCCATACCGATCGGAGAATCAGCAGCACGAGCAGAAGCGACAATGCCGGATCGAGGTAGAACCTGATAGAAAAGTTAAAAAAATTTATATATACACATAATCTCACAGACAAACAGAAGGAATTCATTTATTCAAGGTCGTCCATCCCAAAAGCTTCGAACAACGAAATTTTAAACAAAATTTGAAGATAAAGAAATTAAAATGAATAAATTCAAAAATAAAGGAATGAAAATAAACACAATTCAAAAGACATTAAAATAAATAAATTCAAAAATAAGAGGATTGAAATAATAAGTAAATTCAAAAATAAAGAAATTAAAATAAATAAATTAAAAAATAAATTAATCAAAATAAACACATTGAAAAATAAATAAATTAAAATAAATAAATTTAAAAACAAAGAAATAAAAATAAATAAATTCAAAAATAAAGATATTAAAAAATAAATAAATTAAAATAAATAAATTTAATAATAAAGCAATCAAAATAAATAAATTAAAATAAATCAATTCAAAATTACACGAATCAAAATAAACACATTAAAAAAATAAATAAATTAAAATAAATAAATTTAAAAACAGAGAAATAAAAATAAACAAATAAAAAAAATAAAAACGAATAAATTCAAAAATAAATAAATAAAAACCAAACACATCAAAAAATAAATAAATAAAAATAAATCAATCCAAAAAACAAAGAAACAAAAATAAACAAATTCAAAAACAAAGAAACAAAAATAAATAAATTCAAAAATAAACAAATCATAACAAATAAATAAAAAAAAAAAATAATAACTCAATCGTTGTTAAATCGTTTAATTTTGGGCAATGAGATAAAAAAACGTTCGACGAACGATTAAAATTCCACGAGAAATCTCGTTCAGGGTGTCTTCAAAGGGTTTTTCGTTACGCCGTAAAATATTTAATCTCGAGCATCGATTACTTGTATTTCCAGTTGGTCCGCCACACGATGACAGCCGAAACGATAACGATGACGGAACCGAGAGCGTCGGAAAGCACGTGAAGAAATACACCGCGCATGTTCATCTGACTCGGATCGTGGCTGTGTCCGTGGGCTCTTTTTACCGGCACCGGTGGAGGAGGCGGTGGAGGAGCCGGTGACGGACGATACATCTCGTCGTTCTCGTTATCGTCCGTTCCCACGAGTGTGCTCAATCTGTTGTGACTGCGCGATATTCCGTGCGAATGCCCGTGAGAGCTTCCGTGTTCTGTGAATAATTACACGTGGTTATTATCGAAACGTTTTTTTGTTGCATCGATGTCTTGGGAAAAATCGACAGCGACGTTTTTAGGACTTAAGGGGTTATATACAGTTGTGATGGATGAAAAAAGTCATTTATTAATTATTGCATATTATTTAAGTATATACTTTCCAGAATACTCTCACGAAATTTCATAACGATCGAAGCATTCAAACCGAAGTTATAGCTATTTATAGCGCACTACCCGCACAGCGGGTGGGACAAAGTTGAAACTTTAAACGCGTTTTTCTCAAAACTATGTTTTCAAAATCGGTGATCAAGATTTCTCGAAAATGGCTGAACCGATCAGTCTCAAATTTTGACACAACCTTTTTAACTAGATTTTTTCAGTAATTAATCGAAGATTTTTTTTCTCCGATAAATATTTTCCATTTTATAAACAATTTAAGGCTTAAATTTTCGTTCAAAATCGAGTCTTTTATTTTGAGAAGTCGCCATTTTGTCAAAAATTATTTTTTCGCTAATTCCTTCGATTAAATACTAGATAATGTATTATATTAACGAAATTTATTTGGTTTTTTCATTTCAGATAATCCGGTCCAGAGATATCGTTATCACCGCAAAATTGGTTTTTTTTGCGGAGCTCTAGGAGATCGGCGATAGCAACATTCGCGATGATTATTTTTACAAATAAAAAATATGTAAATATATTATAAGGTTATTATAATATGTACACCAATTTTCAAATTAATAAATTGAATAGTCTGCGCGAAAAAAATTCTTGAAAATCCGTCGTTTAAAAGCCTTCTAACTGTATGTAACCCCTTAATTGTTGTCATTTGGAGGAATTACGAGGGGCGAAAGTGGGTAAATTCGACCCGGGGGAAGTTTTAGGCACTGTACTGAGTGGGGATGAATTATTTTGTTAAGGGGGGGTAAGGTTAATTCGCGCGAAAAAGAATCATGTTTATGAGATTTTTTTCTGACGATACTGATAGTGTAAATTTATTCAATCAATTTTCATATAATGATACAACATTTGAACAATGTTTTCCTAAATTTTCATTCCAAAATATTGAGAATCAAGCGGGTGACGGTGAATCTCCGGAGGCGCCTCGAAAAAGTTCGTGTTCGCGATAACGCATAATCTACTGGACCAATCGTTTTGAAATTTTGCACACTACTTCTTCACATGATTCACCAGGTATTGTCGAGAGTTTTTTTTTTTTTTTTTGATAATTATTAATTTTACAGCAAGAAATTAGCTGATTTTTATAGCGAAAATCGGTTTTTTTGCTTCCAAGTGGTACGAAAAAATCAAAAATCAAAAAAAAAAAAAAAATCCCCTCGTGATTGCCTCGAGTAACATCTCCTTCAACGAATGCATTTCGATTTTTTTGTTTCAGATGATTCTTCTGCGAGTTATGACGAACACCGCGAAGCAACTTTTTTTTCGAGGCGCCTCCGGAGATTCACCGTCACCCCCTTAATTTTCAATATTTCGAAATAAAAATTTAGCAAAATATTGTTTAAATGTTGTATTATTATATGAAAATTGATTGAATAAATTTACACTATTCGCATCGCCAGAAAAAAATCTTAAAAACATGCTTCTTCCTCGCCGAATTAACCTAACCCCCCCCCCCCCCCCCCCCCCCCTTAAGGGCTTGGATGAGTTTGGAAATTTTTTAAACCGAACTTCAATGAACAAACGTTCTACCAAACCCCGTTCAACGCCCTTAAATTTGATCGTGCTCTCAGGAAAATACCGAAATTAAAATATTTTTCTCGATCGATTCAACCACGAGACAGCGGGGGGGAAAAAAAGCGAATTCGCTGACCCACGTAGGACGATGTGGGAACGTTGCAGGAACAGGACGGCGATACGAGACGATTTTCCTCGAGTTTCGATGTTATTCCGGCTCTTGCGTTACCTGAATCGTCGTAAACTCTTGAAACAATCGATTCAACGTCGTTGCGAAAAAATCGTTTGAAACAATGATACGTGATTATTACCGTGAAACAGGCAAAGTCCGATGACGTTGACGAGCAATCCGAGAGCCCCCACGACTACCAATAATTTTGGTTCGTGAATTTCTTGGACTTCGATGAATCTCTTGCAAGCTTCGACGGTTATACTTAAGCACAGGGCCACGAGAAACACGGCATTGACCAAAGCTCCCAAAACTTCGGCTCTCGCCCAACCAAACGTGTTTTTCGACCATTTCTTCGGTGACATCTGTGAAAAAATTATCGTACGATCTTTGATCATTTTTGTTTAATCATAAAGGAAACTTTGTGACGGTCCGAATATTTTTTTTTTTCGGGATTTTGATGTCGATAGGTTCGAAATGTGCTGAAACATCCGAAAAACACATTTGGGTGGACCTTGATAGGGGTGTTGACGAATTTCGACGAGTGCACCAGCCAGATGGGTTCGAAATAAATTTAAAAAAAATATGTTCAAAACCCCAAGCACTGTAGTCCGATGCGAAGACGCGCCTGTAAGCTCGTTTTGTTTCCCATTTTAATAACATGGGATTTTCGGACTAATTCAGTCATTATTTTTTTAAAGTGCTCCTAAGCATGGGAAAAAAATATATTATTCGTATAAATCTATTCTTAATTGGTATATCTACGTGTAAAATTTTTTACAACGCGTTGTCGCAACCCTTACGCTCCCCCAGCTCATCTTCTATTATACACGACGGCAAATTCATACAGGCGAGGTCTTGTTAAAAAAAATGTACGAGTAGTTATACCCATTGACGATAGATTTATGTGAATAAAGAATTTTTTACGTGCTTAGGGACAACACGAAGAAATAATTACTGAATTAGTCTGTTAATCCCATTTTATTCAAATGGGTAACGAAACGAGCTTACAGGCACGTCTTCTCATTGGATTACAGTGATGGGGTCTTGAACATCTTTTTTTTAAATTTGTTTCGAACCTGTCTGGGGGGTGCACTCGTCGAAATTCGTCAACACCCCTATTGAGGTCCACCCTAGTGCGCGTGCGTGTGTTTGCGTGTAATCGACTCCCAAAATTCAAACTTGTATAACTCGGGAACGGTTTTACCTACATCCCTCAAATTTTGCAGACATGTGCAGCTCTATAATCTCTCTTTTGGTTATAATTTTCTTCATGATTGAAGCGACGGTTCGGATTTTATGTCGTTTTCAAATTACCAAAAACAAAAAAACGTTCACACGATAGCGATTGCAAATTTTGAGATATTCGTCTAAATAGTTATTTACAAATGGGTTTCTACGCCAAGGCTTTCGAAGGGAACTCACGGGATCGACGTAGCTATAAAAATTCACAGAGCTATGATTTTTTTCAAGAAAACTTCATGTTCTTCTCAACTTCATTTTTTTTTTTTTCAAGCCGCCCTAATAATTATAGATATAAAAATTCATTCATGTGATATTATATCATACATATATGTATCATAATTATCGAATCCGGATCATTGACAAACTCGACTGAGATTAATTTCAAGCCCAATACCGAGATAAGAAGAGACTTATCGTCAGCCGCGATATCCGAGATGATGAGATAATTTATTTTTCTCTAAGTTTCATTTTTTTTTCTCCACAATTTTTTATCCCCTTTCGCCGAGCGATAATCCACGAGTTTGTTCAAACTCGTGACGAATCTGGATCATCGGACGGACGATTATCGTAGTTTGGGCAAACAACGACCTACAAAACTCACCTTAACGGAGAGAAACGCCACTACCAGAGCGGCGACGTCCGAAAGCATGTGAAAACTGTCGGCTATGAGAGCCATCGAGTTAGTAACGTAACCGACTATTATTTCCACGAGAAAAAAAAACGCCGTCAGCCACAGCATCGTCAGAAGTCGACATTTTTTTCCTGTGTATCGTCCCATCGTCCGATCTTATATCTATGAAAACATAACCAACAATTATTTGTTTATTCATTTATGTTTGTTTATTTTTCAAATTCTATTAATCTCATCTGAGATTCTCGAAGTTTGCATACTCTTCTTATCGCATTGATATCAAAACAATTTACAATCTCCTTATTACAATCGCAATTTGCATAAGATAAAAAAAAAAAAAAAAATCTTATCCTTATCTCATTACCGATTAGAAAAAAAAATTGTATTTCAATTGAGAATCGATTCCGATAGCATGGACTTGGTTGCACTTGAAGTAGAAAAATAAATGAAGAAAAAAGAAAGACGGAAAAAAATATATATGAAGGAATGAAAGCAGTGTTGCCAACTTGGCGGTTTTCCCGCGGAATTTGGTGAGTTCGAAAAGATTTTGATGGGAATATTTTTGGTTTAGCGGTAAATCTGGTGATTTTTTATGCGATCCGACGATTTTAGTGAGAAATTGGGTTGTTTCGATGCTTTTGAAGATTTTTTTAAAGCGAAAGAAGTAAGCACAGTCGCTCCTGCTCGATAAAATGAACTTTCGCTATCATATCTCGTCAAATCTCGAATTCTAAAGACTTAATTTGTTGTTTTCATTATTTCTACTTCATTCCTACACTGTTCGGGATTTTTTAGGTTCGATTTTGCGAGTCTAGTGATTTTTTTTTCGTCGAAAACGCGCCGGATTTTGGTGATTTTTTGTGGATTCTAATTTCAAAGGATCTAGTGAGTTTTAGCGAGATTTTGCGAGGACTCGCGAAATACAGGAGATTCTTAAGTTGGCGAGACTGACCAAAAATATCGGACTATCGAAAAAAAAGAACCATTTCCGAATCATCAAAGTCGATCAGCCGCAATAAAAGTTGATTAATGTACCGTCACGATTGGACTCGAAAATCTTTTCATCGCGAGCTTCATGAGACTCTGATGAATGAAGGTAATTCTTTTGATACGGCTTAATTACGGTATTATCGAATTAGACTCATCGTCGGTGCCGGCCACGGAGATTCCAGAGTGAAAAAATTACCAGAGGAGGGTAGAGAAAAAGAAAGAGAGAGAGAGAGAGGAAAAAAAACCGACAAACGAGTTTGCCTTGAAAAAGGAAAATTCCAATGATTCACACACGCGTGCATGGATAGTTTCGTGAATCACGAACCAACGAAATAATGACCATAGTATTATGTAGTAATAATAATTCGATGAAAAATAACCTAAATAACAGACAAAACCAGATACTTTAGAAATAATCTGCTTATAGAGAAATAACCTATCGGATATTTTGAAAAATAACCTAAATAACGCCAAAAAAAACCAGATATTTTATAATTCGAATTGGAGATAGAGAAGATGAAGAATAAGAAGGGAAAAAAATGGAAAGAGAAGATTTAAAGATGATTTTAAAGAATTTTTCGTTATTGCAAGTAACTTGAATAATGATAAATGATAACGGAAATATTACAATTCCACTCGTAGAAAGAGAAGAAAAAAAAAAGCGAAGAAAAGAACGAAACGGATAAGAGTCGAATAATTTTACTTATACGTATTTACATGGTAAATAACCTGAATAATAACGAATTAGTGAAAAATAGCAGGACCGCATGTGCACGCTTCGACATTTGACAATTTGACTCGTTGGACTAAAAAAAAAAGAAGAAAAATTATGCGTAATATTTTGAATAATTTTTCATGGTGAATAATCTAAATAATAACAAATCGTATTAGGAAATTTTACAATCTAACTCTTAGGAACAGAAGAAAATGAAAAAGAAGAAAAAAACCGAGACAAAAAGGTTTTGAATAATTTCTTGTGGTAAAGAACCTAAACAATAACAAATAATTTCAGAACCGCATGTAAGCGATCGGACATTTTACAATTTGGTTCATAAAAACACAAAAAAATTTTGAAAAAGATAAAAGAACTGAACAAAAAGATTTTAAATAATTTTTCATCACAAATAACCTGAAGAATAGCAAATAATATCAACAAAAATTTACAATCTAACTCAAAGAAAGACAAAAAAAATGGAAAACAAAAAAACAAAGGCAACGAAAAGTTTTAACATAATTTTTCACAATAAACAACCCAAATAATAACAAATTCAAAACCGCCTAAACACGCTCAGACATTTTTCAATTCGACTTCTACAAAGAAGAAACGAATAAGAAAAGTAACAAAAATTAAAAAAAAAAAAAAACAACAAAAATATTTCGAATGATTTTCCATCGATGTGGATAAATGAAAAAGTGATTTGGTTTATTTCTCGGACTTACCGCCGCCGTTGGCGATTCCTATCTCTTCCAAAGCGTTCTTCTGGCTCTTCGTAAGAATAATAGTTTCGATCTATCTATCCAACGATTGAGGCCGCAGTATCGTGGCCCGCAAACCCCGTAATAACGACAACCATGTCACAAATCGCACTCGCGATTCTATATATATACATATATATATATATTTACACCCCGAAGAAAAAAAAAAAATTACTATATAAGTTTCGTCGGTGCGTGTGAGTCGGATAAAGGAGGAAAATTGAAAACAAAAAAAAAATGTAGACAACGATCGTTCGCTGAGCGATGGAAGAGGCGAGAGTGACACGCGAGCGGTGGGTTCAATTGTGGCCTGCGGCTGTTTGCGATTAGGTTCGTGGTTCGAAGCAGTTCGAAGCATCACTGGCGACGCTGAGCGATGCAACGAAGAACCTTCGTTGTTGATCATGTTGGGAACGTAGAAGGTCGACCTCAGCACCGTGCGATTAGATTCGTGGCGGAAATTGGAACTATTTGCGAATTTGTTGTAGATTTGAGTTCAAATTCTTGCCACGGGACTAATTGCCAGCGCTGATGTCGACAACGGTAGCTTGATCAAGGTCGTTGTTACAGATTTATAGCCAGCGGGACAAATTGTATTTATCTTTTCGGACGTTATCATGACATTTTTAAAGACAATTTCTGCTGGGTAAGAGACTGATTCGCCTCCGCTCGGATACGTTTTTCTGACGTGTGCGAGCAGAAAGGCCACTTCTTCGTCTGCCCGTCGTTGCGTATTTTTACGATTTTTTCGCATCTGCACTCAACGAACGGAATCGGTTGGGGTTTCAAAAATTTCGGCCAACTTCGTCCTCAAATTTCGATTATTTATTTTAAAAAGAAGGGGAGGTGAACAGTTTTTCAAATTAGGTGAACTGTTTTGAACAGTTTTTTCCAATTTTCAGAAATTAAATCGGTTTAATCGACCGGCTAACTTCACTGAGGTCGTATTTTCGATCCCTGCTGAAAACGGGCGTTTCGTCGATACGGCTTGAACATTGCCGTGGATTTATTGACAAGAACTTGAATCAAACAATGCAGTCGGAAACAGAAGTTTGAAAGCTTGCAGAACTTGGCTGAACGTTTCGTTTAAAATGAAAACCGTTACTTCCGCAACGTATAACTTTCAAAAGCAATGTCCAGTCAAGTTCCACGACGCTTCGCTGTATTGGTTTTTTTTTTTTTAATAATAAATGATGTCCCCCACTGCATTGAAGGTTTCATAAGAATCACGGAGGATTCATAGAAATGATCAGTCATCATTCGAACTGTAAATAAACTGAGACAATGTCAAGAATTATTCCATCCTTTTTTTATTTTTACATAAGATAATTTATCATGCAAGACAACTTACACACCCGGGATTTTTTTTTAATTGTTGAAATTTGCTCAATTCTGAGTTCTGAAGGTTGTCAACATTCAAATCGCATCTCCTGGCTCACCGATTAATTTTACAGAAAAAGAGATGCAACAACCGATCGCAGGGTTTTTTTTCTCAACAACTTTTTAACTGGAGTAGAACGCTGAAACGCGTATGACTTCGATGTGAAACAGCCCCGGTTGTTGGTAACGCGCTCGAACGATTCCATTCGTGCTTGAGAGCGCCACCCGATATAGCGAAGACAGGGACCTCTCTGGGCTGGACATCGCATCTCGGGACATCGTCTCGACGGCTCTACCCACGGCCTTATACATAATATACAGGACGTGGATCTCCTATACCGGGTACATGCATTCAGGTGGCCTCAAATTGAAGCCAATATGGCCGGTCTAAGGAGGCTCGCTTAATATTCTTATGCTACGATCTCGTCTCACGTGGTGGCTTCGTGCAGCTTCGTGGTATCTCGTGGATACAATTTTTAATGTACACTATTGACGTGAACTTCTTGTGTAAAAATATATATTGCCGAATAAGTAATTAATGTTCTTCTTAATTCCTCAACCGACTTTCAGGTTTCATATTGACCATAACTTCTAATAAATGATTTTCTGCAATTAATAATGAAAATTTACTGAAGAGGCTAAGCAACGCGATATGTTTAACCTCTCCCCGCCTGTGACGGATGTCACAGATAGTTTTGTCGTGACCATACACTTTTTTAAGGTGTTTTTCCATCCAAAGCATGACGAAAAGAATAGAAAAATTGTTTTAAATTTTTCAGACGTTCACGAAAACGGTGTTAACTAAAAAATATTCTGAGGCGCCATGTTCCAAGATAGATATCGGTACACACGAGCCTCCTTAGGCCGGCCATTTTGGCTTCAATTTGAGGCCACCTTTTTTCGGCGAGTGCCGCGATCTGTATATAAGACCGGGGCCCTATCTACGTCCTGCCTCAACGAATAACAAATGTTGTAAGTAAAGAATATGAACCTCTTCGGCAATATCGCTTATCATCTCTGATAACATTCTTCACCCGCGTGTGCAGAAAAAGACGGAGAAACCCGTGCGAGCTATATACGACCGCAAACCACGCAAACTACGGCGAATATCAGGCTTGTATAGGATTACGTTCCTTTGTTCTCCAGTCTCCTTGGTTGGTCTCGGTGTCGAGCAATTAGTTTGGTCTCAGTGATTGTGAGGGAATCGGGAAGGGAGAGAAAAATTCTTACACGTTCTAACCTTTTTCAAATATTTATTGTACGGCATAAGCTTTCAACATATTTATTGTGTCCGTACTTCATTTTATAATGACTTTCGTAAGTCTTCCGTTTTTTTTTTTTTCGACGCAAGATTGCTCGGCGGGAGATGAATAGTCCGAAGATTGCCTGCCGGAAGATTTTTTAGCGGGAGATCGCTTGGCCGGAAATGGCTGGGCAGGAGATTTCTCTACGGAAGATTTCTCTACGGAAGATTACTCGTTGTCAGATGGCGGGAGGGTAGGTTCCTCTGCGGAAGGTTTCTCGATGGAAGATGGCACGGTGGAAGATTCCTTTACGAAATATTCCTTGTTGGGAGATGACTGG
>OZ020165.1:3435518-3537240 GCA_963971145.1 Sussaba pulchella | reverse complement strand
CGAAGCTGACATGAGTCAAAATGCAAGAGAAATTTTTCAAAGGATTCGAAATTCCATCAGCCCCGAACTGATCGATGGATTTCGCCCGAATTCATTGCAAAACATCGGTGAGCATCGTTCTATTTGCAAAGAACCAGTATTTGGATCGATGACTCATAGTTTATGAACGCTCGAGTGGTCACCGTAATATCGTTTTTTCGAAATTACGTTCACCAACCATAACTCGCAATTCGAAATTTAAAAACGCCGCAATTCTCGAGCTACCGTGTCCGTTATTACTCCATATTGCGGAGCTTCTCGTGTGTGCAAAATTTAAACGCCGTAGCTCGAATCTTTCTCGAGTTATCAACGTTCGAATTTCGCGGGTCGATTACACGGGCGCACACATTCACACAGAGATGTGCACGGACACCCACGAATGTAGTCGTTTTTTTTTTTAAACGTGATTTTTTAACGTTTCGGCAAGCGTCGAATATATCGACATGAAAATTTCGACAACCAATTTGATTCATCGTCGAATAGCTTCTGCTATGGGGAAGCGAAATATCAAATCTATTTTTTTTTTCTCCCAGGATGAATGAAAAATCATCGTGAACATGTTCATGATTCCTTCGGCGAAAGAAATTTACTTAGGGAAGTGTCGTACATGAGGTAAAATTGGTATACCTTGTTGATGTTGCGGGTTATTATATCGGCTGGGTGTTCCTCGGACGCGTGTTACTCGGCCGCGTGTTACGTGGCCGCGTGTTACGTGGTCGCCTTTTCCGCGGCCGCCTTTTCCGCGGCCGCCTTTTCCGCGGCCGCCTTTTCCGTGGTCGCCTTTTCGGTGGCCGCCTTTTTGGTGGCCGCCTTTTCGGTGGTGGGTTTGTAAGGGGTGGTATTTTGCGATAACGGAATTTTTGGGGGGATGGATCGGGTGGGGTCGGTGGTGGTTTACTATATATTTGTCATGCTTGGGGAATCTTTTGGAAAACGAAGTCTTGCGTGGAATTCTTTTGTGCGGAAATTCAGCGTCCTCTTGTTCAAAGGACTCGGTTCCAACGTTCCCATATTCAACGAGCCCGTGTCCAACGGAACCATACTCGACGTTCCCGTGTTCAACGATCTCGGAATCAAGTTGCTTGGAACCAGCGTCCCTTGTTTTTACATTCTCGGATTCTTCGTGCTTCGAACCTTCGCCAATTAAATTTTCAGCGTCGACGGAAGCTTTTGAAAAAATAAACTCTTATTTATGCCTCAATAGAATTTTCTTGAAATTTTAAGAATAATCGTGTTCGTGCTAACAAAAAAAAAAAAAAACAAACAATAATCGACTTTTGAACTGGACAATGTGAACGAATTATTGACGCTCAATTTACGATAAAATATTCAATGGTCTACATTAATGCGGGAAATAGTTGAAAAATTCTTTATCTTCGTCTTTGGAATTAAACAAAATGAATTTTGTCGAAATAGAATAAAACATTAGTTGATTAAACGGAAACATACCCACGTTGTGTATGACGAAACAAATAATGAGGAGAACTGGACGGTATCTCATTCTCACAGAAAAAGACATGGTCTTGAAGTTTTGGAGTACTGTATCGTATCACAGGGATATCGAACAAAACTGACGGAAATCAAACTAGAGTGTGTGTTGGCACAGTCCTTCGCTCATTATATATAGGATTTCATCAACCGCAATATTCCTCAAATTTTCAATTTTACGGGCTTCCGCCACACGTTTTTTTGTCGTTATTGCGTTATCTTTTCTCGCGTTAAATTCCGTCGTATTTTTCAAAATGCGCGCACGTAACGCAGCAGCGCCTAGTCAATGCATTAAACGAGGTAACGCGTTATCAATGCATTAAACAGTATATCGCAGTCGAAGACGGACCATTCTATTCCCGATGTAAAATATTATATTTTCTCAAACCGAAAACTGCTTTTTTTTCATTTTTTTTCAACACAGAAGAACTCTGAGAAATATCGAAAGTCGATTGATCGGTCGGTATTTTGTACAGTGACGAATAAAAATAAATGTCTGGATAGCGGAAAAATGGTTCTTCGATTCTAAAACATTCACGATGGATAATTTTTCAGACGAACATGGTGAAATACTTAAGGGGTTACATCTAGTTAGAATTTTTGAAAATATCAATTTATCGTTTTCGACGGATTCTTATAGTATAACCTCTCAAAAATATTCTCTGAAAATTTCAAGTCGATCCGTTCAAAATTGAGGGAGTTACAGGTAGGTTGCGCGAGCCGCACGACGCAGGTAAAGTACTGACGTGAAACTTTCAACGCGTTTTTCTCAAAAATATGTTTTTAAAATCGGTGATCAAGATTTCTCGAAAACGGCTGAACCGATCAGTCTCAAATTTTAACACAACCTTTTCAACTAGATTTTTTAGTAATTAATCGAAAATTTTTTTTCTCCGATAAATATTTTCCATTTTATAAACAATTTAAGGCTTAAATTTTCGTTCAAAATCGAGTCTTTTATTTTGAGAAGTCGCCGTTTTGTCAAAAATTATTTTTTCGCTAATTCCTTCGATTAAATACTAGATAATGTATCATATTAACGAAATTTATTTGGTTTTTTCATTTCAGATAATCCGGTCCAGAGATATCGTGATCACCGCAAAATTGGTTTTTTTTGCGGAGCTCTAGGAGATCGGCGATAGCAACATTCGCGATGATTATTTTTACAAATAAAAAATATGTTAATATATTATAAGGTTATTATAATATGTACACCAATTTTCAAATTAATAAATTGAATAGTCTGCGCGAAAAAAATTCTTGAAAATCCGTCGTTTAAAAGCCTTCTAACTGTATGTAAGGCCTTAATTCGCTAATTAGCGGAAACTCACCTTGCCAATTATAATGATTTCACCACTTTCTGAATAATTGAAATTCGACGAGCATGTATTATTGGAAACCAAGCGCGCATTTGTTAAAATCAAATCGAGAATTATAGCGTTTCCGAGATGCAGAAAAATAAGATACAGGCCTTCGAGTCACGTTTGAGTTAACAGCAGCAAAGCAGCGATAAAAAAAACCATTTGAAAAAAGCGATCGCTTCGCAATAAACTTGTTATCCACAGCTAATTCTCGTACGATGCGTTATTGTTGTCGATAAGACAATTGGTTCCTATGGCAGAGAGTCACGATGGACAAGCGATCGCGGAAACTGTCCGTAAACGGCGAAATTTTTTCTAGAAAACTAACGAGACTGGTGGGTTTTTTAGAAAAAAAATTACGACAAGAAACCTTTGATAGCCATAGTGGCCGGATATTCAATTTCTTCGAGTTTACACGAGCAAAACCCTTATTTAGATCATTATAGCGAAAGACTGGGAGGTATTTGTGGGTAAATACTCGATTCGGATATTTTCGAAAGCTCACACAGCCGATTTTGATCGTTCCAGCTCTCTCTGGATGATATTGAAATCGGTTAAGCGTGCATTATAAAAAAACCAAGCGATTGTTCGGATGAGAGAAGACGTCTGCGTAGGCTAGTAGAGATCCATGAAATTGGTCTTTTTTCTATTCGCCGAATTTACTCGGTAATTATAGCGTTTTACAGGATGCAAAAAAAAAAACGTGAAGGCCTATGACTCACGTGTGAGCTGATGTGAACACAGCGACGGTAAAATAAAACCATTAAAAAATGGCAAACGTTTTGCAATAAGCTTGTCACGCAAAAGTAATTCCACTGCGATACTTATCGTTCTTGATAAGACGGTTGGTTCCTATGGGGGAGAGTCGCGATGGTTTGGAGATCGCGGAAAATGTACGAATACGACGAAATTTTTTACATCGGCCTTCCCTACATTGGTGGCTGTTTTAATTGAAAACTCATGATGAAATACCTTTGACAGTCGTAATGGTATAGTCTATTTGGGACTTTGGTAGCGTACTTAATTCGCTAATTTGGGGGAAAGCTCGTCCAACCGATTGTGATCACTTCAGCTTTTACTGGGTATTATTAAAATTAGATGAGCACGTATCATTGGACAACCAAGCGATCATTTCGGATTAGAAGGGACAGGCTTGTAGAAAATTATAAGACCAGTTATTTTTTTTCGTTTGCAAAAATTTACTGGAGAATTATAGCGTTAACGAAATGCGAACGAAAATAAAATCCAGGTGTTGAAGGCACGTGTAAGGTGATAGCAGCAAAAGCGTGACTAAAAAAAAACCATTAAAGAATAGCAAACGTTTTGCAATAAGCTTGTCACGTTTAACTAATTCCAGTAGGATACTTATCGTGAAAAACGTGAGAAAAATAATTAAAAAATCTTAACGTTTTACCATAAAATTCTCGAACATAGCATATTCAAGCTCGACACGTATTATTCTTGATAAAACGGTTGGGGTTCCGATAACAGAGTAACGATGGTTAGGCGATCGCGAAATATGTCCGAATGCGACGAAACTCCTCATGCGGGTCTTCTAACACCGGTGGGTCCTTCAAAAGAAAACCCACGACGCAATCCTTCGACAGATCCTTCGTAGAGTCAGACTCTCAAGTATTTTTGGATCGTCGTGGGTGGATGTATTTCTATCCCAAACATTTTTTTTCTCAATTTACAAAGAGTAATTCAACTCAATTTGCCGAATCGAGAAAGCTTTTAGCGGCCATTTTGATTATTTCATCGCTTCCGGAATACTATAAAAATTAAGTAGACATGTATTATCAAAAAACCATACGAGCATTCGAATTAGCTTGGTTTGAGAGAGGCTTGTGGAGAATCACGAGACTGTCTTTTTTTTTCTATTTGTAGGAATTTACGTGATAATTAAAGTGTTTGCGTAATACGGAGAAATAAAATACAGGCAACCAAGGCACGTGCAAGCTGATAGGAACACCGCGACAATAAAAAAAACCATTAAAAAAAGGCGATCGTTTCGCAATAAGCTTCTTGCGCGTAGCTAATTCGCATCCACGTGTCGTTTTCGATAAGACGGTTGGTTCCTACGCCAAGGTCACGATGGTTATAGGATCGCGAAAAATGTCAGAATACGACGGAAGTCTTCACACAAGGATTTAAGTTCGCCGTTAGCTTCTTAAAAAAAAAAACCAATGACAAAAAATACCTTCGACATTCGTAGTGGCTCACGGGCTCAGTTTTTTAAGGTCCTTATGGACAAACAATGTTGACAAATATTTTTTTTGCACCTTCTTTTGCGGGAATATTCACTTATTCGACAACGCTTTCCTAGCCGGTTCCCATTGTTGCGGCTCTTTCTGGATACTCTTAAAAGTGGGTTAGCATTAGAGCGTTTCGGAATGAAAAAAAAATTCCGATTTCCGCAGCAGCCAAATATTTTTGAAGCATCTTGTTTCCGTAAAATCTTTTTTAAGTTTTCAAACGTGCCAACTTTCGGTGTGAACCAAAACAAATCGAAACCAAAATCGGTGCAACCCCTTAAAATCGTATGACTGCGATGTTTTTTTTAGACGATTCTACGGAAGCGCGATACAATAGTCATACATAGCCGACAGCCGCGAAAATCGGATTTTTTTGGTTGCAAAACACCCTAACAGTGAGCATGGATTTGCCACAGCACCAGGTCACCATTCGCATGGTTGCATAGAAAAATAAGCATAATTTTTGCCGTTGTTTAAAAAATCTAAAAAGTATTGTGGCAACGTTTATCATTTCTAAAGCAGAAACATCAATTTTGTAGAGAGACAAGCTTGTAGAAAATCACGAGATTATTGTTTTTTCTTTCCGTCCCTGCACGTATTTAGTTCGAATGGATAAAATATATTCGCACCTATGGAGCTCGAAATTTTCCGAAGTCACAACCTTGAAAAAACTCACCTTCATTGTAGAAGTTATGGAGAGAAATGGGAAAATTTGAAAATTTATACAAGCAATAACGATATAGTCAGGAATAAGAACGAACGTAGATCGCAAGAAGTTATTGCGATAATAGATTAAAAGGAATACAAATATTCTTGCGATAATAATAAATCTGCAATGAGTTCCACGATCACAGCAGTGATCTCCATAATATAATGAAATAGTGAAGTAATTTAAAGTCAGAAAACTGATTGAAAGTACGAATTCGACGGATGGACATGGCAACGTAAAATGGCGGAAGAACGATGATTATGTTCGAAAAACAACTGAAGGTGACACGGAAACTCAGGCGATAATCGTAGAATCCCGATCAATCGTAAGATGTTGAAAAGAGATCTCGCACTACAGTAAAGTAATGCACGAATTAAAATCACTCACGGATAAAGATTGCAAAGTGAAATAGCGAAAAAAACATCAATTATAAATGAAAATCGTAAGAGGCCTCCGCGCTATTTCAGCTTTCCTTTATTCGTTTATTTCTTCTTAATTTTCGTTCGGGTGTGTAGCCCATAGACGTGAGAATTTATAAACGGACCATGAAACTTGGCGGTCCTTTACTGAGTAATCAAAAGAAAAAAACACTTTCGCCTAATTAATTAACCCCATTAGTGTATCGTTTTTTTCCACCCTGAAAGTGTATCGTGTGGTTGAATCTACTCAACGTTGAAAAAATAGAGAATGTCATCCCAAAAATCTGGAAAAATTCATGAATGAAGCTCAGGGTTTCTACTTTACGATAAAATGTTGAAATATAAAGTTTCCGGAATCCTTTATTATAAAAATAACGATAAACAAATGAACGCTAGACTAATCGGATCAACATATAGTCTTGTCACTCCCTTGAAATTATCATTTTTGAAGTGTCACCACCCGAACATGTAAATAAAACGAACATATGAACAATTGAGCAATTTGAAAATCTTCTTTAAAATCCCCGACTGCGGAAGTTGTCTTGATTAATAAATTTTATCTTATTTGAAAATTCGAAAAGGATGAAATAATTCTTGGTATCTTAGTTTATTCATAGTTTGAATGATGATCGTTCAGGTTTATGAATTCGTTATGAGCCGTATCAAGCCTTCAATTCAGTCGGGAGACGTCATTGATTGAACACGGAGATGATATGCAATTTAAAGATTTGGCGATGCGTTATAAGACGTAAAAAATTTGAGAAAACTTCCATATCGTATCACATGTCATTCCTTCATCTCAAGTATTCATCTTCAGTCAAGTATAATAATATATCGTAGTACTACATGAAGAAAACTATGGATATAAATGGCCGGGGAATGTATCGTAGCGCTGCGCCGGGCTGCCCTGGAACTAAAATGTCGTCCCGATTTTGATACGCGTCTTCGAAGTAAAATACGGACAATCTCGCTTGCTCAGCCCCTCCTGGTCGCAGCAGACGACGTCCGACTCCTCTGCTTCTCAAAAACAAAATACCAAGTTCGTTTCCGAATTTCTCAAAGAGAGACGGTGTCGTTGAAAAACAAGGAAAAAAATAACTAATGCGATTCCGAAAGATGAATGAAGAACGTATTGTGCGATAACGAGAAATAATATGTTATTAGAAAAGCCCGAGCATGTTTGTAAAAAAATTCGCTGTGAAGATTCTGAGCGGTTTAGGTACGATTGTGCAATACGGTTGTATTTCTCATTGCGTACTCGAATATATCGGCGATTTCGTCGTGGTAAGCCACATTGCTGTTGTTTTTCATTGTTCTACCATTAATTGGCGTAACGACAATCACGTTTTTCCGATATTCGTGTAATCTTTGAGGTTATGAACGGTATATCGTGGCTTAACGTCGATACTAGCGCCATCTGCTTTTTCAATGTTTACCAATATTTATCAACCAATCAGCAAACCTTGTTGATGATAAGATGGGAATATAATGCGACCAAAGACAAATTTGAGGTCGTTCTAAAATGATTTTTGGATGACCTTGTAAAATTGGGAATTTATCGAGGGTCGCAAGTTGGGCGGAGAAAATGTTTTATCCAATATTAAAGTCTCGGATGGATATTAAAAAATTTCCAAAATTCTTGATAATTTTAGGAATTATAGTTTTCGATAGAGTTATATTACATGAATTGTTTCAGAATTTTTCATTGCATAATTTAGGAGTTATAAATTTATGAATTAATACTTACGGAAAAATAGCTTTTGCAGACGCTTATGGTTGCAAAACGAATGGAACTTAATCGCTGTAAATTCTGAAAAAATTATATCATCAAGATTTAGGATCGACAGATTGATTATGCTTAGTTTCAAATGAATCGGCTAAGTTATCGTTGAGAAATTAATTGATGTAATGAGTAATAATTGCCTGAAACAGTTGAATCGGTTGTACAGTCACTGACGAAACGTCAGTCAACCACTCGCCAATATCGTCAAATTTGACTCCAATCATTATTAAAAGTGGTGAATTAACATTTCTAAGTGTTAATTTATTATTAGTTTAGCCATTTGTCAGGCTAAACTTTTTCGAAATGATCTGGACTTGCAAATCTACGATTCACCCATTTTGGACTAGATTTTTGTCCGACGGTCCATCCAGTAACACCTCGATTAGTTTAGACAAAATTTGAGTTTTCGTTAGAATGGAAAATGGCAAAGAGATTGTTTCTGTCTTTTTAGTGCACCGGACCTTCGATGGAACCGACGATATTCAGCAATGACATATTGTTGACCGAACACATATCGCCAAGGCTCGAAACTCTCACCAAAGGAGACATAATTATCGCCAAGTGTCCGTCCAATCCGCGACAACACATATGCAAAAGAATAACAGGCCTGCCTGGTGACAAAATTCGTTGCGGTTCCACAACATACCTCGTAAGTTTTGGTCGTTGATGAATTATTGGCAGACGAGACAATTTTAATGACGAAAGGTGAAAAATGCAGAAGTTGGACTCGTATCGATGCACGAGTTGAAAAAATTCTTGAGGTAGAACATACGAGCAGACAGCGAAAACAAAAGGTGGATTTGAAGAATTATTATTTCGAGAACTATTTGTTCGATTTCATCCAGGTTGGTTTTATTCGAAAATACAGATGTTGAAGTATGCTGACAAATTTTTTTATAAATATATATCGACCGGGAGCGCTGCTCCTAGGCACATTTTTTACACCGGCCATGACAGCGGCGCTCCCAGTCGATATATATCTATATAAAAATTCCTCATCATACCTGAACATTCATACTTTCGACTAAAACAAAGCCGGATAAAATCGAACAAATAGATTTCGAGATAACCATTCCTCAAATTCAAACAACATCCTCTCGGAGTAGACATCGTAGTCCAAAGACGTTAAATATTGTGTCAAAACCAAAAGCGAGCCAATCACGACAGATATTTTATCAAATTTCGACCCAACTTTAGCCAATAATTTATCCAACGTAAATAAGATTTGCAAGATCTAGAAGCATATTAATTTTGGCCCTTAATAATTTCATTTTTCTTTCGGCACCATCGATAATAATTAAATTATTTATCATTCCGATTAAATTTGCTGGATAAAATTCCAAATCATATTTCCAATAATTAAATAATAACATTTAAAGCTAATATAATATAATAATAATAGCATTTGAAGCTGTTTTGAGTAATAAACTATTACGTTTTGAGTAGAAAAAGGGAAAGTAAGAAACTACAAAAACGAACTGTGATAAACCAAATTAAATTAAGAAAGTAGATTGTTAAAGATTTTTATATTGTTATAGTATTATGATTAACTCGGTGCACACATATCTGTACGAAAATTTCTAGACGATAATTGAAATGTAAAAAAGAGATGCGTCCCGTTGAAATAAATAAATAAATAAATAAATAATAAATTGTTACGATTGATAATTAAATATCAACAGGTGCCACCGGGTCACGTTTGGCTTGAAGGCGATAACAGCAACAATTCCGCCGACTCCCGGATCTACGGGGCCGTACCGCAAGGTCTTTTGCGGGGTCGGGCTCTGTGCAAAGTGTGGCCACCCACCGATATAGCTCTGCTAACGACGAAACAAATTAGCCACGACTAATTTTTTCTTCATCAGCTCGATTCGAACGTGAAGTTCTATCGTTACGCCCCTCGTTGCACAATTGATCAATCGTGCGTAACAATCTTATTCGCGCTTCGCAACTTTATCTCTAAGACAAAATAAAATTCTCAAATTATTGTTCTACGTCTGTTTTTTCTTGCCATCGAGGGGTTTTTATTTTTTTTCGTTTAGTTGCTTGGAAAAAGAGCTGGTTATACGTCGTATTGTATATATATTATGCTTTGACATATCGCACGTTATTATATTGATAATTGAAATTATAATTTAAATTGAAATAATAATTTATATTATAATTTAAATTGAAATGACAATTTATATTATAATTTGAATTGAAATTATAATTTATATTACAGTTTAAATTGAAATTATAATGTTTATTGTAATTAAAATTGAAATTATAATTATAATTACGCCTTCGTGCGTAATTTTAATATATTATTATTTATATATATAATATAAATTATAATTTATATTATAATTGGAATTGAAATTATAATTTATATTATAATTGGAATTGAAATTATAATTTATATTGTAATTGAAATTATAATTTATATCTAATTGAAATTGAAATTGAAATTATAATTATAATCATAATTACGCCCTCGTGCGCAATTATAATCATAATTACGCCCTCGTGCGTAATTTTGATATATATTACACTTATAATTATAATTAGTCCATCCTCCATGAGGATCCCCAGACAGCTGCGAAACCCCTGGAAAAAAACGATCTACAAAATTAGAGATTGTTTCAGTTTGCCTCGCCACAGTTTGACTCGGCACAGTTTGACCCGGCACAGTTTGACTCCGCGAGTTTGACGGATGAGAGTCCCTCTCTCTCCTTCCCTGTCGAACTCAGAGTCCCAAACGTCGAAGAGAGAGAGAGAGAGTGACTCTCATCTGTCAAACTCGCGGAGTCAAACTGTGACGGGTCAAACTGCGTCGAGTCAAACTGTGACGAGGCAGACTGAAACAATCCCAAAAATTACCGCCTTTTCGCGCCAATTCCGTGTAGAGCGGATGCAGCGCCGCTCGCGGCGAGTCTCTCAACTTCTTTATCACGAAATTTCGGCCAACGAATGACAATTTCATCGTCAACTTGTCACTCTATGATTCATGCCACAGCCCCCAGGTTGCCCCGATCGCTCTTCCCGAGGCGGAGGCGTTTCTCCGCGAGCGAAATAAAACAAACACGGAAATAATTGAATCGAATTGATGAACGTTAGCTCGACGAGAGTTTAACGTTCGATCAAGAATTATATATCAGGGTGATTTATTTATTTTTTTTCGACGATCGCTCGAGAATATTATCGGGAGTAAAAAAAAATTTGACAGCGTCGGGGAGCCAGGGATGATTGTTTGGAAATTGAGGAAACAGGAAGCGTAACCGGACAAAAATCGACAAGGTCAGTTTCCGGGTTTTTTTTTCTGATTTTTCAATGGCTCGGCGTGTAATTGATTGGAGATTTTTAATTTACTGAGTTCGCTAAGTCATTAGATTCATGTAATGAATTTGATTAGCGCGGCCTTGATCGACTCACCGTCACAGGGCGTCTCTCTCTCTCTCTCTCTCTCTCTCTCTCTCTCTCTCTCTCTCTCTCTCTCTACTTCTCTTTCTTTCTCTCTCCTTTATGTTATTTCTCTCTCTCTCCTCTTTCTCTCTCTACTTTATGTTATTTCTCTCTTCTCTTGCTCTCTCTCACCTTTATGTTATTTCTCTCTTCTATATCGCTCTCTGTCACTCTCTCTCTTCGTATTTCTCTCTTCAATGTTTATTGTGGTTTGTTCATGGTTTCTGCTTGTAGTGTGTGTGTGTGTGTTTATTATTATTTTCTCGCCGTTAATTCTACGAGTCCAAGAAAAAGAGCATCTGACAAACATAACTTACCCATCCGTTATTTTGGATACTTGGATAATTTTACTGTCACACGGTTGGAATTGATTTGTCAGATGATCAAAATTTATTCGTCGAATGATTAAAAATTATCTGTCGGATGATCAAAATTTGTTTGTGAAATTATTAGAATTTATCTGGGGGATAATTTGAAATTTATTGGTCAAATTATTCAAATTTATTTGTCAAATAATACAAAATTATTTGTCGAATGGTTCAAAAGAATTTGTTAAGTTATTTGAATTTATTTGCCTAATGATTGAAATTTAGTTGTCAAATTATTCAAATTGATTTGACGAATAATTCAAATTTATTTGTCAAATGGTTCGAAAGAATTTTTTAAGTGATTCGAATTAGTTTGTTGAATGATTCAAATTGATAAGTCGAATTATCAAAATTTATGTGTCGAATGATCGAAATTTATTTGTCAAGTGATCAAAATTTATTAGTCGAACGATTAAAATTCATTCTTCAAGTGCTTTAAAATTATTTGTCAGACGATCGAAATAAATTTCTCAAACAATTCAAGTTTATTCGTTGAATGATTGAATTTTATACGTCAAATGATTGAAACTCATTCCTCTAATAATTCAAATTTATTCCTGAAATTATTAAAATTTATTCCTCAAATAATCAAAATTTATTCCCGAAATGATCAAAATTTATTCATCCGAAGAACAAACCTCATTCGTCAACCAAACATTCGTCAGACGCTTCATATTTATCCCTCAAATTCTTCATATTCATCGTCATCGCAAATAAATTTCACGAACGATTGAAATTTATTTGTGAAATTATCAAAATTCCTTCATCAAACGGTTCAAATTTATTCGTCCACCGATTCAAATCGATTTCCCAAATAATTCAAATTTATTTCCCGAATGGTCCAAAATAATTCGTCAACCAATTCGAATTTGTTCTCTCATCAATTAAAATCGATTCGTCGAACGATAAAAATTTTATTTCTACGACAATTCATATTTTTTCCTTCAACGCCGAATCCTCATTCGTCGGTCGACTTCTCTCGTTCCAGAAACAATATGCTCAGCAGCATAGCCAAACACATTCTTCACTGTTGTCTCCTCGCCACCGTAGTGATCGCCTTCGAATACGCTTCGGGTGTGTTACGATGGGACAAAGAACTAAACGAAGATTATTATCCATGGATGCGTTACGGTTACATAGGAGCCGCAACACTCTACGTCCTTCGTTTCCTAACCTTTCTTTCGCTTCCACAAATTCTCTTCAATTTCTTCGGTCTTACGATTTACAACGCCTTTCCAGACAAGGTCGAACTAAAAGGTTCGCCGCTTCTCGCACCCTTCATATGCATAAGGGTCGTTACGAGAGGTGATTATCCGCAATTGGTTA
Organism: Sussaba pulchella; assembly: GCA_963971145.1. Classification (NCBI taxonomy): domain Eukaryota; kingdom Metazoa; phylum Arthropoda; class Insecta; order Hymenoptera; family Ichneumonidae; genus Sussaba; species Sussaba pulchella. The sequence goes on along the minus strand of OZ020165.1, from coordinate 3,524,048 downwards.
AAACAAACGTAAACAGAAATTTGAACAAATGCATAGAAGCGGGTTTGGAAAATTTTCAAATCGAAGTTGTAACGGACAAACCTGTAGGACTTGTTTCGCATCGACGTATTCGAGAAGTCGTAGTTCCAGGATCTTACAGAACTTCGACGGGTGCACTTTTCAAAGCTCGAGCGTTGCAATATTGTTTGGAAAATTCTGTCAACGAATTGGCAGATCACGATTGGATCGTTCATCTCGACGAGGAAACACTTTTGACGGATAATTCGATAAGAGGAATTATTAATTTCGTTTTGGATGGAAAACATCAATTTGGACAAGGTTTGATAACTTATGCGAATGAAGACGTTGTTAATTGGATAACGACGTTGGCCGATAGTTTTCGGGTTGCCGACGATATGGGAAAACTTCGACTACAGTTTACCATGTTTCACAAACCTTTGTTCAGTATGAAGGGCTCGTTCGTCGTTACACAGGTACGAAGTTGAATTTTTTTTTTTTTTTTTTTTTTTTTTTTTTTTCGTCGATAATTTCTTACGAAAAAATAAAAATTATCGACGGCAATTGCAATCGGATTTGAAAGGTCTGCATGGAATTTTAAGCGGTTTTTGAAGAGCTTTCAAATGGAACTTACGGAATCGACGTAGTTGTAAAATTGTCGGAGCTACGATTTTTTTAAATTGAAACTTTTTGTTCTTACCAATGTTAATCAGATGAAAAAAGTTGAAAAATCTTGCGCGACCCCTAAAAATGGTCCGATCGGGTTTATCTTTGGATTGGATTCTCCGGATGCATGATACTTCGCAGTGAATGTATTTTGATTGAAATGAAAAAAAAAACTTTTTTTTTTAAGCCACCCTAATGTAACATTGGTTAAACGTTCACAACTTGAGAACGGCTTAAGATATCAAGCTGAAATTTGTCACACGTGTAAAGGGTTCAAGGCGCATAGCATGATTACATTTAAAAAAAAATTCATGTAGTCATTTTGTTTTTACGCGATTTTTGAAAAATTCAAAAATTTTTTTTCGTTCTCTAGCTCCCACAATTTTCGAGATATCGAGCTCAAATTCGGTAGAACGTTGTACAACGACGGGGAGATGGTTGTTACCGAATTCGAACAAAATTCATGCAGTCCTTTTGTTTCAAAGAATTTTGAAAGCTGTAAAAAATCGCTTTGTGCTCTCTAGCCGGAGCAATTTTTGAGGTATCTGACTAAAATTTGGCACAAAGTTTCACCATTATCAAAATTATGTTTCGCATTGAATTTGGGCAAAATCCATCCAGTCGTTTATATTCCGTGCAATTTTAAATTTTTTAAATTTTACATGGAATTCACCATACATTCATTCCGGACTAGATAGATTTACGAACGTATTTTATATGAAAACAAGGGTGCAAATTCGAATCTCGCAAATTGCTTCCTCTCAATTTTTCACATTTGCCAAAGCTTTCTTTACAACAAACCCAAAATTGATCGACGAATAAGTTCCTCGTAGATAAAACTTTACCAAATGTGAAAAAAAATTAAGACGAACCAATGTGCAAAGTTTCGAATTTCCAACCTTGTTTTATATCTAAATAATTTCACCCCCTTCCCCTCACGCCCTTAAGGGGTTACATACAGTTAGAAGGCTTTAAAAAGACGGATTTTCAAGAATTTTTTTCGCGCAGACTAATCAATTTATTAATTTGAAAATTGGTGTAAATATTATAATAACCTTATAATATATTTACATATTTTTTATTTGTAAAAATAATCATCGCGAATGTTGCTATCGCCGATCTCCTAGAGCTCCGCAAAAAAAAAAACCAATTTTGCGGTGATCACGATATCTCTGGACCGGATTATCTGAAATGAAAAAACCAAATAAATTTCGTTAATACAATACATTATCTAGTATTTAATCGAAGGAATTAGCGAAAAAATAATTTTTGACAAAACGGCGACTTCTCAAAATAAAAGACTCGATTTTGAACGAAAATTTAAGCCTTAAATTGTTTATAAAATGGAAAATATTTATCGGAGAAAAAAAAATCTTCGATTAATTACTAAAAAATCTAGTTAAAAAGGTTGTGTCAAAATTTGCGACTGATCGGTTCAGCCGTTTTCGAGAAATCTTGATCACCGATTTTTAAAACATAGTTTTGAGAAAAACGCGTTTAAAGTTTCAACTTTGTCCCACCCGCTGTGCGGTTAGTGCGCTATAAATAGCTATAACTTCGGTTCGAATGCTTCGATCGTTATGAAATTTCTTGAGAGTATTCTCGAAAGTATATACTTAAATAATATGCAATAATTAAAAAATGACTTTTTTTCATCCATCACAACTGTATATAACCCCTTGATAAATTCGCGAATTAATCAACGCCTTATCTCCGAAGATGATGGCCGAACGTAAAGTTTCGTTCGACAACGGTTTGGACGGTTCCATAGCCGAAGATTGTTTCTTCGCGATGAAAGCCTTCGCCGAAGGTTACACCTTCAATTTCATCGACGGCGAAATGTGGGAAAAATCACCCTTCACCATATGGGATTTCGTTCAACAACGTAAACGTTGGTTGCAAGGAATTCTCCTCGTCGTTCATTCAAAATCCATACCTGTGAAAAAAAAATTATTACTCGCAATCTCCTGTTACTCTTGGGTCACTTTGCCCCTGTCAACTTCGAACTTCGTTCTCGCCGGAATTTGTCCCATCGATTGTCCCATTGTCGTTGATTTCACGTGCGCTTTTATCGCCGCCGTGAGCGTTTACATGTACGTGTTCGGCGTTGTCAAATCTTTTTCGCTCTATCGTTTCGGTTTTGGACGTTACATGCTTTGCATTTGCGGCGCACTCGCGACCACGCCGTTCAATCTCGTTATCGAAAACGTCGCGGTTATTTGGGGACTTTTTGGGAAGAAGAACAAATTTTACGTCGTCAGCAAGGAGTACAAAACGGCGATTACCGTGTGAATTGCACGGATTCGTCGGAATTTTGATTGGGGTTTTTCGTTTTTTTGGGGGTTGGGAGGTTTTTTTGTTTTGTTTTTTTTTTTTGAGGTTTTTTGTGTGGGCGATTTTGCGGATTTTCGAAGGGATTTTTTTGAACGCGGTTTGGGACGAACGAAGCGTTGATTGACGGGTTTTTTTTTTGGAGAACGTTTGTGCACTTGGTTGAGGATGTGGTTGAAAACAATTGGAAATATTAACGAATGCCGGAGATATTGGATAATGGAGCGATGTATTTTTTTGAACCTTGCGGAGGTTGTAACTTTTGAACGAGGGTTCGGATCGATTTGAAATTTTTACAACGTATTCTTGGTGTCATCATTTATTGTGTGAACCACAGAAACAAACGTTTCAATCATACGAAAAAAATATAAAAAATAAAATATCGAGGAAAAAATTTTTTACTCAATTTTCTGTCGGTATTTTATTTTTTGTATATTTTTTTTTTTTGTGTCGTTGAAATTTTTACAATGTATTTTTAGTATCATCACCCGGCGTGTGAACCACAGAAACAAAAATTTCAATGACACAAAAAAAATATAAAAAATAAAATACCGACGGAAAATTTAGTGAAAGATTTTTCTCTCGATATTTTATTTTTTATATTTTTTTTGTATGATCGAAATGTTTGTTTCCGTGGTTCACACGATAGCTGATGATACTGAGAATATGTTGTGAAAATTTCAAAGCGATCTGAAACTTCGTTCAAAAGTTAGAATACTTTCACAAGGTTCGAAAAAATACATTGCTTTATTATGTCATATCTCCGCCATTTTTTAATATTTCTGATTTTTTTTTACATATACTCAACCGTGTGCATAAATGATCTGTAAAAAAAAATGTTAATATATGCGTCATTTTTTTTTTTTTTTACCGCGTTCAGAAAAGTACATTGAAAAATCGGCGAAATCGCGTATATAAGGCTTTAATCCTTTGCGGTTGTTTTCCTACTCTCAGACACTGAAGCAAAAAAAGCTTTTGCGGGATAATACGACCGCAAAGGGTCAAAAGACCGTCGCGATATTCTCGCGTGATCGAATCGCCGTTGCCGGGCGCAACAATCGCGCAAATCAGGCCAGAACAATTTAATTTAATCCCCTTTTTCATCGTTTCGTCTTATTAATCGTCGATTAAAATTCGGTGATTCTTTAAAACTCGCCGCAAAAGCTTCGAAGGGTATTTATTATTCATTTTTGTTATTATTATTATTATTATTTCGGAGACAAGATCAAATTAGCGTCGGAGAATAGTTTTTTTTTTTTTTGCAATTTTTCGACAATTTATCATTGATTTAGATTAATATTTTGGAATCTCGAATTTTTTTGTGGCAAATATTCTACTTAATGATTACTGACGATGAAAGGGGGTTGAAAGGTATATTATTTGCGATAAAAAATATCAAGAATCAGCAAAGAAAAATAAATTTTATAAAGTTACTTCAAAGAGAAAAAAAAATTAATTATTTTTCACACTTTTTTTCAATTTTTTTATTGTAAGAGCAATGCAGAAAATATTGATTAATTGAAAATCACTTTAAATGCACGTCTCATGAACAAAAGTAGTAAATTATACAACCTTAAGGGTTCAAATTTCCCTAAAAATACAAAAAAATTACGTTTTTCGCATTGAGGCTCAAATCAAGATTTAAAAAAAAATCGTATTTATTTGTTTCTCTCTCAAAAACGTCGTAACACGCTTTTCAATTACTTCCTGTCCATCGTCAGTGTCGATTTATCGATCAAAATTGCCGCCGATATTTTTTCTCTCGCAAATCAATCGTGAATTTAACGATTCCGAAACCATCAGAATCTCCTCGAAATCTTTGTTCATTATTATAGACAATTTTATTCTCCCGGGCTTCCGGTTTGTAGCATTTCCATATCAAAACTTAGACACTATTTTTTACCGTTCAACGGTTCATTATTATTATTATTATTATTATTATTATTATTATTTTCTCTCGTATTTTAAGCATTCGCATTACCAAAGCTTTACTGTAAAACATGTATTATAATACGTAGAACGTTTATGTAAATATCCATTGGACTATATACAGTTTGATAGGCTTGATTTTGCAGCACACGGTTTACGGTAGGCACTTGTATACTTAGGTCACCGGCGGCGATAGCCGACGGTTAAGGGGCTGCGTTAAGTCGTTTTCGGAAGAATCGAGGAATTTTTTGTGATTTTCATGATTTTTTTTGGACATGTTGATATAAATTTATTGGAATGCACTGTACGGTATTGATTAGAACATATATTGAGGTACTTGTGTGAATTTTTTCGTGAAAAAATATTCAAATTTGGGGAAAGAATTGTCCTAAAACATTTTTTTCTCAAAAAATCACTTACGGTGAGAATATTTCCGGAACGGTTCATATTAAATGAAAAAACCAAAGGGGGTTTGTTAGTTTGATATCAAACGCAGTTTGTGAACAAAAGGTATAGCGAAATTTTTAAAAAATCGTCGATTTTTCTGAAAAGTTCGATTTTTGAAATTTCAAAAATTACGTTTTTGACCCAAAAATTATTTTAAAAATCCAAATTTCGCCAAACTCTTCGTTCATGAACCGCGTTTGATATTGGACCAACGAAATCTTTTTGGTTTTTTTATTTTATATGAGCCGTTCCGGAGATATGCTTGTTGGAAGTGATTTTTTTTTTTTAAAAGTGTTTTGGGACGATATTTCCCCCAAAATTGAATATTTTCTCATGAAAAAATTCACGCAACTGCCTCAATATACGTTCTAATTAATACAATATAGTCCACTCCAATAAAATTAAATCGACACGCCAAAAAAAAATCATGAAAATCTCAATTTTTCCTCAAACGACTAAACACAACCCCTTAAACTACGCAAATGTTTCAACATTGCAGAAAACAAACAAGACACCTACAAAACGCACTTTTTTTTCTCATAGGTATTATTTTTTCCCTATAAAATCCGTGCAATTATAATCTCGATAAAACGACCGACGTCGAACGAATCTCTAAAAAATTGTACAGCAACAATTGCAAAACTTTTTCCATCCACCGTAACTCGATTCTCATAGCACAATAAGCAATCGTCGTCGTGAAAATAACGCGAATAAAAAATTATCGACAAACGGGGCGAATCTCGATTCATATATATATGTTACGAATAAATTCCGATAAACGTGTGAATCTAGATTTACCCGGTTAAACTCCGCAATACCCAGAAAACATGGCTAAAATCCGAAATATATTTGAAATTGTACACGTTTCGGGCTTTACCCGGTTAAACCGCGTTCTATCCGCTTTCGCTTGGGTAAAGTCCGAAATATATTTGAAATTGTACAAGTTTCGGGCTTTAACCGAATAACCTAAATAAATAAATAACCTAAACAAATAACCTGAATAATAATAACCTAAATAAATAACCTAAACAAATGTAAATGCAAAACTATTGGAAATCTTTTTTTTTTTTTTCGTCTCGTTTGAACAAATAGATTATAGTATTCTTTACTTAAGCAGGATTAAAGTGTTCTTACTTTTATTTGTAAAATATGTGTTTTTTTTTTTTTTTTAATTAAATATGTTTTTCAAACATTTATGGCCTCGGATTCGGACTTCGGACTCGGGATTTCGGACTTTGCCCGAGCGAAAGCGGATAGAACGCGGTTTAACCGGGTAAAGCCCGAAACTTGTACAATTTTTAATATATTTCGGATTTTATCCAGCGAAAGCGGATAGAACGCGGTTTATCCGGGTAAATCTAGATCCACCCGTTCGTCGGACTTTACCCGTAACATATTTATGGTATATATATATTTTTTTCCGGTGCATTCTCGCGGCGCTAAGCGTATAATTTTTTTTTTTCTACGCGTTGTACATTGAAAGTATTAAAATGAAAAGACTGCGGCTGGAATATTCCGGTTTGAGGATCCTGTTGTAGAGATAAGGATTAATCGTCGAACCCCCGGCACTGATTGGGTATCGCTACTTAACAAAATTGTTTCCCAAATGAATAAACGACGATAAAATCGACGCTGGGTCGAACGAATTATGTCGAATTTTCTCATTGTGAAAAGTTCATCGATAAAATATGTATATCACTGTTTGAATAAATTGTTTTTTTTTTTTGTGTAATTTCTTCGGTGCTATCCTATGGAATGTTATTTTGGGACGTGAAAAGTTCCCATCGAAAATTAGAGCGATTTAACTCGTTAAAAAATCTCGCTAATCGATTTTTTCTTATTTTTTTTTTTTTACAATTCTCGCGATATCTCCTGAACACCGCTATTTACGAGAAAATGTTGAAGAACTTGTTTTGTTGAGAATTGAATTTCCGATAAAAAAGGTTGTTATCAATTTTGTCGAAAAACGGAATATTCGTTCGGATATTTGCGAAATAATCAATTACGATTTGAAATAAGAGAAGACGTAAATTCATTCTCTTCTCGTTCAATTTCGTCCGATGAAGTATCGCCATGAAAAATCTTCTTGCCAAAAAAAAAAATCAAATTGACAACATTAATTTGTTATGAAAATAATTATATTCATTTAATTTTTAATATTTCACATTAATTTTGCAAATATCCGAATGAATTTTCTGTTATCGACAAAATTGATACGAACCTTTTTTCTTGGAAATTAAACTGTCGATAAAACAAGTTCTTTGACATTTTCTCGTTAATAGCACAGTTCGAGAGATATCGCGAGAATTGTAAAAAAAAAATAAGCAAAAACGATTAGCCGGAGGTTTTACACATGAGCTAGTTTGCTCTAATTTTAAATAAGTACTTTTTAAGACCCAAACTTAATATTCATGAGGGTAGCAACGAAGAAAATAGAAAACTTTTTTAACAAGTAGTGTATAAAAACGTTTTATGACACTTGAAACATTTTTCAAAGACAATTGTTGACAAATCGCACGATTTTACGAGTTTACATCTTTATTTTTCACCTTCATTTTTATAAATTTCTTTCTCACGAAGGAAGACAAGTTTTAAAAAAAATAAATAAATATAAATAAAAACGTTTCGGTCGACGAAGGCTAAATAATAATTTTGCGTTTTGTTCTTTATAATAATAAAACTACGAGAAATAGAAACGATCTTCCAATTCTACAACGCGTTATGATTACAACCCCATGTAATGTGATAAAATCTTGTACGGCAAAGTATTCGTAAGCATTGGAATCAACTGGATAAAAATAAAAAAAATGAAATTGTACGAATTTTCAATGAAGAAAAAAATTTGTGTTAAAAAATTTATTTTCTTTTTCTCATCGAAAATTATACGAAATGTTCGTTTAATTTTGGAGCATCGATATTTACAATGCCTAATCGCCGTTTTTTTCAGCCCATCAATGCAACAACTGCGATTTGATCCTCGTTTTTTTTTTTTTTTGTACTTTTCCAAAAAAAAAAATCAGTTTTTTTTTATTGTGAAGAAATCCGCGAATTTTTTTTTTTTTTTGCGATTTTGAGAAAAACATGAGATATAGGTTGGTCCTCGATCGATTCTACATAGATTCATTTAATCGCAAAATTTATTTCTCTTATAAAATCAGATTTTTGGATAACGAAACAAAACAGAAAAAAAAAAATAAAAAAAAATTGGTCCATCGTAAATTTAGTAATCGTTGGATATTAGAACGTAAATTTTAATGTGAACTTGTGTAATGGAATTATAACAATCGAACGAAAACGCGCCTGTTGAGAGGCTTTGAGCGAAAAATAAGAAAAAACGGTACGTAAAAAGTAACTTTTACGTCCTGGAAGAATTTGCTTTGTTGACAGACGAGTCGTCGTCATTGCGTTTGGATCTGTTTGAGGATTTTTCCACGGAATTATCGTCGTTTACGAATTTTCCAGCGATAAAAACGTCATCGTCGTGTTCTATTTTCGCAATTTTTTCGGGATTTTCGTAAATTTCGGCAACGTCGTCGTCTTCGTACTCCGAACTGTCCGTAAATTCGACGATATCTCGCTCCTCTTCCTCGTCTCCGTAAGCGTCCATCATCTCAGGATCGTCCGAATCCTACAATTATCAACGGAATTTTTAATTTACGTACTTAAAATTTTTTTTTAACTCTAACGAATTCTCGCTTTTTTTGTATTTTATTTTTTTCTCGCAATTTTGTGAATCGTTGGGTAAAGTACATACGTGCATTCGCAAGTGGTTTTATTGCTCGACAAACCTATGGGCTCAAATTTTTCGAATTGATTGATTTTAATCAATTTTCAGGCTTTTGAAATGGAAGTTTCAGGAGGCGAAAAAAAATTCTTTTTCCACGTCTGTTTTATTTTCGTCTTTCGTCGTGGTCGAAAAAGCTACGAAAGCAACTCGCGAAATTTATAACGTGTATGGAGTAGATGCAACAGCTCCGAGGACAGCTCAAAATTCGTTTTCCAAATTCAAATTTCAAATGAATTTTTTTTGCCTCATGGAAATTTTATTTCGAAAGCCTGAAAAATTGATTAAAATCAATCAATTCGAAAAATTAAAGCTAATAGCTTTCTTCAGCACGATGAGGACTTGCAAATACATGTATATACGTCCCCCAACAATTCACAAAATTTCGAGAAATAAATTAAAACACAAGAAAAAAAAAACGGCCGGAAATTTATTAAACAATAATAAATTTTTAATCGCGAATACGAGATAAATTTTACTTTTGCAAGAGCAGCATCCGCGCATCTGTTCGTCATAAGATCGTTTTTGAGGATCTTACGAAGCCTGGCTTCCTTCGGACTGTAGAAATAATCCGGATATTTTCGTTTGTGATCCTCATTTAATTTTTTCGCCAATTTGTAATACGCCTCTTTCGATTTAACGCTCAGTCCTTTCCACAAAACTCCAAGCCTCACTGATATATCTTGATTGGTTTCCTCTGTAATCAATTAAAAAAATTAACCAAACGCTCCGAGACGAGAGAAAATTAAAAACAATATATATATCTTCCCCATAAAATCGAGAAGTTGATAAAATAAATGAAAATGTTAAAAAAAAAAGGAATTTTTTAGGTCGTAAAAAATTAAAGAATAATACTTGGATGTTCAATGGCGAGATTACGCCTCCACTCGTTGGCAAAAATCATGAAAGCGTTTGGAGGACGTGGAATTTTCGGTTTGTTCTTCGATCTTTTATTCATCAACGACGAATGCTGAACATTTTTCTTTTCGATTTTATCTTTGCCTTTTTGCACCTGCGATGAGAAAAATTTCTGCGATAAAGAAATTAAATTGGAAAGAAAAATTCGCGAATTTGATTTTAAAAAAAAAAATGGACGTCTTCTGTCTTTCCTTTTTTTTGCTTACCGCTTTTTCGTTGATCTCCGCCGATTTATCGCCGTTTTTTTTACACAGGGAGGTCGTTTCGTTGGGAGTTTTCGAACGATTCTTCGCGACAGCATCGTCGGGTTCCAAAAAAACTGTGCCGTTGCTGGCAAACACCGTTTCCTTTGCCAATTCGTTCTGGAGATGAAGAATCGTCGTGCAATTAAAATTGTAACGAATTAAACAAGAGTTTTTCGGGCTTTTAAAATTATTTTTGGATTTCTATCGAACGATTTTACGATTTTATTAACCGACGATGGTGTATTTAAATATTATGCGATAGTACGTGATTGCTGGTAAAAAAAATTGATGTTGGATCAACGACGCATGAAGGATGGATTTAAGGCGTTATACACGCGATTTCGGAGTTTTTTGAAGGTAATTTTCGAGGCGTGGTTAGAAAGAAATGACGCATATATTGACAACATTTTTTTGACAGATCATTTATGCACATGGTTAAGTATATGTAAAAAAAAATCAGACATATTAACAAACGGCGGAGATATTACATAATAAAGCGATGTAATTTTTTGAACCTTGTGAAAGTTCTAACTTTTGAACGATGGTTCAAATCGCTTTGAAATTTTTACAACATATTCTTAGTATCATCACCTATCGTGTGAACCACAGAAAGAAAAATTTCAATGACACAAAAAAAATATAAAAAAATAAAATACCGACGGAAAATTGAGTAAAAAAATTTTAAGTTTCGAATTTTTATTACAATAATTTTTTTAAAAATAATATTGTTGGTTCACACCGAAGATACATTCATTATGCAACTATAAATATGTTTATTTTTTTTTTCGGACACCCACATCGATGCCGAAAACTTTCACCATCAACGCGCGCTCAAAAAAAAAAATACATTGCTTCATTATGTAATATCTCCGCCATTTGTTAATATTTCTGATTTTTTTCTACATATACTCAACCATGTGCATAAATGATCTGTAAAAAAAAATGTCAATATATGCGTCATTTTTTTTAAACCTTAAAAAAAAAAAAAACATTTTTTCGTCCTAGTGTCATAATGTACCATTATGAAACGCTGCGCGTAAAAGTGCGGTTTTACGCACTCTGTGACATAAAAATTCGTACGATACTCGTGCGAAAAACATTTTCTTGACTCGTGTTATCGCAACACTCGCCTTTGGCTCGTTTCTACAAACTCACCCTCGTAAAAAAAAAAAACATTTTTTCGTCCTAGTGTCATAATGTACTATTTTACGATAAACTTTATAATTCTAAAACTGTTCAAATTAAATCGTTGATATTTTCGATCGTCTTCGCATTCGTCAAAATTTCTAGGATTCGAATTCGATCTTCCTTCGTTGTCCCAATTTTTTTTTCCCCTCCCCAAACCGTCGTTTCGATCGTTTTTACGTACCACGGTGTGAGACATTTTACGTCTTTTTCGTATCCTCGGCGTTTGAACATCCGTCGTAGATTTTTCCACCGTCGTTGGGGCATTGACGCTCGTGTTGGCGGCGCAGATGTAAAGCGATTGCATGGGAAAACGATCGGCCAAAGACGCGAAATCGGCAGCGGATAGAATCGGATTGTTGTTGAACGTTGGTTGAGTTTCGTTGGGTTCGACGAAATTACCGGTAACGCAAGTTATCACGGGAGTATCCATGGTAGACGTCGTCGTCGTTGTCGCGGAGGGCATCAACGAAGCTGATTTAATCGTGGGTTTGGGAGAAATGGCGACGACGGTGGCCGATCGAACGGAAACCGTGGGAGCAGGAGCGATATTGACGTTTCTGATCGATTTTTGAGCCCGTGATTTCGACGTAGCGACGTTGCGATTACGTTTTTTCGGTATTGAGAGATTCGTCGAGTTTTTTGAGGATTTTGAGGGTGAAACATTGGCCAAGACGACGTTGCAGGGTGGAGGAGGAATCGCGGAATTTGCGGGAAAATTCGGGGAAACGGGGATGGTCGAAGGTTTGGGGAGAATTTCTGGGCGGGTGAGGGAGGGTGGTTTGGGGGCGATTACGGCGATTATCGGTTTTGCGTCTTGCTGGGGAGGTTTTTTGACGGGGGTTGAGGCAGGTGGGGTTGATATTCCGGTTACCAGTTTTGGCAATTGATTGAGGGATGTTATTTCTCCACGCTCGTATTTTTTTCGGACGTTCGTCAAACCTTTTACCTGGGGATGGAAATTTTGTCGTTATTTTTGTTGGTTTTTTTTGTTTTTTTTTTTGTGGATTGGGTCGGGGGTGGGGTTGTTGGATTTATTGGGGGGAATGTGGACTGGTTGGTTAATTACTTAATTTTCTATTTTTAGGTTGATTATTTTAACGTCATGATTTTTTTTCACCATGTTTTGATGAGAATTTATTATTATTATTTATTATTATTATTATTATTTCTTATTATTATTATTATTTTTTTTTTTTTATTCAATGTTATTAGTTGTTTAATTACTTAACTTTGGGTTCGATTTTAAGCTTGATAATTTTAACATCAACATTTTTTTTCTGTATTTTGATGAAAATTTATTCGAGGTTCAATTTTTATTGATTTTTCAATTACTTAATTTAGGTTCAATTTTTATCTCGATAATTATAACGTCAACATTTCTTGTCCACATTTTGATGAAGATTCATTCAATTTAATTAACTTTAGGTTCAATTTTTAGCTTGATTATTTTAACGTCAAATTTTTTTTCTCCATATTTCGATGAAAATTTATTCAAGATTCAATTTTTATTCGTTGTTTAATTACTTAACTTTAGGTTCAATTTTTAGCTTGATAATTTTGACGTCAAAATTTGCGGCTGGTGAACGTTTTTTCAGAAGAAATTAATGAATATTTGTTTCGTTTATTTTGGCTTCTATTTTTCTCAATTGTGTTCGAGGGTTGAATAATTGTTTATCAAAGATAGGTTTAAGGGGCTTACATGGGTTTAGAAAGCTTAAAAAAATCCATTTCTTTTCAATTTTCTTGTCAAACAGGACATCCCAAATATTTTGACAAAGTTTTGAGTCAATCAGAGTAAAATTCTAACAGAGCCTTTGCAAAATTCAAATTTTTATTTTTCTTTAAATCCTTCGTTCAATCACGAGCTATACTCATCTACTAGGAGAAAATATTTGGTTTTTTGATTTTGCTCGAAGCATCACAGAAAATCAGGTCCCGACGTCTGAATTTTCAAAATTCTTAAATGCAAATTTTATAAAATATTGTTTTAATTTCGCTCTTTTGTATGCTCAAAAGTTTGAATAAAACGATTCTTTCATTCCATAACAAATATGCTTTCTATTGACCTAAATAACCTTTGACTTTTCCCCTTTTTTTTGCCCTCAACGATTTATAAGCCCGGCAAAAGGGAAAATTCGAGCTTGAACGAAAACTTCATAAATTAGAATTTTTTCCCTCCAATTTCTTTTCTCCTTCTCAATTTCTTTTCATTAGTTTTCAGCAGCGTTTTCATAATCCGCAGCGACCCAATCGTAGCTTCAGACGTAACAATGAAATGAGATAAATGTGATAGAACCTGAAGTATTTCGGCAGCGGCCAGTAGATCTTCCAGCTGCGCCTCGTGGACTTTGATCTCTCCGGTGTACATGAACTTGATTATCGACTGCAGTTCTTCGTACTTGATGCCTTTCAGTATAATCAACGGATGTTTGTCCGAGTGATTGGCAAAAACTTCCTTTGAACAAGCAAAAAATTGAAAAAAAAACCAGGCGACGTCGGACAAAACGAAGAACCGGCGAAAGGCGGAGACGCAACAAAATTGTACGAATTAAAAAATATGAAGACGAGCGACTTTACATAAGACCGATTAGGTGAAGACGCACGAGAATCGTACAAATAAAAAACGTTACAACGGTTTGCAATAAGGAAGTAGATGTGCGTGAAAAATTCCCCAAATCGTCAAAAAGATTTAGCACAAGTTCGATGAAGCTGCAGAGTTTTTAATGGAAAATGTTGGCAAAATTTGGCGTACGATAAACGTTACGAAGGAAAATTACGTAGAAATACCTGAAAGTAAGGACTGCAAGCGGACAATATAATCTTGTGAGCTCTGACGAATCGTCCCTGGCACGAGAGCGTGACGTCGACCAGCGATTCCGAAGACAGGTGCTCCGAGAATATCTGAAGGAACTCTTCGTCATTAATATTCACAAATAAAAGAAAAAAAAAACAATTAAAATTCAATAAAAAAAATATATAATTCAATCGATTGGTAATAAAAATACCTGAAGGATGTTCGAAGTGTAATTGTTCCATCGCAAACTAAATTGCTGCATCGCTACCATGTCCCTGAAAACCCAAATAAAAATATTGCAAAAACTGTTCAAAGTTAAAACTAGTCAAAACAATAAAACAAATAAATAAAATAAACAAAAAAAAATGTAGGTTTTTTCGATAAATCGAATATAAATAAAAGTAAATAAAATAAATACGTAGCAAGCTATCCCGATTTGATTGATAACCTAAATAATCTAAATAAAACGTGAATGAAATAAAACGATAAATTTATCGCGTTTTGATTATGAAAATCGGGGCTGACACAAAGAATGTGAGAATATAACGGGATCAAACCGCATTGTTATATTGTTGCGAAGAGCGCGCGCGACGTTTGCGTCGTAATTGCGTTCGTCAACGTTCGACGTTCGATAACGATAACGATTACTTACTCCTTCGCTGATCAGCGAACGATCGATCGGCAATTTTTTGTCGTACAATCTTCAACCTCGTGGGATAAACTTTGTTGTTTTTAACCGTATTTCGATGATTTACGAAGCAAGTCGTTTGTTGTTCGATGTTTTCTTACGGATATGTCAGTAACAATGGAAACGCAGGACTAAGCGCGCCCTCTGTATTCCGCCGGGAAACTTCAATTACGTAAATTTCGTGATCTTCAACATGCCCGAACATGCCCGCGAATTGCGTTCCGGTTTTTTATTTTGAATCACGTAGTCGTTTCTCGACGGCGATTGGGCGACCGTTTATGTGGCTTTTTCGAAATTTAGTTAGATTGTTTCTCTGTTAAGGGGCTAGGCCACTCTAGAGGCCGAAAAAACAGGCTTTTTTGGGGATTTTTTTTCAGAAAAACTACATAATAAATCGAGATTGAAAAAAAGGCGTTTATTATACATATCAGTGATTGTATACAATGATTTTTTTGAAACGATTAATTTAAAAATGGCGGCTGTGCAGCGTTTTTGCGATGGCGTCTCCGTTTTTCCATGGTCCACGGCCGGACGAACAGATCACGTAATTTTTTAATCGTGATAAACCGATGAATTGTTTTCGATTTTATGTAACGATAACTATCGAAGTACGTAGGATTTTTTCGATATATTGAATGGCGCACTGCTACAGTGAAAAGTGCAAACTTTGACGAAAAATCGTCAGATAATTGTTAATAACAAATGAAAAATGCAATATGAAAAAAACCTACGTACTTCTATAGACAATGTATCTTTAAAGATTCAATCGAAATTTCAAGTGGACCGGTTCAAAATTGTCTAAGTTATGTTTCCGGCCAACTTGAAAAATGCAGTTTTAAGATAAACGCGTTTGAAGTTTGCTTGAACTCGCTACGGACCAGACGGCCTTGTACGAAAATTCGAAAACCGAATACTTATATATAAATTAAAAATCTCAAAGTAACGCGTATTCACGCGGACCTCTGTCACAAACAACCGGAAAGATGACGCGTTCGTACGCGGACCTTTTCTCCATATTAATTGCAATGAGTAACTTCTTTCGCGTCAAATCGTCAGCCCGTATCATTGACCAATTAGCAATTGCCAAGTGATAAACAGGGTACAATTAAATATTACACCGGTAATAAGACAAACGTTATTTCTCTCTGTCACGCACGAACGGATATGTCCATCAATCGCGTTGACAACGAAATACGTCGATTTTTTAAGAACGCTGATTTCAAACGCAAATGGTTCGAGCTTGATGGGTTTGTCATTTTATCGAGAATAAATTAATACCGAGACACGGATTTTGACGGCGTATCATCGAAAATATATGCATTTACATAATTCGGTTTACCCCTCCCTGAGAATTTACGGACATTGGCGAAGAAGAGTATTTATACCTCGATCGTCGATTGCCGATTTATCAATCGCAATAATATTTTGTTTCGTTCGAGTGTTCGTATTTTTATTACGCCGATAAAATGTTTCGCTTCGTTTTGTTCGTTGCCTTCGTTGCAACGATCTACGGTGCTTCGACCGCCAAGGTAAAATTGTACTCGGACAAGTACGACTATATTAACGCCGAAGAAATTTTGCCGAACGCACATCTACAACGGCAGTACTACGATTGCTTCATGGACACGGGACCTTGCGTCACCGCTGATGCTGTATTTTTCAAAGGTAATTCTCGTTTTGTGTTGGAAATTTTCCGACTCCACCGACGAACGAACGTGCCGATCTCTCAATAACGAAACATAAAAAGTAACATTGTCTTTGAACCATTTTCACGTGAAAATTCATGAGAAACAAAACGTATTTAAAGCCGAAGGCAAGTTTTGCAATCACACGAGTCAAGAACATTTTTTTTCGCACGAGTGTCGTATATATTTTTATGGCACAAGGTGTGTAAATGTGGTTTGAAGCGAAGTGAGCGTAAAACCGCACTTTTACGCACAACGTGTCATAAAAAATATTTAGTCTTCTACTTGAGTAACGTAGTGTACAATTTGGCAACACCGCATTCCTTGCTTTAGAGTACAAGTATAATACTTCTGTATGAGACACTGAATCAGTCAGGACGCGGTTTCTATGTGCATACTGAATTTTTATTCATTACCTATGTTACATATATTAAAAATATTTTATCAAATGTTATTGTAAAGTTATGAAATGAATGTTGAAAAAAATAATTCATATAATAATGTAATGTGATATATTGAAATTGGCAATAGAGTTCAATTCTTAATTCTCTTCCCTTTATTTTTTATATTTTCTTTCCTGTTTTTCTATAATTTCGGAAATAATTGACGCATTATACTTACAAAATCTTTGTTACATATATAGAATTATTTCTTTGAAATACTATGCTTTTATCATTGACACAATTTAGACATGTTCTCACGGTTTCGAAACTGCTGCAGTTTCGTAACTCACTTTTGAATGAAGCGCCACAATCTATAATACTGCGGTGTTGCCATGTTTGCGAATTGCTAAAAAATCTTGTCTCTTTTTTAGCTATATCTTCTAACAGAATTAAGCATCACATGTTTTGGAAAAAGTAAAATGTTCATGGGATATTCGTTTATATCTCCTTAAAATCCAATCAAAATCCGTTGGACAGTTTCGACGTAATAAATGATAAAGTGCGTCGCAATCACAGATCCCCATAAGACTCCATGTTAAGTGCTCCGAAATGAAATTATTGATATCTTCTTTCAGAGTCAACCGAGGATTACAGAAAATTTATTTCAGTCATTTTTGTAAATGTTCCGACACCTCTGCAAATTTTCATTATTTTCTGTTTGTCAATTGACTTACCGAGGGTACTCCCTTAATTTTCTCCCGCTTTCGTTTGTAATTTTATCGTTCATGGCTATGTTGCGTTCGTTCGATCGAACGATTGATAACGCGTGACGCATGTGTTTCTTTCTAATCTTTCAACTTTGTTCTATTTCGACGACCAGGATTGTTACCGGAAGTCCTTGTGACGAAATGTCTCAAGTGCACCGAGAGACAGAAAAAAATGCTCGCGACTGTCGCGGAATGGTACGCGAAGAACAAACCGGAACAGTGGAAAGCGCTGATCTCCAAGCTCCTCGAGGACGCGAAGAAGATGAACATTTCCGCGGAAAGTGCTTAATATTTTTTTGACCAATGAGGTACTCGCATCGACCCGGCTAGTTCAAGTCTTCCGCGAGGATCTCTACGGCCAAAGCATTTCGAACTATAATAACTCTTATGGTTGAATTCTGCGTATGAAATAAAAATAATTAAGCTGACGGTATATTTCTAACTGTCGAATATTCCAAAATTGTATTGAGGTAGTAATACCACTCAGGGGCTGAAGTGGGCAACTATACGGATATTGCGCGCTTGTATAGAAAGCGTCAAAATGACGTAATAAATAAAAATCATGTATACAATAGTAAAATAAACTATGAGCTACTAATGACACCAAGGAATCGATCATTATCCGCTTACAATCGATATATTATTCCGAGTTATATAGATCGTTTGACTCGAATCTCGCCCGCTATTATCTCCCGTCGGTAACCGACAAACACTTTATGATACTTATTATCAATGAATTCTGACCTATAAACAATATTTATTCGAAGAATATTATATATTTTTCAATTAGAAAAATAATTCTGGCCCTTACAATCACTAAACACTGGCTTTTTGTGCTATGATAATTGGCCGAATTATAGGTTGAGACGTTGCAACGCTGTACGCTTGCGAGAGTGACTCCGCTGATGTCACGTCAAAAGATACCAAATTTTGAACCGCGGCAGATTTGAAAGTGATACGAAGTATGTATAAGTGAGGTTAGAAATTGTTCAAGCGAGACAAAACGTCTAATCTATAAGGTGGTCGAAGTCGAATCATGGTGAGAGTAATGATAAACGTGTAATCGTCAAGCGTCGATGAAGCTTCGTACAGCGTAAATAGGTTAGATTTTTACCGGCTCACAACAACGTTACCAACAGTCACTATACTCGACGCTAGCGCGGGTCACGTCTCTGCAAAACGGCATCGCGACAGAAGTGAGTTCGCGCCAACCGAAACTTGAACTTCGTAACGAACAAATACTCATTAACTATACGGTGAAACATTCTCAAACTTTGCTACAGTGACCAAGATTACATGCTGTTTCTAGTAGTAGGTTTTTCAATGCAACCTCACGATAAATGCACTCGCAATTTCGTTGAAAGTGCGCCATAGCACGCGTGTCCCTATACCGCCCGTATCAAATTGCCCAACTTTAACAACAAATATCTTAAAAACTATACGGTAGAGTGTTTTTTTTTTTTACGGTCAAAAAATTCGGAAGAATCTACTCTTGAGCCTCATTGAGATGCGTTAAAGGAGAAAAGAATCTATCGATAGTCACCCGAGTGGTATACTACCTTAATGTATCACCATAGGGATGTTTTCAGATTTCTATGTACGTTTTAGTCCATGCCCGTATGGTCAAAGCTGGTGCAGAGCAGTACGGTCGAAGCTATCAGCAGAGAAATGACCGGAGCTAATTTGAACTTAATAACTAACTAATCAATCTCTATTCTATGGCCGTACGTTCAAACTTACCGCAGATTACCCACCGGATCCAGTTCGAATTGAATAACTAATTATCTAATCTTTCATCCCCGATAATACATCATGGCGGCAAATTTCGGCGGCAAGACCGCAACGACAACAATTATGATTACGAATTTCCGTCCATGTTTTAGGTCCTATTCAAATTTATTGATACATTTTCGGTCGATATTAAACTACATAATTCGACACACGGACGGCAAGGCTCCTCCGTCGTCTGGTCGGATCGTTCTCTCGTGAATTCGAAAATAATTCTTTACAATTACATACAATTATACAAAGTCCATTTCCTGAACGCGATATCCTGGTCATTATAACCTTGTCGACATGGCAAGAAATGCTTCGATAACGATAACGTCGTTAGGATAATGGCTCTTCATTATTTCAATTAATCGATAATGCATAAACGCGCGGTGAATACATTTCGTAAAGCTTTGAGTCTGTTTTAATACAACGCAATAACGATAAATCTTTATAGATGCTTCCATAAAGATAATATCTCCAAGATAATAGCTGTATATTATTACGATTAAACGCTTTCATTAATACGCGGAGCAAAACAAATTCGCAAAGCTTTGAGTCTGTTTTAATTTAACATAAGTCGAATTACGATACATCGTCGAGACTCACCGCGGCGGGATACGCGTGAGTTTAATGAGACAAACGTGCGACACGGAAAATCCGCACAGTTTTTGTAACAAGGAAAAAAAGGGGGTAATTGCTCGTTATTGTGTTTCAAACGTGTTTCTCTATGACACGCACGAACTCCATCCATCAAACGCGTTGACAGTTAAATACATCGGTTTTCTGAGAATGTTAAGTGTGTGTTTAAGTGGAAATGGTTTGAGCTTGATGACCTTGTTATTTGATCGAGAAGAAATTAATACCGAGACACCGGTTTTAATGGCGAGTCATCGATAATGTATGCATTTATATAATTTGTTCCCCCCCCCCCCCCCCCTCCCTGAGAATTTACGGACATTGGCGAATAAGAGTATTTATACCTCGATCGTCGATTGTCGATTTATCAATCGCAAATAATATTTTGTTTCGTTCGAGTGTTCGTCTTTGTATTACGCGAATAAAATGTTTCGCTCCGTTTTGTTCGTTGCCCTCGTTGCCACGTTCTACGTTGCTTCGGCCGCCGATGTTGAATTGTACTCGGACAAGTACGATTATATCAACGCCGATGAAATTTTGGCTAACGATCGTCTACGAGAGGAGTACTACCAATGTTTCATGGACACGGGACCTTGCATCACCGCTGATTCTAAATTTTTCAAAGGTAATTCACGTTTTGCGTTGGAAATTTATATCGATCCCATCATGAACGAACGTGCCGATCTCTCAATAACGAAACATGATAAAAATTCGTGAGAAACAAAACGAATTAAATTTTTTTCTGCTTCCCTGATGGAAATCCAAATCGTCAAATAATTACAAAAAATTACGAAAAACGACGAAATCCGCAAATTTTGTCAGAATATCGCATAATTTCTCGAAATACGAGAACTTATTTCAGAATCATGCCAACATGTTATAACAAAATGCGTCATATAAGGTCAAATCAGTAAAAGATCATACGCGGCGAAAATTGGACATTTTTTCGTCAGAAAAATGTAAAAAATTATCATTTTTCATTGAAAAGTAATGGAGTTTCAATTGACGATGAAGAAACGACAAATTGTGATGAAAAAGGTCAATTTTTAATATGATATGATACATTCTGAAGAAATTCGACGAATTCCCGTAATAATGCAAGATCTTATAACAAAATTGATCGAAATCTGAAATGCATATTTCCATCAGAGTTTCGTTTGTGCTTTTATCGTTGATGGCTAAGTTCCCTGTCATATTGGTCAACCGGTTGCAAAAGACAGTTGAGTCAACGTATATAGTTCAACGGTTGAATTTGGACAGCTTCTCAACTGTTAAAAAAAAAATAGCCGCGATTAAACAACCGTTGAATCAACCATTAGGATTTATTTTCACGGTTGACTTTATAGTCGTAAATCTGTCCAAATTCAACCGTTGATGTTTGCGGTTGACTTTGCAGCTGCCAAAATTGCTAGGTTTGCGTTCGTTGGATCGAACGATGGACAACGCGTGTAGCACGTGTTTATTTTAATCTTTCAACTTTGTTTTATTACGACGATCAGGCAATTTTCCGGAAACCATCGTGACCAAATGTTCCAAGTGCACCGAGAGACAGAAAGACATGTTCGCGAGTCTCGTGGAATGGTACACGAAGAACCAACCGGAAAAGTGGCAAGCCCTCGTCGCTAAGTTCCTCGAGGACGCGAAGAAGATGAAGATCGCCGCGGAAAGTGCTTAAGAATTTTTGTATCTATTTTGTGCTCTCTCCAAATGCGCTCTTCAAATTTCAAAATTGCTTATGTGAGATTCGGAGATTCGCAACTGTCGGAGGTTTGGAAATGATAATTGTCAATGAAAAAGGTTGAATCTATGTTGATTAGCTGTTGTTGTAGAGGCTACTGTTTATTGTAGCACAAATAAATGATTTTTAGTTACGTGAGACTTTATTTTGTCTAATTGGTCGATAAAACAGATCCGACGCCATTAAATCTAGACGGATCGTTCTTTTTTTATGGAGTTAAGACCACGATCGCTTTTTTCGATCGTGCGAAGATCGATTTTCGAGTATTCCAGCAACCCAGATGGATCCTTTTATTTTTTGGGCCTCCAAAGGGTTCTCCGCAACCCAAATGTCCTCTGTTTGTTTTCTCCGTGCATAATATGTTCCATTCGCCTTAAAAAAGGTCGCCTATGGGCCGTTATTTTTGTGTTTTCAATGTGAGCCTGGGGACTTTCCAATATTCTAGTGATTTCAAAATTATTTGAATAAATTGGATGATAGTCTTCGGAGAAACGGCTTGAACCTAACATGAGATGACCCATACATGCATATTGTTTTTTTTGTTTAAAAAATAGAACTTATACCCGTTAATTTCATAACGTATTAGATTTTTTCCTGAACAATTAGTCGACTCGCCAATATAATTACCGAAAGGTAGAAAAAAATGTTAAGGGGGATGATTAACATTGGACACTTCTCCTAGAAGGTTCAAAATAGTCCATAAAATGTTTGACTCTCTTTTTTGGAATCGATTTCCAAGTCGTTCGAATCGAAATTCGAACATGGCTCAAGATAAAAACCACCCTCGCTAGGAAGGCCAGAATGGGGGGGGTAAAGGTTATTTCTATGGATTTAGAGGCCGTGGGGGGCCTCGGGGTACCATAAGGCCTCGAATTTTGCAGTATTCATTCTATTTATACAAAAAAATTCAATTTATTCACAAAATATTGAAGCAACTTTTTAAATTTTCAATTGTGAATTATCCTTTTTACTATAATACCACAATCGTTGTAGGCTACTGTGTGAAAGATAAAGAATTTAGTTATTTTTCTGTTCCGTTAATAACTTCATGACAATTTTCTCGCAACGTCTATTTCCAACTTGACTTTGAGGGCTCCAAATTTTTTACCGCTTGGGGAGGCCCCAGCTTGCCTTGCGCCGCTACTGACCCTCAATTCTACCCGTCGAAAAAAATAATTCTCGGTTATTCAAAGAAATAAACACATATACAAGTAGGGTTCCTCATGAGCTGCGTACGGCCCTGACTGCTCTTGACTGCTCCGTCCACCGCCATATATATATGAACCGCTGATACCGCGAGAAAAAAAATGAAATGGCAACAAAATGGAGTCGATCAGCTCGGTTCTGAGCCACTCTCGTTCACACTCGAAGCTGATTGGTCGAACTCATCGACGTCTAGCCAATTTCGACCAATCAGCTTCGACTGCTAGCGCAATGAGGCTCAAAACCAACCTGATCTTCTCTCTTCGTTGCGATTTCATATTTTCTCGGGGTATCAGCGGTTCATGAATACATGACAATGGCTCCGTCTTTGTTTCACGATCGGTTTCGATGACACGAGCACGAGAGTGCAGACGAATCAGCTGATGACGTCGAATCTCAATAAATGAGAGTTATCTCGTTAGCCAACAGCTCGAGACCCATTCGGGGGCTCTTCGGCAATACGGTCTGGCACATTCGTCTCGGTCCAACATTTATTTTAACCTCTTGACTCGCTTGACCGTTATTGACTGTTCTTGACGTACGTGGAGTTTTAGTTTGATCATTGTAACCCCTCGTTCGATGACGGTGCAACGATCATCGAATTGTTTTCAATGGATATCTCACAATTATAAACAATGAAGGATCTCGGTGAGTTTTGCAACTATTCGAGCTGCGAATTCTCCATTTTCACTTCAATATTTTCTCCACAGACTTTTGTGCGGACGTGTGTAATCCTACGTTAGTCGGTATTAGTTGTGTATTAATCGTATTTCATAATAACTAATTAGCTGCGAGGTTCGAGCAACGAGTCGAGCTTCGAATGAACTATTTTCTTTCAATATTTGTCCCGACGAACTTGAGTGCGGACTTATGTGATCCTCAATCAGTCGATATTAGTTGGTATTAGTTGTATTTCATAATAACGAATGAGCTGCGAGAATCGAACAGCGAATCGAGCTTCGAACGCTCCGTTTTCCTACAATATTTTTCCCTGCAAACTTTTGTGCACGTAGGTAATCCTAAAGTTGTTAAAATTGATCATCCACTAATGGCATTTCGTAACAACAAATGAGCTGTAGAATTGGAGCGACGCGTCGAGCTTCGAATGCTCTATTTTCCTCCAATATTTTTCCCTGCAAACTTTTGTGCAAACACATGTAATCCTACATTGGTCGATATTGGTCTATCGCTAATCATATTTCATAATAACCAAAGAGCTGCTAAATTCATGCTATGCGTCGAGCTTCGAACGCTCTATTGTCCTCCAATATTTTCCCTACAAACTTTTGTACACTCATGTGTTATCCTTCTAGAGAAATGAGTCAATATTAGTCATGTACGTGTAGTGTTTAATGTTTACAAATGTGCAACGAAGCTGGCATAAAAAATTGCAGCTTCAATAACTTGTCGATCATTCGAAGGTGAAGAAGATACTTGAACGTGGTGGAGCGAGTTGAGCAAAAATCATAATAATTGTGCTGATAATCATAATAACAATAAATTATAAAAATAAATAATAATAATAATAATAATAATAATAATAATAATAATAATAATAATAATAATAATAATAATAATAATAATAATAATAATAATAATAATAATAATAATAATAATAATAATAATAATAATAATAATAATAATAATAATAATAATAATAATAATAATAATAATAATAATAATAATAATAATAATAATAATAATAATAATAATAATAATAATAATAATAATAATAATAATAATAAAAATAATAAATCACATTTATGAAAACAATACCCTTCGATTTTACGAATAAAAACTGTATTTTTGCATAATTCAATAATTTTTCCTACTCAAAAGTCGACCATCTTTACATGTCGGAATAATTATCTTTTTTGTAAATCGCACTATGCTACTGTTTCCCCCCTTAAAGAAGCATATCTAAGGAGTCTCACGTCCAATTTTCATTCGAAAATATTGACAATTCACGAACTTATAATGTTCGGAGCGAAAAGATGTTATTGTTTCCGTTTTCATCTCTTTATGAATTTTTTCAAACATGTTGCAATTTTATTTCTCACAAATAAACTTTTCTCACATCATCTAGAATGTTCGAAACATCAAAAAAATATCCTATCGAATCAAGGTTATCGTTTTTAATCGCAAACGAGGCTCGACGTAGGCGCGGAGTATCGTCTAAAAAAATTAAAAAAAACAATCGCTATCTTTGTTTCATTCCTCCATTTTTCACCTCACTTTATCTATTCCACCTTAATCCTACCGTCCTTGCATAATGTTCTTTTCTTTCTTTGTTTCGACGCTTCCGTGTCATAAAATAAAACTCTAGGTAAAAACTCTTAGTAGAAAATTAGAAAATTGGCATAGCAATGCGTCTCATTAACACCCACATTTTAAACAAATAATTTTTGGAGATAACAATTCCGAAAAACCACCTAATTTTCCGCTGTTCTATTCGTACGCCCTTCGTTAAGGTTTACAAGAAGATAATAACGAAAGTTTTAGGTTTTATATATATTTAAAAAAATTAATTATCAAAATCATGATTTAAAAATTCTTCTCGCGCAAGTCGAAATCGCCTTCGACCAGTTTTTTTCGTTGCTTCACTGATCAGGTGGAATTTTCGACAGATGAAAGATACGAAAATGAACGAAAACATGTCCAACACGCAGCGCGTGTGGACGAGTTTATTGGCCGGTGCCGCTGCCGGAGCCCTGGCGAAGACCACGATCGCTCCTCTCGATCGTGCGAAGATAAATTTTCAAATATCCCGTCAGCCTTATTCCGCGAGAGCGGCGGTGGAATTTCTCGTTCGTTCTTACAGAAAGGACGGAACGATGAGTCTGTGGAGAGGTAACAGCGCGAGCATGGTCAGGGTCATACCGTACGCGGCCATTCAATTCACCGCTCACGAACAGTGGAAAAGGATACTCAAAGTCAACTCAGCGGACACGTAAGGATTCCGTTCAAACTCTACGTCGAATTTCCCAAATTTCTTACGATTTCATAATTTTTTCAATTACTTTCAATTAATTTTTTAATCGATTTAAATTTGATCATTTTTTCAAATTTTTAATTTCTTCAATTTTCCAATTTTTCCCCGGTTTTTCAATTTTCTTATTTTGCCGATTTGACAATTTGCGCGAGTTTTCTAATTTTTCTAATTTCTTAATTTTTTTAATTGTCCAATTTTTTCAATTTCTCAATTATTCAAATTTCAGAATTTTTCCAGCTTCCCAATTTTTCCAATTTTCCAATTTTCTAATTTTTCCAATTTCCTCATTTTTTCAACTTTTCCAATTTTCCAACATCCCAATTTTTCTAATTTTTTCAATTTTTCTAATTTTTCTAATTTTTTCAATTTTTCTAATTTTCCAATTTTTCTAATTTTCCAATTTTTCTAATTTTCCAATTTTTCTAATTTTCCAATTTTTCTAATTTTCCAATTTTTCTAATTTTCCAATTTTTCTAATTTTCCAATTTTTCTAATTTTCCAATTTTCTAAATTCTCCAATTTCCTCATTTTTTCTACTTTTCCAATTTTCCAACTTCCCAATTTTTCTAATTTTTTCAATTTTTCTAATTTTTTCAATTTTTCTAATTTTCCAATTTTTCTAATTTTCCAATTTTTCTAATTTTTCAATTTTTCTAATTTTCCAATTTTTCTAATTTTTCAATTATTACAATTTCCCAATTTTTCCAGCTTCCCAATTTTTTTAATTTTTCTATTTTCCCAATTTCCTCGATGTTTTCAGTTTCCCAATTTTTTCAATTTCGTAATTTTCCCAATATCTCCATTTTTCGAATTTCCTAATTTTGTCAATATTCCACATTTTTAACTTTCATCTGAATCCAATAAAAATAATAATAAATATAATTCCGTGAAATACAGGCAAAACCGAACAAGTCATTATTTTTTTCCAAAAAATTACATTAATCCATGACATTTCATTCCCACGACTTATTTATACGGAAGGGGGGGGGGGGATTTTTCCGGCGAATCGGGGAAGGGCGAGGGTGGGTCTATGCAAATTGTAGAGATTTTATTTAGAGTACGATCGCTTTCGGGAGCCGAATGTTCTTCGAACGGTGAAAGTTGATAAAATAAATCGGAACAGAGGATGAGACCGGTGATATATTGCCGTTTCAGTGATCTACGGTAAGTCATTTTTTATTTTATCATATTTTTAAGTCAGATTTCGTGTAAATTATTATTTTTTTTTTAATATACAGGGTGTCCTAAAATTATCGATGCAAACAAAAACCAAGCGTGAGCTCGTGTAACGGAAGCAGTGTGAATCAATATTTTTGGAAATGAAAAATGTCGATATAAAGTTTAAAGCTACCGCTATATTTATTAATAATTCTTGTATTTGTCGAATAAAATCCTTTTTCAGGAAAAATTCGTAAAAAAACGACTTTATCGGCCTGTCAACCGCGTAAAACCCCTTAAGTCGAACAAATTAGGTTGTGATTTTCTTTTTTTCACTTCGTTTGGGAATTATAACAGTTTTCATGATTTACGCACCCGTTTCCTTTAATTAACTCGATCTTTGCCGAACTACGATGAATTCTTAGACTTTTTTTTTAATGAAACAAGAATTCCTGACCGTTCAAAACTTGGCCCACAATTTTTTCCTGCGCGGATAACGATTTTCCTGCAATTTATTATCAAACACGATTTTTTTAGTTCGAAAATGTTTTTAATATTATTTCGTCCTTATTTTATTCAGATAAATATGTTATATTGAGCGAATCAAAATGTAGCATTTTTATTCACGTAATATAGAAGTCCAATTAATTCTCTACAAAACTAATTAATGAAAAAAATTTCACATAAATGAATTAAAAAAGTTATTAACAAATTAAAGTAAACGCGGAGCTAAAAAAATTTCTCAAAAAATTAGGGACACCCTGTATATGTGTATATAAACGTTTCGTGCTATACCGTGGGACATTTTTCAGATTTATCTTGAAAATACGGCTTACGAATTGATAATAATAATTTTTATACATTTGTAATATCGTTATTTGTGTAAAATGGTGTAACGAATTTGCGAGTAAAATAAATGTGAATGAATAAAACGTGATTTTATGTCACGAATGTGAAAATAATCCGCGATAAAATAAAACTACGGCGATGCAACATAAGAAATGCCAATTTTGTCAGCTCGTGTAATTTTGTAAAACCCTCTCGGAAATGTTTGTTATTGAAAATAAATATTAATACATTGCCAAAATGGTTTTTTCGTTTTATTTTCTAACCTGAAAAAAATTAAATCCCACATTTCCCTCGTACGATTGCTTTGTTTTACGATTTTATTCTTTATTTTCGTTCGATAAAAAATTTGATTTCGCGAATCATCCGCGGAAAAAAAATTTATTTCTTCAAATAAAAGACTCGCGGTTATCTGCGTAATATTAAAATCTTATTTCTCCGAAAGACGTTGTCATTAATATCAAATTATATCCATTGGATGAGAAATAAATAAATCAACTACTTGACTTAATTATTGAGAAGAAAAATTAATCCGTTTGAGGTCGTGGCGACATTTATTGCGTTTATTCGACGATAGCAATTATTTCTAAGAGTCCTGTTTAGTCCCGTTGATGCAATTCAAGGTGTAAGGGTTTAAAATACCGAGCCAAGGTTTCTGAAAAAAAAAAAAGAAAACCACTCAAGACCAAGCATTCCAAATACGACTTACTGTCAAATTTTCCATAAACCATCTTTGCTACAGCGTTCGTTATAATTTTCATCGAATGTACCAATTAAAAACTACATCCTGAAATTTTTCCCGATTTTTCGAATCGATAGTTTAGAAATTAGAGGGGGGATTCAGATTTTTGAAACGACTTCGAAAGCGAATATCTCGTGACTGAAGAGTCTGAATGAAAATATCTCATAACACCTTAAATTGCATTTTAGTAGACCTATCGAAAGACACCCCACTCAATGGGGTGTGCCAAAAAAAAATCCCTTCAATTTTTAATCCGCCAGATGGCGGTCGAAATAGTACATCGCGTATCAAGGGCGGAAAGTAGACGATTCCGCGCGAGTGTGAAGTAGCCACACGAGGGGAAATCGCCTTCCGCCCTGCGCACCGTACTTTTCCACCTTAAATTACAATTACACACTCGGGATCTTTTCCGCCCGGCAGCAGCGGGCGGAAAAAAAATTTACCGCCCGCTGGCCTCGTACGCTGGAAACGGCTACTTTCCGCCGGTGGCACATGCGCGAAACGGCTCGTTTTCAACAATGGTCGGACAAAAAAAATATTTTTCAAATTTTATCCTTATCTTTTTTTTTTTTATTTCATCTTCTGCCAATCAAATTTCATCTTGATCCAAACAATGAAATATCAATCAATATCGTCCTATCCATTCCCCGAAACGTCTCGACAATCCCCAAAGACGATCTTTCGATAATCATCGATAATTAATCGATCTTTCGTAAAAATCAGGAACAAGGCGAAAAGATTTCTCGCCGGTTCTTTGGCCGGAGTTACGTCACAGAGCCTGACCTACCCTTTGGATCTCGCGAGGGCGAGAATGGCGGTAACGAAAAAAACCGAATACAAGACTCTTCGTCAAGTATTCGTCAGAATTTACCGACAAGAAGGAATATCGACGTTTTATCGAGGTTTCACAGCGACGATTCTCGGTGTTATTCCTTACGCCGGTTTTAGTTTCTTCACTTACGACACGATGAAACATTTGTTTGCCGGTGAGTTCTTCGATTATTTCATTCGCTTCGCAATAAAGGCTTGAGATCTTAAGGGGAGAAATACATGTAGACGCATGAAAATAACGGGTTTTTTGCGTGATTTTTTTCATTACACTTACAAACATCTGATCATTTTACAATTTTTACACATAATAAGTACAACATTCAAGCATGAAAAAAAATTTTTTTTTAAGAAAAAAAAAAATAAAATGGCGGCCATAATGCAATTTAAATGAAGTCAGGTCGCGCTCGAACTCACAAACGGTATACATCGCAGCTCTATGAATATTCATCTGAAACAGGAACGTGAAAAAATATCAATTATTAACCATATTTCCTTTAATGTAAACCTCTAAAATTATAAAAAAGTCGAAAATTGAAAATTTGGTATTGTTTTTCTTTAAAAAAGTCGATTTTTGCGTGAATTTTTCAACCAATTCGTTGAAAAAAGTATTATTATTTAATGTAATTGTTGTAATCATGTAGGTACAAATTGTAGAGAATGTTATTGACTATATGTACACTGAATTTCAACTCAATCGGACGATTAGTTTTTGAGTTATGATGTATACCGATTACGAAAACGTAGTTTCGAGAAAAACGCGAGATGAAAATAAAGTACTCTCCTTTCTATAATGAAGCATAACTTTCGTTCTATTTAATTTTTTCGATTCCAATTCGTCGCATTTCAAAGCTAACGGTCCATACTAATTTTTAAAACAAAAAAAAATCGATTTTTTTTTTTGGTTCTACATGTATTTCCCCGCTTAACTTTGTCGGGTTTTTTTTTCGTAGCATACACGATCAACAGTCCGGGATTGTCGGCCATGTCGGCTCTCGTTTGCGGCGCTGTGGCCGGTGTCGTTGGCCAAACCAGTAGTTATCCCTTGGATATTATACGACGACGGATGCAAACGTCGTCGGTCAAGGGTCCTTACTATCACACAATTTGCGCCACCACCGTCAAGATATACACGTGAGTCGGGTATTTTCTTTTTTTGGATTTAAAAAAAAAATTGTAATTACGAGTTATTATTATTATGTTAGGAATATTTGAATAAATCGTAAAAATGAATCAATAATAAGTATAATAACGATAATAATATTCTCTTTCTTTGGATTGAAAAAACAATTGATAATTACGAGTTATTATTATTATGTTAGTGATATTTAAATAGATCGTAATAATGAATCAATGATGATTATAATAACAATAATAATATTCTCTTTCGTGGATTGAAAAAAAAAATTGATAATTACGAGTTATTATTATTATGTAACTAATATTTGAATGGATCGTAATAATGAATCAATGATGATTATAATAAAAATAATAATATTCTCTTTCTTGGATTTTGAAAAAAAGTTGATTATTACGAGTTATTATTATTATGTTAGTGATATTTAAATAGATCGTAATAATGAATCAATGATGATTATAATAACAATAATAATATTCTCTTTCTTGGATTGAAAAAAAAAATTGATAATTACGAGTTATTATTATTATGTAACTAATATTTGAATGGATCGTAATAATGAATCAATGATGATTATAATAAAAATAATAATATTCTCTTTCTTGGATTTTGAAAAAAAGTTGATTATTACGAGTTATTATTATTATCTTGGCAATATTTATATAGGTCGTAATAATGAATTGATGATAATTATAATAACAATGATAATAATGAATTATCATTAACAATATATCGATGATTTTTGTACATTATATTTATATATATCATCTTGTTATATTTTCTCTCATCTTTTTAGAGAAATATAATAATAATAATAATAATAATAATAATAATAATAATAATAATAATAATAATAATAATAATAATAATAATAATAATAATAATAATAATAATAATAATAATAATAATAATAATAATAATGAATTATTATCATTAACACATCAATGGTATTTATATATCGATATTCATATATCAATAATAGATTATAATTTTAATAAATTGTTAAGAAAGTAGTAACACTGATAATAATAATAATAATAATAAATTCTTAATACATTAATGATATTCAAACATATTATATTATTATATTTTAGGTCATTTCTTTATTGCTAATTAATAATAATAATAATAATAATAATAATAAAAATAATAATAATAATAATAATGATAATAATAATATTAATAATGATAATAATAAGAATAATGATGATGATGATAATAATAGTAATAATAATAATAATAATAATAATAATAATAAACATGAGAATAATAAATTATCATTGTTGATATATTAATGATATTTTCATATACATCATACTAAATAAATTTTGAAAGAGTAATAATCAAATAAATTCATTGAGAAACAAATCACGGAAATAATTTTTTTATCCTTTGGCATATCCATATCGATATATTATTAATGAATGATAATTATAATTACAGTCCTAAAAGAAGCGCGCTTTCCCGTGCTCCGCCTATTATCTTACTATAATAATAATAATAACAATGCTAATAAAAATATTAATATTAATAATAATAATAATAATAATAATAATAATAATAATAATAATAATAATAATAATAATAATAATAATAATAATAATAATAATAACAATGACAACAAAAAGTAATTGAATAAATCTTCACACAGAGAGGAAGGTGTCCTGGCGTTCTTCAAAGGCCTCAGCATGAATTGGGTCAAAGGTCCCGTCGCAGTTGGAATAAGCTTCGCTACTTACGACGTCATACTCGTCACGCTGAGAAAGATCTTGTGGTGATCGCATTCTCTTCCATCGCGTTACCGCGCAACAAAAAAAAAACAACAACCGAAAAAAAAAAAAAAAAAAAAATGATCATCACGCTGGCAAATCGTGTTTCCAATGATTACGAAACATTTGCCATTTTCGTTTCAGCGATTGCGACGATAAATCCGGAAATTCCGCTCTTAAAATTCGGAGATTGAGGTCGTGATTGGGACGAATGATTTTTTGACGTTTCACGTTCCGAAATCTCGCGTTTCCGTCGATTTTACGAGAGCGAAAATCATCGACGAAACCCACCGACGATTTTATTACGCGATAAATCGTATGTACTCGTTACGATTAACGCGAATCGATGTACGATTAAAAAATCGACGATTTGCCTCGACGCAAAAATTTATGCGAACGTTCGACAACGAATGCAACAAAAATATTTTTTTATTCGTTACAAAACAGATTTATTTTTGTTTATTTCTTATTTGGTATAGAAAAAATAGTACTTTCGGAGGGTTTGCGCGTTTTTGGACGGTAATCCTCGGTCGGATAGGATTAACGATTTTAAGGCTTTATATACGCGATTTCGGAGTTTTTTGAAGGTAATTTTCTAGACGCGGTTTAAAAGAAATAACGAATATATTGACATTTTTTTTACAGATCATTTATGCACATGGTTGAGTATATGTAAAAAAAAAATGAGAAATATTAACAAATGGCGGAGATATTACATAATAAAGCAATGTATTTTTTTCAACCTTGTGAAAGTTCTAACTTTTGAACGAAGGTTCGAATCGCTTTGAAATTTTTACAACATATTCTCAGTATCATCACCTATCGTGTGAACCACGGAAACAAAAATTTCAATGACACAAAAAAAATATAAAAAATAAAATACCGACGAAAAATTGAGTTAAAAAAATTTTAAGTTTCGAATTTTTATGATAATAATTTTTTTTTAAATAATATTTTTGGTTCACACCGAAGATACATTCATTGTGCAATTATAAATACGTTTATTTTTTTTTTTTCAGACACCCACGTCGATGCCGAGAACTTTAACCATCAACGCGCGCGCAAAAAAAAAAAATACATTGCTTTATTGTGTAATATCTCCGCCATTTGTTAATATTTCTGATTTTTTAACCGCGTCTGGAGAAGTACCTTTGAAAGTTGGCGAAATTGCGTATATAAGGCCTTGAGTAATCGTTGCGAAGGCCGATTTATTCGTCGGTTGAATTATTGTTGATGTTGCACAAAAAAAAAATTAACGATTAATTGATAAATTAATTCGAGTCTGGACTGGATCCGGGATTTGAGGAGAAAAAAATGCAATTATTATTATCGCACGTGTCGCGTATTCGCGAGGACTTGGTGAATTTTTTTCATCATCGACGTGAATTGCGAAAATTGGGGCGAAAGAGAGAGAAATAGTGAGGTTTTATGCGTACGCCGGCATATTACGATTATTGAATTGATCCATGTGTATGGTGTGATGTTGAATAAGTTGTATATTAAAGAGAATTTTAATCTGCTTAATTTGATAGAATTTTTGGACGATTTTTCTTATAAAACAGATCCAATTTGCCAAAATTAATTCGGTTGTGTAATAAATTTCCGGGGTTTTTTGGGTTTTATTATTTTTCTAGCAGTTTTGTAATTTGTTGGGGGAAATCTATATATATATAAATTATTATTGTTGATATATTGATAATATTTTTATACATATCATAGTAAATAAATTTTTAATGAGTAATAAATAATTTTTTTGGGTTAATTTTTTTCTCGCGATTTTAAAGCCTGAAAATTGATTAAAATCAATAAATTCGAAAAATTCAAGCAGATACGTTTGTAGAGCGAGAAAAGAACTTGCGAATGCATGTATATACTTGACCCAACGAATCACAAAATTGCCGGGAAAAAAAGAAAATACAAAAACGTCGGAAATTTATTACACAATTTAATAGCAAATTATTATTTTTTTTCCATGCACAGAAATGTGTATAAGAAGGAATAATCAGCCAATTTTACGCTGACTGGGACAATTTAATTAGGTATTTTTCCTTTTCTCATTATCCATAGATGCGACGAAGAACGCCGGCGATTTACACGAAAAACAAAAAATGTCTTTATGTCAAATGAGAAATAATCGACGATTTTAACTGTTGATGTTGGAAATTCCGCTGATTTTCCACAACTTTACAACGTCATCGACGACAATCCGGTGAGATCTCCCGTCTTCTACGTGAGTATTTTGTCAACAGATACAATTTATTTTTTTAAATAATCGATTTTGCTTTTATTAATAAGTAAATTTATCAAGTGAATTTATTGATATTAATTTTTTCACTCTTCATTCATCGATAAATCAACTCAATCGTTTGTCGTCGTGGAATCGTGTATCTGCGTTAATACAAGGACGAATTTTAGAAAAATTGCTGGAACATTCGAGACGAGAATAAATTTTTTTTTACTGGCAATTTAAATTTTCGAAAAGACGAAAAATTGTTGATATTTTCGAGTCACCGTGTATAAGATTTCCCAACGGCGATTTTTCCGAAAAATTACGATTCGACGAAGATTACGATTTATCGGTAGACCACGGTACAAATAAGATACATTAATCGCGCATTAAGGGGTTATTTTTGGTTGCTCGCGAGGAAATTAAGTTTTTCTTGATTTTTTTCAGCCATGTTAAAATAATTTCATCGAAATTCACTGTACAGTATCAATTACAACATATATTGAGGTACTCGTATGAATTTTTTCATGAAAAAATGTTCAATATTAAGGGAACTATTGTCAACGAAAACATGGTTAAAAACAACATGGCTAAAAAAGCATTAAAATCCTTTGATTTTCCCAACAACTACATATATCCCCTTAAACTTTAGTCTGTAACGTTACCAACGCTACAAAAAATTCCACAAAATTGACAAAACCTCATCACCAATCCCAGCACAAAAACCAATCGTTATATAGCTGCAATAATCATTTGTCCAATCAACATCATCATATTAACAAATAAAAATGCGAAGAGCGCACCATCGCGGCAACGCACGAGCGACCCATGATTACACACTAAGGATTTAAAAAAAAAACAAAAAGATAGTCAGTGTTTAAGGGGTTAGGCCACTCGAAAATTTTTTGGAAAATCAATTTTTTTTTTTTTCAATTAATTGGTCCCTCAGGGCCTCAAAAATGATGTCTCAAAATATTGTGGCCGGGAAAAATGTCTAAGTATTCGATTTTCGAATTTTAGTACAAGACCGCGTGGTTCGCAGCGAGCTTCGAGCAAACTTCAAACGCGTTTATCTCAAAACTATATTTTTCAAGTTGGCCGGAAACATAACTCCGACAATTTTCAACCGATTCACTTGAAATTTTGAATGTATCTTTAAAAATACATTGTCTATAGAAGTACGTAGGATTTTTTTTTATATTGCATTTTTCATTTGTTATTAACAATTTCTTGACGATTTTTTAGACAAATTTTTCACTTTTCACTTCAGCAGTGCGCTATTTGGCCAAAAATCAATATTTCAAAAAAATCCTACGTACTCCTGTAGCTGTTGTTACATACAATCGAAAAAAAAAATCATCGGCTCATCACAATTCGAAAATTACGGAAGCTGTCCGTCCGGCCGTGGACCCTAAAAAAACGTCGACGTCGTCGCAAAAACGTTGCACAGCCGCCATTTTCAAATCAATCCCTTCAAAAAAAATTACCCTATACAGTCACTGATACGTATAACAAACACCCTTTTTCGTAATCTCAATTTATCTCCTAGTTTCTCCGAAAAAAAAAAATCCCCAAAAGAGCCAATTTTTTCGAATTCCACAATGGCCCAACCCCTTAATCACGTTATCATGGTTCGTGGCAATGTCATTTATTATCGTACATTGAACATCACCAGGTGTCAATTCCTCGTGCCTCGTAGGCATGCGTTCGGTGACGATATTCCCGAGATAAAACTCGATCGCTCGTTCTCGAAAGCTCATCGAATTCAACGATAAATCGACGATAAAATCCGAATTCCCCAGAATGAACAGTCGATCGATGATTCATCAACGTCATTCGAATATTACGAATAACAATAAAAATTGTTTCAATTGAAAAAAAATAACGAAAAAAAGAAGGAAAAAAAATAATAAATAAACAATTACTACTTTGGTTTGGTTTCTTGATCGTTGACGTATCTGATATAAATTTCGCGTTCTTCGTGACCACCCGGAGGAATCTCGGCGGGATCGAGATAAGAAACTCCGATGGCCAGAACAGATCCGTCGTGACTGAAACTCAAAGCCGCTACGCCGGCGTTGTAACGATGAAACTGGCACAATCGTTTTTTGTTGAAACCGTCCCATATGTTCACGTAACCGTCCGAACCACCGGTAGCGAATGTGTTGTAAGTGGAGTGAAAACTTATCGCGTTTACCGGGTATATGTGTTCGACGTTGTTTTCTTTTATTCTGTGACATTTGAAGGCGTATTTTTTTTTTTGCGCCTCCGGCGTCGTGTCGAGGTATTCCACGGCAACGCGGCCCTCTATACTGCTCAAAACGTAGCCCTGAAATGTCATTGGTGAAATGAAAATTTGATTAAACGCGGGGGGAAAAAAATTAAAATAGACTGGAAAATTTTAATTAATTGATTTTAAATGAAACCATTACTATTTTGCAATGTCTACATATTATGTTTATTTTTTTTATATATGGGGAGGGACGTCCCGAATGGCGGATTAAAACAGTTCTATCCTCTGAATAGGTCCATGATTTTTTTTTTTTTTATATTTTTTGGATTATACAGAATGACTGATATATTTTTTTTTTTGAGACCCCCCCCCCCTTATCAACATTGGGGAACTTTTTTCATAAAATGGGAGTGAGCATCATGATTCGAATATTTTATTTTGTTTTATTTTTTCGATTTAAAAAAAATTCGAGTTTTTTCGGAATTTCAATGTATGATAACCCGGCTAATAAATCGATATTTCGATGGAAAATCATTTTTTTGATTGTCATTTTTTTTACAAGTAATGAAGTAATCGATTTTTTATTATTTAAAATAACCTAAATAAATAAATAAATAAAAAAACAAGCAAATCAAAATTAATGAAAATATTTTTTTTTTTTTTCAATTGAAATAAAATTCGAGTTTTTCCGGAATTTCAATATATGATAACTCGCTAAAAATGGATATCCATAGAAAATCATTTTTCTAATTATTATTTTTGTCTGGAAAAAAAAAATGGAGTCGATTTTTTGATCATTTAAAATAACCTAAATAAATAAATAAGTTTAAAAAAAAATAAAAAAATTTAAAATAGTGAAAGTATTTCTTTTTTTTAATTAAAAAAAAAATTTGAGTTTTTCCGGGCTTTTGATAAATGATAAACTGCTAAAAAATCGATATTTCAATAGAAAATCATTTTTTTTTTGGGTTATTCAAAATAATTTAGGTTATTTTGAATAACCCAAAAAAAAAAATGATTTTCTATTGAACAAATAAATAAATAAATAACATAAAAATGAAAAATAACAGAAATACAATATATTTATGGAATATAATAATAATGGCAACGTTCGATATAGAAATAGTAGCATAGTTTTAACTGTTGAGACGATCCATTACCTGTTCATTGGGAAAGCCTTTGATGCACCTCGTCTGATACTTGAGGCTGCTCTCGCGTCGTTGAAACATACCCGCCATATTTCTGAGATCCCAGATGCAGACTTTTCTCTTCGCGGTTCCAACGACAAATTTGTCGCCGCACACCGACAACGCCAGCACGACGTCGGGCTGAAGATAACTCCCGACGCACGTCGGCGTTCTTGGATCCCATAATTTTACGGCGGCGTCCCAGCCCCCCGTCAATATCGCGTTGACAGCCGAGCAGTATTCTATTTTTCTAATGGCTTTGTCGTGAGCTCCCATAACGGATTCTGCAGACGAAAAAAAAAAGAAAATGCGATCGCAAAATCTTTAAACAGTCTTTCATTTTTTTTTCGGAAGGATGAAAGGAGCGAAAAGGACTCAATTTTTTCCGTGTCGAGAGGATTGGACGTAATTGAGGAAAACGGGACTACGATAATAACGATAACGATAGGAGAAAGTATTTTGATTTATTATTTTGAAAACTTTAAACTTAAAAAATTATTTTTCCGTTCATTATTTTGTGTTTAGTAGTATTTTTTAGTATTTTGGTTCAAAATAAGAATTATGGCGCTAGATTGTAGGTAGAAGATTTTACCTGTGTTTGTATTAATGTCGAACATCTTCAAAGTAGTGCCTAAACCGCCGCTGTAAGCGTGTACCGCATCCTGTTGGAAAAAAGGAAGAAAAGAGAGATCCGGAGTGATAAAATACGAAGATAGCCATCGACAATCTTTAGACGCACGAATAAGTTTAAAAACCGAACTTTCATCACCGATTCTTCGCTGCTTCTGCTCTGTCGCGGCGTAAAAACCGACACAAAAAAATAATAACCATCAGGTTAGGCTCGGTTTCCGTTGCTGTTCAAGCTAGCATTCGATAAGATTCAAATACTCGTAACTTACGGATTGAAAAAATAAATATCGTCGGACTTATTCCGTTATCACTCCAAAATCGAATCGTAAGGTTAGGTTAATCTTTTCTATTTCTTCCTTTATGGAAAATTCTCGGCTTCTCCGAGTGTCAAAACGTTGTTTACAGTGTAAATAACAATCTTACTTGCTCCCATTTTTCAAAAAAGCGCACTTATTCGATTTTGCCTCCAAACCATAAACATAACCTCCGCAAATTGGAGGTTAAACGAGTCAAAACGGTTCGAACCGGTTGGAATTTGAACCGGTTGGATATTTTTTAGAACAATTGTTGTTGAATTACCTGAAACGCTACATCGAGTACCGGCAGATCGTGATTGTACTTCAGTCTCATGGAATTAGCGTGTATATCGTATAACCTCACTGTGCTGTCCCATGACGAGACGAGCAAAAATTGCGTCGAATTTGGACCAAATTCAACGGCTGAAATAGCATCCGTTGGAGGCGATTTTATCTTAAATTCCGTGCGGGATTCCATGGTTCGCGCAAAAATATTCTAATACCGTGAAAAAGTACAAAAACAAATTGTTTACGAGCCGGGCTATGGAAGCCGCGGGGCCGTTGTCGGCACAGTGATGGCAAAACGAAGATTGGCTTTGGTAACTATTTTTTTTTGTATGTGATAAGTTGTTTCGTGATTTAGTTCAAATTAGTTCCGGTAGGAACTCTGCTGTAGCTTTGGCCATGGGGTTGTGGATTTTGTATGGAACACGTATGGGAAAATGGGCTTAAAGAGGTTCAGAAGATTTAGAAAAAGCATATTTTGTATGGTTTTTTGATAATATAATGAAAGAATTTTTTTCTTCAACTTCTTGGTATTGGTTGGGAATATAATGATAGAATTGTCTTCTCCAAACTTTTGAGCACATAAAAGAGCAATGTTTGAACGATGGTTTATAAAATTTTCATTTCGAAATTTGAAGAATTTGGGCGTTGGGATTTGGAGATCTCTTAGAAAAAAATATCCCCGCAGTGGTCAGGATAACTCATGATAGCTTCATGTGCAATCGAAGAACCAAATATTTTTTATTAGTAGGTGAGTATAGCTCGTGATTCAACGAAGGATTTTGAAAAAAATTGAAATTTGAATTTTTGGCAGAGTTGTAGGCAAAAAAAGTACAATTTTCGGTAAAATCTATTGCCTTGAAAAATAATTTGTGATTATAAAAATGAAAAAAACCTTCGTTCAATCGCTAGTCAACCCTATCTGGAAGAAGTGTGCAAAATTTCAATAATTTCGGTGCATTCATTTTTTAGAAATCATGTCTACCGACTTCATAGATAGAGTTCTGAGAAATACGATATAAACGAAGCATAATTATAATTAATGTATAATTAATGTCAACCAATGTATTTGAAGAACTATTCGACGATAATAAATAACAATGTTTGGAAAATATTTAACTTGTATTATTTATAATTGCTATTATTTCATTGATAATCGACGACATGCATCACACACACGCGCGCGCGCGATTATTTTGGGTTTATCAGTCGAAGTTTGATTTTTTATCGTTACAAAAATAATAATTACGAATTCCTGTCGATGACTTTAGTTGATTTTAGTTCCAGTAGTCTTAAACTTTTTAGTTAACTTCAGTTGAGTGATAAAATCTAAGTTTATTCGATTGATTTTAAAGAAATCCTGGCAGAAAGAG
This sequence comes from Sussaba pulchella, assembly GCA_963971145.1. NCBI lineage: Eukaryota > Metazoa > Arthropoda > Insecta > Hymenoptera > Ichneumonidae > Sussaba > Sussaba pulchella. The sequence goes on along the minus strand of OZ020165.1, from coordinate 3,483,172 downwards.
GTCACGCTCAGCTATCCGGGAATCCCCGACGAGAAAACCCAATTTCGAAAATTATTTCGTCCATATAATGAGTCTGAGCGCACCCCCGAATATGAGCAAGATGATAGGACCACGAGCGCCAGGGAGAGGGGGATACAATTTCGGCGGGAACTTCAAAAACATCGTCAGATTTTCTCGCCACAATGCAGCCACGCATACATCGAATCCGTAACGATCCGTAACATTTATCACATCCACTCTGTTCGCACTTAAAGCGTGTCGAATATAATCTCTACCCCCTATCGAATACGAGCGAACGTCGGTTATTTGTGGAAGTGCTTCTGTACGACTTCTCGCGACCGTTAATTCAATCGCTTTATAGATACAACGTTCCGGCACGAGCGCTATCGAGTGTCAAACTGTGTCGAAACCGTGCAAACGATTTATTTTAATTTTTCACAACCGATTCGCGACGATTGCAAACCGTGACGAATCGAACAGAGCGTAAAGTCGCAACGCGGGCATGATAAATATTTGAATTGCAAGTGAACGAATCAAACTCGTACATCTGAAACGATTCTCCATCGTGCGATTCGTTACATTTATTTAGTTTAACTATCTGTCGCGGATTTATAACTCTTCGATGCGTGTTAAATTGTCGCTTCGTTCGTTGCAACGACGATGGGGAGAGGAAAGAGGATTTAAGATATCTGAGAGCGCGTAGATTCGAGTAGAGTCAAGACCGGGCATGGACCATGTACTTTCCGTCCGTCGCTTCGTACTCGTTACACGTAATTTTTATTTTTTTGATTAACGAATGGATCAGCTCGTACACTTACGGCGACATTACCGAAGGTAAAATTCCGATGGCGATGAAAATTACATTTGCTACTCTATTTTTATGGCTCGAAGACGACGTCGGCGTCGTTGCGATTTAAAAAAATCTGTATTAAGGGCTTACGTGGTTGAAAAAAAGGTTCGAAGGTTAAAACAGCATATTTTGTCGAAGTTGTGAGAAATATGATAGGAGAATTATTTTATTCAAACTTTGAGGCATATGAAATAGCAATGTTTTAATAATATTTCATAGACATATTTCTATAAGATCGGTGCATTAGTTTCTAAGAAATCGTGTCTACCGACTTGAAAAATAGCGTTTTGAGAAATACGATATACCTGCAATGCTCTCGACCAGCCAAGCCTAACGAGAAGGATTTCCCAAAGCCTCTCCTAGAATTTTATTCTGATTCACTTGAAACTTTGGGACAATATCCTTAACATTGTGTACTATAAAATAAATATTGTATCCAATTTTTCGAAATATTCGAACCCATGTGAGCCTCGAACGTTTCAAGCCTTGGACTTAAAAACATTTGAAACAAATAAACAAATGGTTTACGCATGATTTGATCTTACACCGTTGAATTTTCGATCCAGACAAAAATGCGACGTTCAGAATATTCCACAACGATGAAGGAAACATCGATTTGTTGGAAGATGAATTAAAACTCACCGAAATCGATGGAACGCTTGATCCGGAGAAAATCTACCTACAAAATGCACCGGCTCCTCAAAGAGTGAAGAGATGTCTTCTTTCGATGATGGCACTGGGTGGAATGGCAGGTTTGACTAGTTTGTAAGTATCAGCTAGTGCTGTGCAATTCATCCCATACAAATTTAATCGTCTTTTCAGCTAAATTTAATAGCTAAATTCAGAAAAAGAGGAGAACAGTTCTGAAGAGGCCCTAAATCGAGTGGGCGAAACGTTGATGTAGAAAAAAGAGAAAATAACTACAAAGTCGTCCGTCGACAAAGCTGTCGAAGCAAAAAATGCATAAGAGCGACCGAATACAACGATAAATAGCTAAAACGTTATTTCTCTAGCCATATCCTCTTCTAACTATTTTTACCAAATTGTCGCACAGGTTTTTCGATGACTACGATTACGATGAGGGGAATTCTCCTCCTCCTCGTCCACGTCCCGTTCACGTACCAGCTCCAGCTCCACCTACCGTTTATTTCCCAGCTCCAGCTCCAGCTCCCATTTATGTCCCAGCTCCAGCTCCAGCTCCCATTTATGTCCCAGCTCCAGCTCCACCTCCCATTTATGTCCCAGCTCCAGCTCCACCTCCCGTTTCTGTCCCAGTTCCAGCCCCACCTCCCGTTTCTGTCCCAATTCCAGCCCCACCTCCCGTTTCTGTCCCAATTCCAGCCCCACCTCCCGTTTCTGTCCCAATTCCAGCCCCACCTCCCGTTTCTGTCCCAGCTCCAGCTCCACCTCCTCCACCACCACCTCCTCCTCCTCCTCCTCCACCACCTCCTCCTCCTCCACCTCCTCCTCCAGCCCCAGCTGAAGAACCACCCCCACCTCCTCCAGCCCCAGCTGAAGAACCACCTCCAGCTCCGGAAGAAACTCCTCTTATATCAGAAGCAGCTGAGATAATTGACGCTGTGGTGGGAGAGGAAGAAACTCCTGCAGCTCCGGCACCGGAAGAAGCCGTGCCAGATGCACCTGCGACTTTTGACGAACCAATCGAGAATCCGACGGATTGTGGTATTGAATATACACCTCATTGGATTCTTTAACGCTTTAGTTTGTTAACGTTATTGTACGCATCTTTGCTTTGCAAGATTGGTATCTCGTGCCTGAACGTTTTGAAAAGTACTCTAAATCGGTCTATAAAAAATCCACGAAATTTATAGAATCTCATCGACTATCCTAGCATAATAATCGATTATTATATCGCTGCGATTTTCTTTTTTTGAATAATATAATCGTGTAAACAAATGAAAACGGGAAGAACGCACCATCGGGGTAAAGCACGAGTGATCTAGTTGTTTGCGACGAAATCAAAGAATTTTCATGATTTTTTAGCCTTGTCAGCAAGTAAGATATAAATTCCGTGGTTTTTGTATTTTCAGAAACTCCGTGGGGTACTTGTGTGATCAACGGATTCCCCAAATACAGTTTGGAACACTCCACAACCGTCACAAACGTGATAGAAAAACTGGTTGAAAATTCTTGGGTCCTCGAATTCGTTCATCCAATCACATCGGCGATAATTCAAATTCCCCGTGACATCGGCGACGAATACGTCATTCCCGAGCGTAACCAGGTTTTCATTATTTTCGTCGATCGTTGGTCCCGCACTTATCTCATTCAAAAACCATCGGCCCAAACTCGCGGACAATATTTCAAAGAAATTCACGTTCCAACGTCGCACAAAATCACTCGTGTGACCAATATCAATACCAACATAAACACCCTCGTCAATTACAACAAATTCTTCTCCGACGTGATTTCGAAACATTTAGGCTGGCCGGTTATCAACGGATCTCCAAATTACGATCTGTCAAAAGCAACTTACGTGATGAACGTCACGAAAACAATAGCCAATGGAATTTGGGTGATCGAATTCGTTCATCCTCTAAACGGTATGAAGATTCAAGTACCTGCGGCCATTGGCGATGATTACGTGGTCGAACGAACCAAACAAATTTTCAAAATCTTCGTTGACGCGCAAGGAAAAAGTTGCATGGTTTTCACGGGTTCTTACGCCGATGATAAATCACGAAACGACAAAAAACTCGGAGTTCCATCTATAAGAGGGAATCCACCTTCGTCCATCTCCGATGCGACGATCATCGAAAAAACCGTTCAAAAAATTGACAACGGTATTTTGGTTATCGAATTTTTACATCCCGTTTATCGAAAAATCATACAAGTGCCATTTAAAATCGGTGACGAGTACGTGGAACCGAAAACGCAAAAAGTATATTTGATTTTCGTCGACAAGGAACAAAGAACTCTTTTGATATTCAAAGGTTTGTCGCAAAGTGATCCGCAATTGATAAAATCGATCTACGGCAGTACGGTTACGAATGGTTCGCCCAATTACGATTTATCCGAGGCAACGATCGTCAAAGATACGACGCAGAAATTCGCGATCGACGGAACATCGGTCGTCGAATTCGTTCATCCCTCGACTCGTCAGATAATTCAGATTGACGTTGACGTAGGTCAAGAATACGTGGAAAAAGATACGGGAAATGTTTTCGCGATATTCGTCGATGTTTCCGGAAGAACGTTTTTGATATTCAAACGTTTGGCGAGCAATGATTTCGACGTAATGCGAGAATACGTCGTGGGTGACATAGTTGTCAATGGAGTGCCAAAATACGACGTATCAAAAGCAATCGTGGTAATGGAAACCGCGAAAAAGCTTCGAGCCGATGGCACGACCGTCATGGAATTCGTGCATCCGTTGACCGGTCAAAAGGTTCAAATTCCCGTCAACGTCGGTGACGAATACGTCAACGAGACCACCCGACAGGCTTTCGTCATATTCGTCGACAACAATGAAAAAACTTTGCTCATTTTCAAAGGTTGGACCGATAAGAAGGAAGAAATCGCGATAAACGCGGAATCCGTCGGTAAAGTAGTCGTCGACGGTTATCCAAATTACGATTTATCAACCGCCATTTACGTCACCAACGTCGTGCAAAAAATTGGCATCCAAGGAATTCCTGTAATCGAATTTTTTCATCCTATTACACGACAAAAGATTCAAATAGACGTTTTAATGGGTGAAGAATATCGCAAACGAGAAACCGGAGAAATTTTTAAAATTTTCGTCGACGTTTTCGAACGTACTTATCTCATTTTCAAAGGTTACGATTTTCAAACGAACAAAATTGCCGCCAAAACGTCGGGTGTGACGATAGTCCATCGGGGGATTCCCCGTTACGACGTCGCGAGCGCCATCTATCTCGAAAATACCGAACAAACATTGTCGAACGATGGAATAATCGTTGTTTCTTTCGTACATCCGATTACGGGAATTACCGTCGAGTTGCCGTACGATTTTGGTGATATTTACGTTAAACCGGGTACGGATAGAGTTTACAAAATTTGTTTGGACAACAAACACCGAACTATTATGATTTACATGCATCGTACCAACCGTGAGAAAAAATCCTATTGGTTAACGGTCGTCAAGAGGGGAATCCCCGCGTACGATGTATCAAAGGCGACGATAATCATGAACGGTGATATAAATATAGAACGCGAAGGAACTGTCACGACGGAATATATCGAATTTGAGCATCCATTTTCTCACTTGATGATGAAAATCTCGACTACCGACGCAGATACGTACGTAATGCCGAAAACTCGACAATTATTCGTCATCTGCGTCGACAATCGAGGAAGAACTCTTTTGATTTTCAAAGGATCGAAGGACGATTCTTCGGATTCGAAGGGTTTCGATGGGTCAGAACGAATGAAAAAAGGTCAACAAGGTTACAAGGACGGTTATTCGATGGATAATGATAATACCAACATCAACAACAATATAAATAACAACGCTATTGGCGTAACTGCTGATATCGGTGACGAATTTGATGCGGGGTCGAGAAAAATCGATCGTGAGGACTATAATATATCAAACGCGATTTATATCACGAAAACGAAGAAAAAAACGAAGATCGATGGAACCAAGGTCATCGAATTTGTTCATCCTTACACCGGAAAAATTATTGTCGTGCCTTTAGTCGGCAGTAATGATTACGTCGATCGTCAAACGGGACGAATTTATATAATTTACGTCGATGGGGTCGGAAGGACGCTTCTTGTTTTCAAAGGATATTCGAAGGATGAAATTCGTGGAAAAAAAACGATGGTCAACGGCGGTGGATTCGATAAAGTTCGCGATCGTCCGAAATTTCAATCGAACGTGAATAAAAATGTTAACATCAATACCAACGTTAATGAAAATTTGATAGATGCGTCGCTGAGCGACGATATAGAATGATGGAGAAATAAAGCTTGAGATGATTGCAATAAAGACAATTTTGAGAAATCAATATCGTGTTTTATCAATGAAATCTTTAATGATGATGAATTCGGGCATCATCGTCGCACTAACGAATAATATCACGACTGTCACACGGGGTGGTTTTCACCCCCGTCAGTTTAAAAAAAAAGTTTTTGAGCAAACTATCCGTTCGAAGGGGTTGAAAAAATTACAGAACATGATTTTTAACATTTTAGTAATGTACGAAAAGTTTATTTACGAGAAATTAAATGGGAACGTGTTGAAAAAAATTCATAATCTCCGGCAGGTTCACAAATTTACGTTCAAAGATCAGCGAAGAAATCGGACGCGTTGTTAACATTGCTGCTGGGAAGATTGTGTTTCAATTGTTTCTGCTTGCCGCCTTTTATCGGCTGTGCCGTGTTCAACGTTTCGAAATAATCGACGTTCCAAAATTTAACGTCGTTATCGTGCGAAGCCGAAGCTATCAGAGAACCGTTGTTCGAAATGTCGATCGATTCTATCGAAAATTTGTGCTCTCCCACGATACCCAGATGCCTGTGGGGAAAAATGCTCGTCGCTCTGGGAACAACGACGACAACGGAATGACACATTTGATCTCTTAGTCTATGACGTTGTTTTCGTGACTTTATCTCTCTTAGTGAGGCGCTCTGAGTCTGGGGCTTTAAAAAGCACTCTAAAGTGCTCTAAAAAATAATAATAAAAATCATGAAAGCTTGTGAACTATCCTAGTTTAAGGATAAATTATTATATACCTGCTGTTTTCGTTCGTTTGAGAAATATAATCATGGAAATAAATAAAAAACGTGATAAATAATAAATAATAAATAATAAATAATAAATAATAAATAATAAATAATAAATAATAAATAATAAATAATAAATAATAAATAATAAATAATAAATAATAAATAATAAATAATAAATAATAAATAATAAATAATAAATAATAAATAATAAATAATAAATAATAAATAATAAATAATAAATAATAAATAATAAATAATAAATAATAAATAATAAATAATAAATAATAAATAATAAATAATAAATAATAAATAATAAATAATAAATAATAAATAATAAATAATAAATAATAAATAATAAATAATAAATAAAATCTTTAACTTTCCATGAGGTTACATAAATGAGACCAATAATGAGGAAAATATTGCTAAGCTGAACTAACTTCCGGCAGCTTTTAAGAGCTTTAATACTGCATTATTTAAATTTTTTCCCTTTGCATACATCAATTGGCAAAATAATTCTTCTTTAATCCCAGCAGCGGTTTTTTTTCTAATGTTATTAGCAGCGTTTGATAAATGTTTCGTCAAGGTTCCAACGATTTAAGGGGTTGTATCTAGTTTGCGGGAAATTTAAGAGATTTTCGTGATTTTTTCTCAGACAAAAAATCATGAAAAATCTTCTTATTTCAAATAGAGAACGAAGTTTTTCCGTATTACCTGAGTTTTCCGTCTTCACCGCCGGTAACGGCGATGTTCTCGGTTATGGGAACCATGCAATTGATGGATTGTTTCGTGAGACTCGGCGACTCGTCCGAATGAAGCCCGAACGAGCCCCAATCGAAGACGTACATTTTTCCTTTGCTCGTGGCTGCTAACAATTTCGATTCGGATTTGAATAGACCGAGGCACGTCAATTCTTCTTCGTACTCTTCCGATTGAACGTGCAATTTTCTCGCCGGCATGTTTATCGTCGTCAGCGAACCGTCGCCGCAGGCACAGACGAGATATTTGTTTTCGCTGTTCGTTATCATCGTGCTGACGTAATCTTCCATTTCTTTCATGGAAAATACGGGCGTGTTCGCTGCCTGGCGAAGGTCCCAAACTTTTGAAACACAAAAATCGCTTTGTTTATTTATTCATACATTTTTTTTAAATTGGTGAAAGATCGATTATTTTGTTTATTTATTCATATATTTTTTTTTATTGCTGAAAGATCGATTATTTTGTTTATTTATTTATATCTTTGTTTTATTGTTGAAAGATCAATTATTTCGTTAATTTATTAATATATTTTTTTTATTGTTGAAAGATCGATTATTTTGTTTATTTATTAATATATTTTTTTTATTGTTGAAAGATCGATTATTTCGTTAATTTATTCATATATTTATTTAATTGTTGAAAGATCGATTATTTTGTTAATTTATTCATACATTTTTTTTATTGTTGAATAATCGATTATTTTGTTTATTTATTCATAAATTTTTTTTATTGTTGACAGATCGATTATTTCGTTGATTTATTCATATATATTTTTTTATTGTTGAAAGATTGATTATTTCGTTTATTTATTCATCTATTTTTTTTTTTGTTGTTGAAAGATCGATTTTGTTTATTTATTCATAAATTTTTCTAAAATTGTTGATAGGTCGATATTGAAAATTGTACAAACGTTGACGTTGGGGTAAGATGGCCCAACACGCGATTCATGGTATAGTTATCAGTCTTGCTTTAAGGGGTTATATTTAGTTGTTTGCGGAAAGGTGTATTCATGATTTTTTTTAGTGGGACAACCAAAGTAGTTCCACCAAAATTAAACATTTTTTCATGAAAAAATGCATACAAGTACCTCGATATATGTTGTAATTGATTCTGTACAGTGTGATCTGATAAAATGATGCTAACATGGCTAAAAAAAATCATGAAAAACCCTTGAATTTTCCCGCATACAATAAAATATTATCCCTTAAGAAGATTCTACTACGTCCACCCTATTTTCATAGCAAAACAAAGCCACCAAAAAGGTGCTTAGGACGAATGCAATTATAAAAATGGTAGGATTTAATTACGTTTCACAACGCCCTCGTCGTCACCGGTTGCAAAAGTGTTTTCGCTGAGGATCGTCATCGTGTAAATAGGATTTCTGCGAAATAATAAAATTTACGTTGATAAACAATATCATAATGCCTATTTATACAAATTACAGAATAAAATTTTAAATAAAAAGCGTTATGCCTTAAAAACATAGAATACGAAATAATTATACAATATTAGAAAACTATAGAATACTAAATAATCATCGAATACTAAATAATCATCGAATACTTAATTATCAATCGTTACTCTTCGAAGCTTTTCAAATAAGGCCCGGCGAGTGACAATAATTCTATCGAACATTGTCAAATCGCAAAATAAAAAATTAATTTCAATAGAAAACCTTACAAAATAATTGTTTTCGATTTTAAAAAAATAATAATAATTATATATTTAATTTTATCATTAAAAAAAAAAAAACTACCCCACATTTTTCTGGGGTCAATCGTACCCCTAATGCAAGACAAAGATTGAACCAAAACATAAAGAATAAAACGTTGATTCTAATGCTGTCCGTTCGCCATTAAAAAGCTCGCGCTAAGTCTTGCAATTGAAATGTTAAAGCGTTTTTATCGAAAAGGTTATTGAATGAAGAATTAATTACTGACTCGTGAGCCTCTCCGTAAACCATTTTCATGCCCAATGTTTCCACATCGGTGAGTACGATAGTTTTGTCCTTGGAAGTCGAGAACAAAGTTTTTCCGTCTTGGCTGAATTCTATGTCGCGGCAGGCTTTGGTGTGTAGCTCGATCGTCGCGACACGTTCGGTCTTTTCGTTCGTATAATCGTATCTGCAAATTCAAACTCGATAAAACGTTTCCCAATGCATTTAACAATTCACAATAAATGATTCGTTAAAATTACCATAAATTAATTTAACAATTTTCAAGAATTAGTTCAACAATTGGCAAGAATTAATCTAACAATTCACGAGAATTAATTCAGCAATTGACAAGGAATAAATTTAACAATTTACAAGATTTCATTTAGAAATTTAGAAGAATTTACGAGAATTTATTCAACGATTGACAGCGATCGATTGTATTAAATATAAAATAACGTCTTTGCGTCGTATTTTCAAAGAACTTACAACATCACGTCGCCCATTATGTTCGCAAGAGCGATCGTATCGCGAACGGGATGAAAGCAAATGTCCACCACGTAATAATCTTCCACGATCGTCGGCGGATGATGTCTTTCGGGTTGCTCGTTACGAATTATGGCTCTAACGACTTCGTCCTCTTCTTCGTCCGCCGCTGCCGCAGAGCTGGTGGCTGCGGGTTCTCCGCTAGCCCCGTCTAAAGGCAACGCATCCATATTTTATGGCTCCGTTGATTATTTATGGCAATCAAGAAACGTTAATAGAAATTTTGGGCATTAAGGTAAAAATTTGGAAGGAGTCCAAATTTTTAGACTTAGAAGTTAAAAGTTTAGAGCTTAGGCTTGTTTGTGAATTTTTATGTATTCTGATTGTGTTATTTGACGTATAGTCGATACAAGCCTTAACCTCTTTGTTGCATTGTTATTTTATTGAGTACAATATATTCGACCTGTATTTTGATCAGATTCGTTGTCGGAATCGTCGGAATCAGACTCCGACATGCTCTCATCTTCCGACCCATCACTGCTGCTGTCACTTTCTCCTATAAATTTGATTTCTCGTATCATGTTTTACACTTGTTGTCGTTGCCGCATGCTTTTCCGGCAAAACGGACGAAATAAGGGAAAAACCGCGGCGAGCAGCGGCGAGGTTCTCAATCGAAGACTAGCGAGGATGGATGACGGGAGATCGAACTATGGGTTCGGGAATTTGGCGGGAATTTTAGTTCGAGATTCGCCGATAGAAGCGCTTACCTCACGCTTTTTATGGCTACTCCAAAATGGCGAACGGTAAAAATATTTGAACTTAAAATCTCAAAACTAGAAACGTGAAGCTTCAATTTGCTTCCTTAATCATTGCTCTACGATTATTTTTCGTTGAGTTGCAGCTTTCTGAAAAATACCAAAAAATTCGCGATATTTTTCATATCCTTTAATTTTTTGTTGTCGTGTACTTAAGATATTATTCGGTAATTATACTAGAAGTCAGCCGTGTATTTGTAAACTTTTTTTGAAAGTTGTTGAAAGATCTTTATAATGAGCCTAATTCAATCGACGCAGTTTCAAAACTCGCGGATATATCATCATTTAACTATAATTGAAGCTATGAGAATTATTAAATTAATGACAATATATTAAAATATATGAGAACTTAATATCCATGAAATAATCTCTATATTTTTTTTAATGTCCATTTGAAACCACAATCTATCAATTTTTCGTAGACCCGTAAAAAAAAATAATAACTTTTCTATAAAATCGGGAAGTAAATAAAAAATAATCAACACACCCTAATTATGTCATACATGTGCGATTTACTTTCTGAGATGCGCGCACTCGTAGCGGCGATTCTCGGATTTTGCTATTTTCCGGATTTTCGTCGCGGATTCGGAAACGAAGTTTCATTTCCGGTTCTCCAAACTTTCCGTGGTTCACCCTCCTAACTTCAGTCTCCATGGAGGGGATGGTATTGTCGGGCTGAAGAAAAATAATGAAGGGAAATTGTTTACAGCATTAAACCCAATTAACCTTAATTAACATCGGAAGGTTCCACCCTTGGTCACACCCTCAAACGCTCAGTCACGATCTAAACGCACAATAATACTCGAAAAATCGCACGAAAGCGTTCAAAAAGAACGTCAAAAAAAAAAATAAACCGTTTGATATAACTCTAGTCGACATCAGTCAAATATAAACATATCTACGTTATTTAATTAAAACGAATTGAAAGATGGTGCGCGTAATTCCAGTACACAATTTTTTGGGTCAAAGTGTGGCTTCGGTGGAAGAACCTACGGCGTCTTGCACGGCGACTTACATGGGTCGAGAGATGCTTTTGCTGGCGCTGACGAGTCACTGCGTAGAGGTTCACCAATTGACAATGTCGCAGCAGCCCGAAGTAACAACTGTATTCCCAACCGTCGATCTCGTTCGTCAGATGCTTCATTGCAATACGGAGAATTACATAGCCACCGTGGAATCAAAATTTTCTCGAGACGGCGCGAGCGTCAACAATTTTGTCAGAATTTACGTCAATTGGGCGCTCGGAGGAAATCAGAATCAAGCCATGAGAGCCAGAATAGCGGGTCGAGTGACTCCCAGTTCCAATCGTCAGTCCAACAGTTTGGAAATGATAGAATTGCCGCTAGACGGCCGACCCACCAGAATAGCTTGTTGCCAAACCACCGGCAATCTTTTGGTCACCGCCGGAAACACCGCCGTGCTTCACGAATTAAAAGTCGAGAGGCAACAATTGTCCAAACAAAAATTCATCGATTTCGAAGCCAGACCTTGGTCGTTGGGTTTCGCTTTTTCTCCGACGCGCGTTCAAATAGCCGAAGATTTTTTTACGATAATGGACGAATCCAATTTCATGGTTTTTAGATTGGTCAATCAACTTTACGAAGACATAGATGCTCTGAGTTCTTCCAACTCCGGCAAATCTTCGTCGAGCAGAAAAACTTCGAGCTACGACGGTTCTTCGTTGCGAGCGACGGCTAACGACGCTCGTAGGACCAACGATACGTCGATCGCAAGCAAAAAATCCTCCGTCGACGTTCCCCAAACCTTCGACACCGCCGAAATGTTAAAAGCCATCGAAGAAGAGCAACGATACGCCAACGCATCCAACGCAAATCCCAACGAAACTTCGAAAGCTTGGAACTCTCCGATCTCCGAGCGATCCGTCGTTCGCAACGATCCAAAGTTCATCGATTGGGATCGTCTCGTAACCAACAAAACCGAAGAACAGCTACTCGCCTCTCGCAAACTCATCTCCGACAAATCTAACTCGTTCGCCATCGATTTGCCTGCTCTTCGATTCGAAACCGACAAACCCGATCCCATAAGCAATCCCTGCGTCGCCAACGCTCCCGATCTAACCGTCGTCATAAAAATCGATTCACCCACCGACGGTTGGTCCGAAAATTACGTCGTCAAACATTTATTGCGCTTAAAAATATCTCAACCCAATAAAAAAAAAACAACCGATAATTTGGATTACTTCACTTGTTGTCTGCTCAAACCGACGTATCTCAAAAACGAGAGCAATACCGTGAACTTGAAGAAATGTACGTTAAGATCCGACAAGTACAAAAGTTTGAACAGAGTTTGTTGCGTAATTAGCACGGTACAAGAAGGATATTTGTTTAATTTCAACGCAACTACGTCAATGATCGTTACTTGCACGCCTTATCCTTTCACATCTCCGGTTTCTCGTATTGTTTTGGAAGATACGGTTCTTCACGCCCTAACGGAAGCTGGATTGGAATCTTACACTCTTCGTTTGTGCGATGAAAATTTTAAAAACTCGAAAAATTCGAACACTCCGGATTTGGAGCCAGTTTCGTTGATCGGTTTGCGTCCATTCATGGGCGTTCAAGGACTTTTGCACGTCAATCGTTACGTGATTCTTTTGACCCGTGCCGAAGATCAATGGACGCTGTACAATTTGTCCTTGCCATCGTCCCAAGATCTCTACAAAGACGTAATGAACGCCGCGATAAATCACAAATTATCGAGTCCAACGACTTACAAACATTTGTTGATCGAAGCTTTTACGATAATAAGTTTGGCGAAAGACGTCGACGCGTCGGCAATCAACGATCAACGTTCGAATCCTCGTGTAACCGACGATAACGCCGAAGATTTGAATCTCATGTACAGAAAATGTTGCTCTTTGCTCGCAAATTGTTACATAAATTCCACATCATCCGCCGATTGGCGTTTGAGCGTTGATTTTTACAAAAGATCGCGACTCAAAGCAGCCGCCATTTTGTCGGACAAAACCGTTACTTCGGCCCCCGGACTTGGAACTTATTTAACGGAAACTTTGGTTAATCTTAAGAGCGGTCCCGAAGCCGATGCGCTTTTTCAATTGCACAACATCGTGGAGATAATTAGTTCGACGAGCAAAAATAATCTCGTTGAATTGATATTTTCCAGTATTGTTTTGCGCGAATACGCGACCGACAAACTAATCGGTGTCGTTAGATCGATGGAACAAGACGATACGACGAGATTCGCTCTTGTTCTTCTTTACGTTCAAGCGGATCGGCAAGATCAAGCCGAAAAGATCGTTAAAAACATCGGTGACAATTGCATATCTTCGTTGTCGTTGAATCATTGGCATTGTCTCTTCGACGTGACCTTGGAACGTCAAACCGGTCACGTGATAGCAACGTTTTCCGAATTATCCGTAATTTTGATGCGTCAAAAAAGTTCGATATTCGCTAAAATAATTGCAAAATTGATCGATGCCAAAGCCATTTCGTTGCATCAAACTTTGCAAATATTTTTGGCACATTTGCCGTCACGAGTTGGCAGAGACGGTCATGTTGCCGCGGCGGTACTTCAATTGTTCGTCGAAACTTATCTTCGCAATTATTTCGATTCCACGACTATCAATGGCGCGAAAAACGCGAAGATCAATGATGGAAAGAAAATTAATTACGATTATTCCATCGTGGAAGCGTTTAAGATTTTGGTGCGATCTTATTTGGGAAAATTGACGCAAACGAACGTTTATGGGATTGATGATAATCGCAATTCGGCGATTGACGTTGATTGCAATGACGATTATTTGTTTGAAAAATTGCGGCCGATTTATTTGGACGATTTGCGATCTCGCGGCGAAAATTTCGGGGAAACGAAGATGGCGGAGACGACGAGGGCGAAGAAGAGGGGCAGAAGGGTGAGGAACGAAGCTTTGAAGCTGCAAGCGCTTTTGGCGAGCGGTTATCTTCCGGCCGAATGTTTTCAAGAGGTCGAAGAATTTCTTAAGGCTCATAAAGTCGATGGGGATATGAGTTTTCGATTGTTATGCGTTGGAAACGTCGAGGCGACGCAGTTGTTGATGGATAATTGTCCACAAGCTTTGCTGCAATACGCGAAGGTTCGTTTTATTAAGGGGTTGCGTCGCGTTTTTTTGCGGGAAAATTGGAGAATATGAACGATTTTTTTCAAGGGCTCGCATATAATTGCGAACGCTGGAAATTGAGTGAATTTGAACAATTACTATGAAGGTTGTTTGCTGGAAAAATATTGAATTGTTGATTTCATATTTTTTATTAAATTTTCGACTAATTTTTATTTTTTTAATATAATTTTTCTATGTTTCCAAAACTGGTTTTAGACGGTCTGCATAATTCAGACAATTTTTGATAATTTTAAACTTTTCTTTTTATGGTTGATAATTATTTTTTCTAAAGATCGAAGAGAAGTTTTTTTTAATTATTTGGTTGGACAATTTTTTATAAATCATTAAAAAAAAAAAAATTTTTTTTTTTGTATGCATATTAAAGTTTAAAATTCCGTAATCTCTTTACTTTTGAAAAGAAAAAATTCTTCATTAGACAATAACTACTCTACTACTTTACTGACCATGATTTTCATCAATGGTCCATTTTTATACCCGCAAAAAAAAAATGTTAATATTAAAAAAAGAAAAAATCATAGTTGAAAATTGAATAAAAAATTGGAAATCAGCAATTTTAATTTCTTTTCAGCATATGAAATTTATAAAAATCTTTCAAATTGCACCTTGCAACCTCGAATTGTCACCTTTATTCCGCAGCGGGGCCATATGCGTCTCACCCCCCTTAAAAAGTACTCCAGTGCCCCAAAAAATCCCAAAAAATGCATGAAATCTTATAAAAAATCAATCAATCGTTGTTTCCCCAAACCGTTCATTCCTTCGAACAATATAATCGTATGAACAAATAAAATTGCGAAGCACGCAATATTTCTCTGGGGTCTCTCGCGACCCCCGTTGCGAATAAACCGAAAATTCCATCGGAAAATTTGGTTTTTACGAACGAAAAAAAAACATTCGTACGTTCCTTGCTTACCGCATTCAAATTATTTCAGGAGAGTTACACCGAAGAGTCCGAGTGGAAATATCTCATTCAATTGTTGCACGAAAAATTGTCAACAGCTGAAAATAACTCGGAGACCTCAAGTCTGCTCGATCAACTTCTCGAAGGTATTTTTTTTTACCTTTTATCGGCGTTTCAACTTTCGTTATTGTCTTCATTTTATAATCTATCGAACATTAATGATTGCAGAAACGTTGATTCACCTCGCACGCACGATGTCCCTTAAGGGGCTTCAACTTTTATTGTCCAACGAGAACACAACGATATTGCAACGCTACGGCGACATTTGCAGTCAAATAATGCACGCCGATCACGTTAATTCGATGATCATCGGCACGGGCCAACATCTTTTGGTCAATATCAATGTTTGAATCAAAATATTTCGAAGATTTTAATTATGTTGTCTTTAGATATGAATTATATATGTATTCCTATTGGATCGTTCGACAAAAATTGTTTTTCTCGTTTATTTATTTAAATTGACGGAATGAATGAGAAAAATTAAAAGAGAAAGAGGAAAAACGATTTCGAATATACAGGGTGGCGAAAATTTAACGCTGCAAAGGGAAACCATGGGAACGTGGGGTCAATTGGAGTCGGAAAAATTAAGGGGTGATTTTTTACGCTTCGTGAGAGAGTTATAAAGGTTTTTGTTATTTTGGCTCACGTTTTCTTTAATTTGCTTTATTGTATATATATGGAATTATATATATTATATAATTGTTATATAATTAATATATATATAATTATTATATAATTAATATATATATATATAATTATTATTAATTATATATATTTATATATTATATAATTAATATATATATATATAAATATATAATTACTATTAATTATATATATTATATAATTAATATATATATATATAAATATATAATTACTATTAATTATATATATTATATAATTAATATATATATATATAAATATATAATTACTATTAATTATATATATTATATAATTAATATATATATAATTATATATAATTACTATTAATTATATATATTATATAATTAATATATATATATAATTATATATAATTACTATTAATTATATATATTATATAATTAATATATATATAATTATTATTAATTATATATATTACATAATTTATATATATATATATGATTATTATTAATTATATATATAATATAATCAATATATATACAATTTCTATTATATATTTAATCTTGTGAAAAAAATGTTGAGTTATAGAGAAGTAATTGGCCCTCCATATTAAGAGAATTAAAATGGCGCTTTATGACGTATTTTTCTAAATTAAATGACGTCAAAATAAAAAAAAAGCCTTGAAAACTCTAAAAATCGCTTTTGATAATATAAATTGCAGGAAAACAATTACCCGGATGAGAAAAAAAATGTAGACCGAGTTAGAACGACTGTTAAATTCTTTTTGCGACGAAAGCTCTCAATTGTTTGGCCGACGTCAATTGAATCGGTTGAGAATTCGATCTTGCGATGAACCAAACTTTATTTATCGGTAATCGACGATCCCTCTAGTATGTACAATATTTTAGAGAACAAAATTCCACTATTCATGAACTTCCCACGGTTTCTGGTATCTGCGCCAATCCCACGGCGCCGCGTGTATGTATCTGGTAGGTTCTTTCAACGCGACTCCGCCTTTTTCTACTTCTTTCAGAAGCAGGGCCTGTTTCTCGCATCCTTCGGATTCTACGTCGCAACTGACGCTGAGTATTCCGCTTTCCAAGCATCTTTGCGCTAAAACGCGTCCGAGATTCATGTACGCAGCTCGATCTTGCAATCTATAAGAAAATATCCGCATTGAGGTCTCAAAATTATGCGAAGAGTTGCGAATTCAAGTTTCCGTCGAGGCGTTGTATCTCGGTTAAGAAAAAATTGTGGGAAGTCTCGAAGTTTACCGCAGACAACTAAATTTGGTCCCTCGAATCGGCGTGATAATCTGCGGCTGGTTAATTTTTACTCAGCCTGAGAACTTACTTGTACAACTGTTTCTTAATAGCCCACTCTCTCGTGGATGCCGAAACCACCGTTTTGTTCTCCCAATGGACCACTTCGACAGTCAGGTGACGAGACGTTTTGGTTACGATCAATCTTTAATAAGAAAAGTAACAAAAAACTTGAAAGAAATAAAAATAAATCATCTAGGAAAGATTCTAGCGAGAAAAACTGTCGTAAGCTCAACGAGAAACTCGATTTCGAGAAAAGAAGAGAGATGAGAAACTTATGTCGGTTGTTTCAAAATTATTTGCATCAACCGGGGGATAATCGTCGGCGGAACGGTGGAGGAATAGCATGATATGACCCGTACATACATATTTTATTTCGTAGAAGTATGATTCGGTGTCGTTAATTTAATACGGTATTCGATTGAAATAATTTCATGCGTTTTAAAGGGAAAACTTCTCCCGCCTCGAGAGCGAGAATGAAAACAGGACCGAAGGGTTCCGAATAAGTTTATTCTTCCTCATAAAAATAACCCAAATAACAAAGTTCAACAATTAACCGAAACAATCACTCAAATCCTGTTGTTTTGATTTTATAATTTTGTTCGTAATTCGTTCATTCACCTACGCTACGAATTAACAGGTTAGAAAAAGCATCTTCGAGTTTCAAAATAAATCTCACTTGTGCCAATGTTCCCGACCGGGTTTTTCCAAATGATAACCCGAAGGTTTTCGTGCGATTCTCAATAATTCAAGATTTCTCGGGTTTCTATTCTTGACGTTGCTTATATTTTCCAGAAGCTGAGCGTTCGAATGAACGCATTTTGGTCCATTTAAATTTGTCAACGTAGAATTTCGACCTAACAATCGGGTTAACGCGAACATGTTTGCAGACACGTGGATTATTTCGACACGAGGTTTTCGTTTGAATAAAAATGTTTAGACGGTTTTTTGTTGCGCGACGATGAATTTTTATCTGGAATTATCGAAGCCCGGCGATTTATTCGCAAACGTTTTTGGAGTGTTTACACCATTTCACGTTCGTTAACGCACGTGGAGATAATCGAGATAATTGGAGATAAGAGCAGATAATAATTTTGATGACGGCCGGAGAAGAAAAAATTGGATAGAAGGGGAAGTCTTGTGGGAACTACTGGCACGACTTTTGGGGGCACTGTTTCGTGTACACTCGACTCTCTCCATAACGAAATTCGCTATAGCGAACGCTCCCTATAACGAACGCTCGATCGCTCTCCATAACGAACAGAATGCCTTCCCCGCTGCCCCCACTATTTTCTCGACAGAGCGCGCGTAAATTTAAATCAGTATCCCACATTGGTCGATTTGAATGATAAAATTCGTTCAAAATTCTGCTGCCAGCATGGAAAATAAATGTAAATGGTCGTTCTCAAGTCGTGATGAAATTTAAAACATCATGGAGTATAGAAATCACAAAGATATTTCAATTGATTACAAACCTTTCGACTGATCGAATCTATACTTGCGTTGACAGTTAGCGGTTAAGCCCAGACCGGCTGGGATAGGCTGCATGTTGCTGCACAGACCATCTGTCAACGGAGCGACGCCATTGGTTGTGGACGTCCGAAGGGTAGGGGCCCCTCTCGCGTTCGTTATAGGGAACGGTTTTGTTCCGAGCCGTTCGTTATACGGAGAGTCGAGTGTACATGTTACGGGTAAAGTTAGATAAACGGGTAAACCTAGGTTTACCTGTGCATTCACTTGAAAAATACGACAATTTTTCGCGAAGTTAAAGTCACGCAAAAATAACGTAGAAAAATGGAAAAATGTTCTGCTCCTTCAATTTTTTTGATGGATGTATTTTTGAATGTGATATATCGTCTGAGTGATATTTTTACGATGTGATATTTTGTTTTGTAATATAATATCGATGTTCTTTCGTCGTGTTATGAAACGTGACGTAACCGATTTAAGCGCTCGTATCGACGTTTTCCGAACTTAATGTTTGTCTCGAATTTTTGGTCCATGGCCGAAATCATACAATTACAGTTTGCTCTCGTTGTCGATCCTCGTTATCTCTGTCCTTGCCAGTGCGAATAGGCGAATTCGGTTTGTTATCCACGATCTGTTATCTGCTGTTATCATCCAGCTTCGCTTATCCGAGATCCGAAACGATCTTGAACGGTCCACAAGAACATAACCTCAAAAAATAATGTTAAAAACGTCGAAAGATTGAAATTCTCGTTGGATGAGACTCGAGAAACGTTCATTTGAACAATGAGCGAATTTAAACTCCATCATCTCATCGTCGAACTCACTGGATTGCTCGAGTGAGTATTTTATTTTAACAAAAATTTCTAAGTAATCGCAATTTTTGGAGCAATCGTCAACTTGTTATTATTTTTAGAATAAAAACTGTCGATATTTATTTATTGTCATTGTTGTAGGTTGTTGTTATCAACGTTACTTTTTTATTTTATTCTATTCTATCTTATCATTTGATGAAATTGTTAAAAAATAACATTTTCTAGATAGTGTAAAATTTTTCTAGCTTGAAAATATTTTTTTTGAGAATTTAATTGTCTTTTGTCAATTGATCGCGAACAGAATTCAATCGATGGGTTTTATCTAGTCAGCGATTTTTAAAATTTGTACACTTCTTTTTTGCAGATCATCAGCTCCGCCTGAAAAATGTGTGGAGAAGCTTCAAAAAAATGTCGTCGCTCAAGACAACGTTCCAACGCACAGTTGTCTAAGATATCTCGTGAAAAATGCATCAAATCCAGAATTGTTCTTGCAAAAATACGAAGGACTCAAGGCGAAAAAGTATGTCAAACTTTGATCCGCGCATTTTATATTTACGTTCCGTCGCGCGTCGTATTCTTGACGACATCCGTCCGTTTTATTCCGTAGAATCGACGGTTTGGGTTCCTTCATGCAATTACTATATCACATATCGTTGGACAAACCGCTCAAGGATTGTCTGGCGAGAACCGGCGCAGCCGGTACGAATAATTCCGCAAAGGGCGCCGCAATCACGAAGGAGGACTTGCCGCTGGTTCGTTTATTCTTCATCCATCGTTCTTTCGGATAAAATCAATTTATTACTCAAAAGTGTTCGTTATTTTTCATTATCGACTGAAGTAACGACATTGAACATATTAATATAATTTAATGATGATCTTGAAGAATTGTAACACCGTTCCGTGCTACATCGTCACAACTCTTGCCGCAGATACGCAAAAACATCATCAAAGCTGCCGTGGAGGGCGAAAGAAAATTGAACAAACAGGTTGCGATCGGTGGTAAACGCAACGATCCGAGTATCATGAAGCACAATTGGGTCGTCGAAAGGCCACGAATATCGTGGGACTTTCACTCGGATGCCACCGTAGCTCTTTATCAAAGTACGTCGATGAGTTGCAAATTTTGCGACTGAGCGATGGAATATTAATCGACAATTGAACTACTAACAATTTTCCATTCGTTTGGTTGATTTTATTATTATTATTTGAGAATTTTAGAAAATAATAATGATATTAATAATACTAACTAACTAACTAACTAACTAACTAACTAACTAACTAACTAACTAACTAACTAACTAACTAACTAACTAACTAACTAACTAACTAACTAACTAACTAACTAACTAACTAACTAAGTAACTAACTAACTAACTAACTAACTAACTAACTAACTAACTAACTAACTAACTAACTAACTAACTAGCTAACTAACTAACTAACTAACTAACTAACTAGCTAACTAACTAACTAACTAACTAACTAACTAACTAGCTAGCTAACTGACTAACTAACTAACTAACTTTAGAAGATTTTCCCCCTCGTTAACAAAAAAATTGAAAAAAAACCAATAATCTCAAACAATTACAATCGATCGATCAAACTTATTTCTCTCGTTTTACAGAAGTCGTACCTCTCGTTTCCCAAGAAACCGTTCTTCTCTGGGACCTTTTGCACTGTCTGAAAGGCACGGACGGATCTTACATCGTTTCCGAACCTCTCACAGGCCCATACGAGACCAAAACCTTCGGCATATCACCGGACGTTGGAACGTCTCTCAAACAACTCGCGCAACAAATATTGCCCCTGGCTTCGTATTACTCCATGACCGTGAGATTCGTCGAGGAAAAAGTTTTGCCGGACGACGGACAGGTCAATCACGCATTGCGCGGTGCTCTCAGCTGTTTGCTCAAAGATTATTTGGTTCGTTGGAATTTTTAACTTCACGATTTTATAGGAAAATTATTTCAATTTAAATTTAATTATTTATTTTTCTAAATATTTATAATTTTTTTATTTATCCAATGATTTTTAATATTATTTTTATTATTTCATTATTTTAATTATTTATCTTTCCAATAATTATTATAATTTTTTTATTTATCTAATGATTTTTAATATTATTTTTATTATTTCATTATTTTAGTTATTTTATTATTTTTTCATTATCTAATCATTATTTTATTATTTTATTTTAAAAAAATAAAATTCTTTTCAAGTCTGGAAGTTTTTCTTTTTTTTTTCTTTTTTGTGCATTGATTGCTGATAATTTCGGGGGTTGCAGTTGTTCGTCGTGCAGTTGGAAGTGGAGCACATTCATGGTAAATTGAATTTGCAAAAATTGTGGTTCTACATTCAACCGACGATGGCGACAATGTCAATACTCGCACAAATAACTGCGACAATTTGCAAGGTAGGCTGCGTTTTTTTTTTGTAAAATACAATTTATCAAAATTTATCGAGAAGGGAATTGGAAAAAGGAAATTTGGTGATGGATAAAATGATGAATGGATTTTTCTAACGCAGGCGAACGCGAGAGGCGGTAAAGTTTTGAGTCTGCTTCACGATCAAGTTAACAACATAAGCGGCGATGCCAAGTGCAAAGAGCTCGGTTTGTTTCTGATACACGCAGCGACGGTTCCGTATATGCAGACTCTGGAAAAGTGGGTTTACAAAGGCGTGATTTGCGATCCCTATCAAGAGGTAATGAAAGAAGAGAATTTTATTTATCGCGGGAAGAATGAGGAATTTTTATAATTTTTTTTAGCCATGTCAGAATCAATATATTTTTTGAAAAACTCCCACCGTCCTATTGATGTTCTCGAAGTGCTATATCTCGTGGGGCCCTTAATTTTTTTTCAAGCCATCGAAAATTGACAGAGATTGATTTTTCTCTGTTTTCTTTATCGTTCTATCTTTTTATCTTTTTATCTTTCGATTTTTCTGTCTTTCTATCTCTCTATTCTTCTATCTTTCTATCTTTCTATCTTTTAATCGTTCTATCTTTCTATCCTTCTATCTTTCTATTTTTCTGTCTTTCTATCTTTCTATCTTTCTACCCTTCTATCTTTCTATCTTTTTCATCTTTCTATCTTTCTATCTTTATATCTTTCTATCCTTCTATCTTTCTATCTTTCTATCTTTCTATCTTTCTATCTTTTTCATCTTTCTATCATTCTATCTTTATATCTTTCTATCTTTCTATCCTTCTATCTTTTTCATCTTTCTATCTTTCAATCTTTTTCATCTTTCTATCTTTCATTTTTTGAAATCTTTCTATCTTTCTATCGCTTTATATCTTTATCTCTCTATCTCTCTATCTCTATCTCTCTGTCCCTCTATCTTTCTATCTTTCTATCTCTCTATCTTTCTATCTTTCTATCTTTCTATCTTTCTATCTTTCTATCTTTCTATCCTTCTATCTCTCTATCGCTTTATCTCTCTATCTCTCTATCTCTCTATCTCTCTATCTCTCTATCTCTCTATCTCTCTATCTCTCTATCTCTTCATCTCTCTATCTTTCTATCTCTCTATCTCTCTATCTATCTTTCCATTTCTCTATCTTTCTATCTTTCTATTTCTCTATCTCTCTCTCTCTATCTTTCTATCTCTCTATCTCTCTATCTTTCCATCTCTCTATCTATCTCTCCATTTCTTTACCTTTCTATCTCTCTATCTATCTTTCCATTTCTCTATCTTTCTATCTCTCTATCTATCTTTCCATTTCTCTATCTTTCTATCTCTCTATCTATCTTTCCATTTCTCTATCTTTCTATCTATCTTTCCATTTCTCTATCTTTCTATCTCTCTATCTTTCTATCTCTCTATCTATCTTTCTATCTCTCTATCTTTCTATCTCTCTATCTCTCTATCTATCTTTCCATTCCTCTATCTTTCCATTTCTCTATCTTTCCATTTCTCTATCTTTCCATTTCTCTATCTTTCCATTTCTCTATCTTTCCATTTCTCTATCTTTCCATTTCTCTATCTTTCCATTTCTCTATCTTTCTATCTCTCTATCTATCTTTCCATTTCTCTATCTTTCTATCTCTCTATCTATCTTTCCATTTCTCTATCTTTCTATCTCTCGATCTTTTTATCTTTCTATCTCTCTATCTTTCTATCTCTCTATCTTTTTTTTTTCGTGAATTTTTTTTCAATACCTATAATTCCAAACTTTACGGAAGTAACCATCAAAATACATTCTTGAACGTTCGCAAAACGTCTCTAAATGTTTCTCTCCTCAATAAAATCTTCGATTTCCACTCGGTTGAAGTAAAACAATCAGAAATAAAGTCGATAACAAATGAAAAATAAAATTCCTATAAAGCTTCAACCAGGTTTTAATAAAACCGTAATCCGAATTTTCGCGATCGTTCGGAATCTTATCTTCAGTTTCTCGTCGAGGACAACGAATTGATACAGCGGGAAGAATTGCCGATGGACTACTCCGCCGATTATTGGGAAAAACGTTACACGATGAGAACCGAAAGAATTCCGGTATTTCTGAGCGACCACGCGCAAACCATTCTCAGAACCGGAAAGTACTTCAACGTCATACGTCAATGCGGTTCGTTCCCAACTTCTCAAAAAAATTTCCAACAAATCTCCGTCCGACGATTATCATTTTTTCGTCATCCTCGCCTGAAAATTACGCATTCTCGCACCAATTCGAGTGCGCTACGTGCCCGGATTCTCGCATTTCCGAAGCCGAACGCGGTAAACCTTTGATTCCCGCCACTGTTCAATGACCCGAAGTTTGATCAGTGATCGTACGATTCGTCGATCGTTCAGGCACATCGCGTACTAAAATTGTTACGCGAATGTGTTAATTCTCATGTGAGAATGACGAAAAAAAAAATAGTATGGCGTTTGCGCGTTCGCGATTGGGGATTTCCTTATAAATGCGAGGCCCAACACTCGGCTCGGACGCCCGACGATGCCTCGGCGGTGAGGTCGCCGATGTCTCGTCTCCGGATCACCTCGGACTCGTCTTTCGGTTAACGTCTTCGCACACACGTCGGACTTCGACGTCGGCGACTCGACCGCCCGAGGAATCGTTACGCGCTCTACGGCCTCGCGTTTTAGCCTCGCATACGTCCAGGAATCCACCGACTTCGCGCCTTTGCGACACGATGCACTATTTACATCGTCCGAATATTTTATATTTTATATTTTATGTTCGTGCAGGAAAAACGGTTCAGTGGGGCAAACAAGAACCGTTGGTTTATCAACACAGACAACAAAAATACATCGCCGCGATCGACCGAGCTTATTCGGAAGCCGCGAGAACTTTGCTCGAAGTTCTGATCAACGAGAACGATCTAATGGGACGTTTGAGAAGCGTTAAAAATTATTTTCTTCTCGCCCAAGGAGATTTTGTGGTATTTTTTGATTAAATTATTTATCAATCGTGGACGAACGAAAATTTTAATTGCCGGCTGATGTATGTGCGTTGATGTATTTATTTTCCAGGTTCAATTCTTGAATCTGTGCGAATCGGAATTGAGCAAAAATATGTACGACATTGTTATTCATCGATTGGCGTCGCTTCTCGAAGTTGCTCTGCGTACTTCGACGGCGGATTCGGATCCTTACAAGGACGATCTGAAACCCGAACTTTTGCCGTACGATTTGCAGTTTCAAATGTTTCGGATACTTTCGATTCAGACGCGAGACGAAAAAGGTCGGTTTTGTAAGCTTGTTGGTATATTGTCATTCGAAGCGGACTAATTAATTATTTTTTACAGTTACTCATTAATTCATAAATAATAAAAAATCAATAATAATAATAATAATAATAATAATTATTATATTTTATAATAATTATAATTATAATTATTATTATACAATAATAATAATAATTATTATTATTATTATTATTATTATTATTATTATTATTATTATTATTATTATTATTATTATTATTATTATATAATAATAATTTTTATTATTATACAATAATAATAATAATAATAATAATAATAATAATAATAATCATTATTATTATTATTATTATTATTTTTATGATTATTATTAATATTATTAATTATTATTTATTTTATTAATAATGATAATAATAATATTTTATTATTATTATTATTATTATTATTATTATTATTATTATTATTATTATTATTATTATTATTATTATTATTATTATTATTATTATTATTATTATTATTATTATTATTATTATTATTATTATTATTATTATTATTATTACTATTATTATTATTATTATTATCATTATTATATAATAATTTTTATTATTATTATCATTATTGTTATAATAATAATAATAATTATTATTATCATTATTATTATTATTATTATTATCATTATTATTATTGTAACAATAATAATTATTATTATTATAATAATTATAACAATAATAATAATAATGACAATACAATAAAAATATAATGATGAATAAAGCTGGTATCGATATATTATTTATTAATATTATAAATCATACTATTAATAATTTTTTATTTATTTATTTTATTTATTTCGAAGCAGACTAATTTATTATTTCTAAAAATTACTGATTCGTTCATAAACAATAAACACTCGATAATAATAATGATAATAATATATTAATAAATGAAGTTTATATCGATACATTACTTCTAAATATTATCAATTAATTGTTCATCTATTTATTCATTTATTTATCTCATTCGTTGATATTAAGATCGTGGCGACATTCAATAATTCGTCATTGGATTTCAGAATACTGCTTTCAAGCGGAAAAACCGCTGACCGGTCTCGAAGCCTTCGTCTTCAATTACGACGTCAAATGGCCGGTGTCGCTGATAATAAATAGAAAAGCGATAGCTTGCTACCAAATGCTTTTCCGTCATTTGTTTTACTGCAAACACGTTGAAAGACTTTTGTGCAGGTAGGACCAACGATTCAACGTGGACAATTTTTCCTCAGCGAAATTATTAATTAATAACAACCTTGTTTTGTTTTTTTTTTTCTTTCTTTTTTTCTTCTTCTTACATAGGGTGTGGATAAGCAATAAGATAGCAAAGACTTTCACTCACGAAGCGGCGATGGCTTACAGACAAGCATTTTCCGTGAGACAACGAATGCTGGATTGCATACAACATTTGGAGTATTACATGATGGTGGAAGTCATAGAACCCAATTGGCTGACGTTCATCAACAAAATGAGCAAGGTAATCTCCGAATTCGATTAATTTTTATATTTATTATTTTTATATTTATTATTTTTATATTTATTATTTTTATATTTATTATTTTTATATTTATATTTATTTATTACATCGATTTTTGATTACGAATTAATTGTTGCCATCATCAAGAGGTAATTCCTATTTCCTATCGATTTTATATCGAAATAATCGTAATATCGATTTTTTTGCAACATAAATTCCACATTTCTTATCTTTTTTTAGATGTAAAACCATTATCGTACATTAAAATTTCGAAAAAATTCGAATTTTTGAAAAATTTCAAAAAAATAAATAAACACATTAGGAACCCGTTGTCCATTCCAATTTTATGAAAAAAGTTTTTCAATTTCAATGGAGTATCCGGTAAAAAAATTTCATCCAAATAAAAAGGGTACAAATAGCAGTTACCTCTTGATAAAAATAATATGGCGGGGGGAGGGGAGGGGAAGGAGGGGTCTAAAAAATCTTAAAAAAAATTAGTGAGGTAGTAGGATCCAAAGGATACTAAAAAAAAAAAATCATCGTCCACATCGGGGAATAGGAGGGTTTCAGTTCGGTGAATTGGGAAATTTTGCCCCCAATGTGTTATATTTATATTAATAAAACATTATATGTTTTATTCGGTTTTAGGTGAGCAACGTGGACGATGTTTTGAGCGTTCATCAAGATCTGCAGGACAGTTACTTGAAAGAATGCATGCTGACGGATCCGGATTTGCTCGGTTGTATCACCGGTCTTTGCGCGGTTTGCGTCGAATTCTGTGATTTCATGCAAGTAAGTCTTCTCATTCTCTCGTATTATTTATTCTTCTTACCTCATAACCGCGTTTTTATACTGCCAAATACTTCGACACCGCTACATTAACGGGGAAATACCATATAGACGGTCTAACCAATTAATTTAGAACGTTGATTTAAAAAAAAAACCAGTAATAATAGAAACACCAAAATTTAGAATTTTATGTAATTTAATAAGTATAATCATTAGAGTGGCTTGAAAAATTTTTTTTTTCTTCTGATTTCAATCAAAATACATTCACTGCAAAGTATTTTGTATCCGGAGAATTCACCCCAAAGATGAAGCCGATCGAACAATTTTTAAGCCAAGATTTTTCAAGTTTTTTCCATTTGATTAACATGGGAAGAACGTAAAGTTTCCATTAAAAAAATCGTAGCTCCGCGAATTTGATAGCTACGTTGATTTCGTGAGTTTCATTTGAAAGCTCTTCAAAAACTGCTTAAAATGGCGTGCGAACCTTTCGAATCCGATTAAAACTTTCGTCGATAATTTCTTACGAAAAAAACAAAATTGCGTCGTGAAATTAAGTGTTTTTATCTCGACTTGCGTCGAAAAAACGTCGATCGGCTATTTTATCTTCGTACATCGGACTGTCCGATTTTTTATAGCTGCTGTATGGTATTTACCCCTTAAATAACGTAATTAGCGATGGTTGAGTAACTTTAATCAAGCGCTGAGATATTCTGACAGAAAAAATATTGAGAAAAAAATAAATTTCAATGTATAAGAAAAAAAAAAAAAAAACGTGTTGTGCGCTATTTAACTCGATATTGGCAATGTTATAAGCACATGAGCCGCTACTTCATTGACGCCGAATTGACTTCCATGATCGGCGCCTGCCACGACGACGGTTTTGAGCCTGAGGTATATTTTCCAATCGAAAATTCAATCAAATAATTCATCGTTAATTTAAAAAATTTCGACGCATCTTCCAGTAACCGAGAATTAAGGCTTGAAAAATCGTTTGGATGAACGTCGAATTTTCCATAGTCATTGTTGCATCATTTTTACAAATTTTAGAATTCATTTGAATGAGTAGTTTTCATTTTTATTCGTTTACATTTTTTTTTTTAGAGAATTTTAATTATTCGTTTAATTGATTTATTTTTTTTTATTTTATGAAAATCGTTTTCATATGGCGGTTTGGTGAAAGCATGGTTTAGTTCTGTGTGCTTTTTCGAAGGCCATGAATATGAGGGAACTCGTCTAAACGCCTTGCGCAAAAAAAAATAAAACCCCCCTTAAAAATATCCTGTTAAGGCCTTACATACAGTTAGAAGGCTTTAAAAAGACGGATTTTCAAGAATTTTTTTCGCGCAGACTATTCAATTTATTAATTTGAAAATTGGTGTACATATTATAATAACCTTATAATATATTAACATATTTTTTATTTGTAAAAATAATCATCGCGAATGTTGCTATCGCCGATCTCCTAGAGCTCCGCATAAAAAAACCAATTTTGCGGTGATCACGATATCTCTGGACCGGATTATCTGAAATGAAAAAAACCAAATAAATTTCGTTAATATAATACATTATCTAGTATTTAATCGAAGGAATTAGCGAAAAAATAATTTTTGACAAAATGGCGACTTCTCAAAATAAAAGACTCGATTTTGAACGAAAATTTAAGCCTTAAATTGTTTATAAAATGGAAAATATTTATCGGAGAAAAAAAATCTTCGATTAATCACTAAAAAATCTAGTTAAAAAGGTTGTGTTAAAATTTGAGACTGATCGGTTCAGCCGTTTTCGAGAAATCTTGATCACCGATTTTGAAAACATAGTTTTGAGAAAAACGCGTTTAAAGTTTCAAAAGCGTTTTACATGTGGTAAATTTCGTTTTTTTTTCAACTTACATGGAGTCATCTATTCCAGGGCCATATAATAATCCGTTCGCATCGTTGGCAGCTTCTGATAATTCGATTTGATGCTGTCAACGATTTTTTGAAAATTACAAGTGTATGTAACCCCTTAAAAAAAACTTTTAACAAATTGAAAAGGTTAAAAAACAACTCCTGTCAAAATAGACTATTTTCATGTACAACCTACGCTATAACAACTCGTGCACAAAACGTTTTTTTTTCCAAAAACAACTCTGCCTGAACAACCAAAGTTTGAAAAACTTTTGTTTCTGTGATATTTCGAAATAATATTAAATTGTCATTATACGTTTTTATTCGGCTCGGGCTCATTCCAGTACGGATAATCGGTCTTGCATCGTTACCGGGGTCGGAATTCGATGGTCGTCGCTTTGAATATCACCATTCGAGTGTATTGCAAATGTAATATTTTCGTAACAATCAATAATTCGCATCGAATTTGTCGAATTGTATTAAATTTCTCCCAATTACGCTTGATTCATTTATTTTTCGTATCCTTGACGTTTGGATTCTTCCGATTATTAGCGTTTAATGTTGATGAGTTATTTCGACAAAAAATTGTTTGCAAGAAAATTTTTGCAAGAATATTAACGGGGTTTTTTTTGGGCGGAGTTTTTTTTTTTGGAAAAGAGTTTTATTGGGCCGGAATTTTTTTGGAACGGGGTTTTATTGGTTGGGGTTTTTTTTACGGGTTTTTTTTTTTGGTGCAAAGCGTTTTGACCAGGTTTTTTAGACATGTACCCGATTATTGAATCCTCGTTGAAAAATTTTGTTTTATTATTTTTCTTTGGCTCGTCGGAATTTTTCGAGCCTGGATTATTTATAAATGAGGAGGTAAGTTGTTTGAACGAAAATTAGATGGAAATGTCCATTGATCATGTTCGAACAGCGCTTGGCCCGTCTATGTTAATACCTTTGGGCTTAAGGGGTTGTATTCAGTTGTTTGCGGATTAATTCAGAGATTTTCGTGATTTTTTTTGCCTATGGGAACATTATTTAATTGGAATACACTGTACAGTGTCAATTAAGGCATATATCGAGGTACTTGTACGAATATTCTTGTGGGAAAATTATCAATTTTGGGTAAACTATTGCCATTTTGGACATATGCTCACCGCAAGTGATCTTAACGCCCCAAAACACGATTCAAATTTTTTTTTGATATTTTTTTTGTCAATCTTCCGAAAGATGCACGGGTTGAGAATGCTCTCACAAAATTTTTTGACGGAATTTGTAAAATTGACGGAGATACATCATTTTTCGCTGAACGTTTCGAAGCGAACGCGTTTTTCTCGAAACTACTTTTTTCAACCTGGTTGACAGCATATCAAAAAAACTATACATCCGATTCGCATGAACCAAGTCTCAAATTGTTCGAAAAACCAGTCTCTACGTTGCCACGTAGCCATTTTCTTATAAAAGGTCCCCTTCTATTTTATTTTAGAAATAAACAATAAAAAAATTTCGTTAAATTTGAAAATAAAAAAAATTCGTTGGTCCGCCATTTTTTTATTTTTCGTGATATCGATTTTTCCCTACGTGGTGATGTAAACCTAAATGTCTAGTTTCTGAATATATATTTTTTTTATTTTTCAAATAAACCGTATGGCTTAATCGTTGTCAACCGTGGAGCAACAATTTCGCCGGAGTAATTTAATAATAATTATAAATAATTAATAATTAATTAATAATAATATAAAATAATTTTTTATACACTCTTCCATATGTATACATTGACCACGAGAATTGATAAAAAAATTTCAATCCATAGTTCGCTTGAAAAAAATTGAATGAAATGAAAAATACATTTAAAAAAATGCGTTAAAAACAAATATGTATTTTGCGAAAACGGCAATAGTTCCCCCAAAATTTGATAATTCATCATGAAAAAATTCACACAAGTACCTAAATATATGCTGCAATTGATACCATATAGTTTATTTCGATAAAATTATGCCAACATGGCCAAAAAAAATCAGTAAAGTTCGTTAATTCTCCCGCGAACAATTTAATATATTCCTTTAAGTATTTATTATTCGCGATTTCATCGATTAATTTCTGTTTTGAATTTAAAAAAAACAGCAGGAAGGCAATGCACAATTGAAGACGAACGGCACGAGTTTTGAAGCCACGATTGAATCGTTGGACAATCGTTTTACCGACGTTTTGGTTCGTCTTCTCGACCGCATATGCGATTTGGGTTGCGACAACAATAACGAAAAATTACTCAATGTGTTGTGCAGGTGAGATTGTACACGTTGCGTGGAACACCCTGTATATATAATTTGTATATAAATTCATTACATATATGTGTATATTTTAGGTATATATATATATTTATTTTTCCATGATTTTATTTCATTTCGTTGATTTTTCAATTTATTCATTCATTTTATTTTTTTTCTTTATTCCAATTAAAATGATAGAACATTTTTTTTCGCAGGTTGGACTTCAATCTGTTTTACACGGACATGCTGAGACGTCGTGGAAGAGAAAAATCAACGGCACAACAAGACGTTTCGGGTTGAATTAAAAAAAAAAAACAAACCGCAAAAATTGCGAAGAAAACAAAAAATATCGAAAATCAATTCGACCATATTATTCGTGCCATTATCGATTTCATCGATCAAAACATTATTCAAAGCCGCTCTCTATATTTTTTCATCGTTCGTTTCTTGTTCACACGCTCGCCCTCGAAGCTATCAGCGCGTTCTTATCGCCTCGACACGACGAATATAAATCTAAAACGTCAACGCGTAAATGCTTGTAAAAATACAAAAAATCTATTCAATATCGAAACATATTTTTCCAGTAAGGATATGGAATGTAATTTTCAATCAAGGTTTACAAAAAAAAAAACCATTTTGTCAATTGTATCAAAAATCGCACGAAGATTGTTTATCATTGGTTCATACGTCGTTGAATCGAATCGATTTAGCGCAAAGATTATAAACTTTGATGGAGTATTGAAAAAATAATAATATTTTCTTACAAAATCATCGTCGGTGTATTTTTTTCCTTCGCTTTTGTTTCTCGAAAATATCAAAAAATTGAGAATTATTTTTCTGAAGAGCTAATTTAATACGATTCGTAGCATGATTTATTATTTTTAAAGATTACTCATTGATTCATGAATGATAAAAAATTCAATGATAATAATAAATTCAAAAATACAATAAAAATATAAGACTAATTAGGATTAATATTCTTTTTGTATTATTTATTTATGTTATTGATGATATAATTAATAAATTTTTGTTTATTTATTTATTTTAATCAATTTATTACCAAGCGGACTAATTTATTATTTTTGGAAATTACTTATTGATCCATAAATGATAAAAACTCAATTATAATAACAATAATAATAAATCCAAAAATACAATCAAAATATAATACTCTGAATGGAATTAGTATTGATGTATTATTTATTTATATTATTAATTATATGATTAATAAATTTTTATTTATTTATTTTATTCAATTCGTCTCAAATCAGATTAATTTATTATTTTTAAGAATCTCTAATTAAATTTGGTAGCGCGAAGAAGATGAATTTCAATGAACTATCGAAAAAAACAGTCTTCTCTCAAAAACTCGCCGGTGTATTTTTTTTTACTTCGCTTTCGTTTTTCAAAAATAGAAAAAAACCATCAAAAATCATTCCAGAGAAATACATTTTTATTTATTTCGTTCAATTTATCTCGAAACGGAATAATTTATTATTTTAAAAAATCACTCATCAATTAAATTTCGTAACGCGAAGAAGATGAATTTCAATTAAATATTTAAGTCAATAATTATATATTTAACGTAATATTAAATGTTTATAATATCAATATTATTATTAATATAATAATATTATAATAATTATTATTATATCAATATTATTATTAATATAATAATAAATAATAATAATATAATAATTATTATTATTATATCAATATTATTATTAATATAATAATAAATAATAATAATATAATAATTATTATTATTATATCAATATTATTATTAATGTAATAATATAATAATAATAATATTATTATTATTATTATTATTATTATATCAATATTATTATTAATATAATAATATAATAATAATTATTATTACATTAATATTAATTTATATAATTATATAATAATAATAATTTTATATATTATAATAACACATATATCATAAATATTAAAAAAAATACTATTTTCTTAAAAAATCGTCAGTACATTTTTTTCTTCGCTTTCATCTCTCAAAAACCGATTTAAAAAAAAAAATCAAGAATTATTATTCTCCAAAGCCAATCTAATTCCATCCATAACATTCTCCATTCTCTCCAATTTTCGTTTGATCGTATCCAATTCCCCGATCATTTTTTCATTCTCCGTAATTTCTCCGCGCCTATTCAAAATTTCTCTCGCACGTCCGACGATCGTCGGATCCATGGACCAATTAACGCACGTCCTGATTTTTCTCGATCTCCCGTAAAGCCTTATCGCGTTACATTTGTAAGGTTTCACGCCGATTTTCGATTGCGGAAGATATTCCGGAAACAAAAGAATTCTTTTGGTCAAAAATCCCAAAGGATTTAATTTCGATCGACGAAACGATCTTTCGTCGCAGCATCTTCCCGTCAATTTAACCAAACCCGAACCCACAGCCACGTTTTCCGCGTACGAAACCAATCTCGTTCTCGATATCAAACCCACGAGTTCGGATTTATTCAATATTTCCGCGGTATCGCTGACCGCCAAACCGTTTAGAAGATTAAAAAGCACGATAGCTATCAAAAAAACGAAAAGCACGAAAATACAATGACTCAAAATTGGATGAGCAACGAAAGGAATGTCATTGGCGTCAAATTCTCCCGTCAACATGATAATCGTTTTGAACAACGAATGTCCGGGATCCGGAAAATTTTCATCGTCTTTGTAATTTTTGAAAAGCGTGAAAAAAGCCAATGCAAAAGCTAAAATAAGAAAAGCGTAGAGAAATAAAAATTTTAAAAAATTTAACGTCACAGTTTTGAACATTTCGATGCCGGTTGACATGCGTGGATGTTGACCGATCAAAATAACGATTTCCCAAGCTGACAATAAAATAACAATGGCGCCGATTTGCGGATCCGGGAAAATTAAAATCCAACCGCCGAAAAAAATAAGACAGAGTTCCAATAAATTTTCGAAACTTTTGACGTAATTGAACGGTGATGAAAATAATTGAACGGCTTCGCGAATTGACAAAAGTATCAGGGCAACGGCGGTGAGACTTCTCAAACCGTGAAATTGTTGAAATTTCGTTAAAATCGTCGTTGACGAATCAACGAACGAATCTTGGGTTAAATTCGCGTAATCGTTCGGATAATTCGTGGAGAGGATGTACGTATTTATGAGAACGTAGAAAACAACGTAGAACGTTATATTAGCGTAGAGAAAGTGACGAATTCGATGCCATTTGAGATAAAGAAAGGACGATAAGAGAGGATGTTTCAAAAGTGGTTTTAAAGCTCGATTCGAGGCTATAAAAGCTAGCGTTTCCATTTCCAACGGTTGCGCGTTGCTTCCGGAACTTCGAGATATTCCCATTTCTTCGTTTGCTTCCGCACGACCGCGATGATAATTGTTATCAACATTGTGCGGCATCAAACAACGATAATCGAATTCGATCTCGTACTCGTCCGTTTTTTCGTTGTCGCCGCGGAGACAATCGTCGAAAAAATCCGACAGGATTTCCGGCGACATGTGAGCCAGAGGAGGAACTCCGAGAACGTTTTTGTGACCTATGTAGCTTCCCGAACGCAGAAGCATTTGCACGGCTTGCGAGGATTCCGCACGGGCGGCGTAATGCAGAGGAGTGTTGCCTTTGCCTGCGAGAATTCACGAATTTCGATTTAATTTGGGGGATGTGGATTTGGAATTCGTTGGAATTGGATTTGGGGGAAGGTACGGATTGATTTGGTGGAGGGAACATCGTTAGTTTATCATTTTTTTTTGGTCCATGTTGAGGTTTTGAATGAGTTTTGGGGATTGATTGTGGAGATTTTATTGTTATTATTATCCTAGCTTTATTGGACGAAGGTTTGGTGGTGAACGACTTAATTTTTTAGATATATTCTGAGTTATTGTTATCAAAATATTCTGAATAATAATGATAATAATATATTATTAATATAATATTATTTACTATTGCTATATTATGATTATTATTATTATTATTATTATTATTATTATTATTATTATTATTATTATTATTATTATTATTATTATTATTATTATTATTATTATTATTATTATTATTATTATTATTATTATTATTATTATTATTTTTATAATTTTTAACTAACTAACTAATAACTTATTATTGTTTCTCTGTCTCCATTATTATCATTATTGTTTTTATCATTATTATTATTATATTATTATTAATTGACTAGCTCATAAATAATAATTTAGCTGACACCAACAAATAACCAGCTATCATAATGTTTTTAGTAGTTAGTGTATTCAAACTAACTAATAACTAATTATTATTCTTCGGTCTCTATTATTATCATTATTATTATTATTTTATTAATTAACTAGCTCATAAATAATAATTTAGCTGACACCAACTAATAACAATAATAATAATAATAATAGCTATCATAAAGTTTTATCAGTTAATGTATTTAAACTAACTTCTTATTATTATTTTTATTATTATTATTATTATTCATAATATTTCAATAATAATAATTCACAACGTAGCTAAAAAATTAAGTCTCACGTCGCCAAAGCTTCGTACGATAAAGATAGCATAACAACAACAATAAAATCTCGATTATCATACCTCAAAACCCATCTAAAATCTCAATATATACCAAAAATTATCACCAAAATAATTTTTCCCTTATCAAATTAATCCGTTATTATTTCTCAAATTATCATTTCCATTCGAACTCACCGTCTTCGCATCGAACATTAACATCCGGTTGTTCCAATATGAGTCTCAAACATTTCATGCGATCGTCCTCGCTGTCGCGTCTAAACGACGTCGGTACTCCCAATTCCTTGCAAGCCGTAATCAACAATTCGTTCGCAATTTTCGAATCGAAAACAAATATCTCCTCCAAAACGCGATAATGCCCGAGTTCGACCGCCAAACGAGCGACGTTAGAAAATTTTCCAGCATCCCAATCGATTCCACGTCTCAACAATTCTCCAACGACTTCCGAAAAATTTCTTTTCGTCGCTATTTCGATCAATTCGTCGGAATTCGTCAATCGCGAATCGTCGATTTTTCTCAGAGTCTCGAGAAAACGCATCTCGTCGGTTTCAACGAGACAAGAACGTGGCGCGACTTCGTCGTCTCGATCGAATCTTCGATCCGACATCGGCGGTAATTCGATATCCGGCATTTTGTTTTGTAAAATTTCTCTGGTCGTGCGTTTTTTGAAATCACGAAAATCATCGATGTTGGGGGGTAATTTGGACGATTCGAGGATCAAAAGAACGATCTCGCGTTGATCGTTGGATGCTGCGAGATGAATGGGTGTGAGATTTTTCGAATTCGCGATGTTCGGATTTGCACCGTTTTCCAGGAGAATTTTTACGCATTGTGGATTTTTATTGCGAACGGCGACGTGAAGAGCGGTTTGTCGGCCGATTTGAAGGTCGGGGTTGGTTCTGGGATCCTTGAGAAGGATCCGGAGCACGTGGGGATGATTGTTTTCGGCGGCAAAATGGATGGGAGCGCGATTGTGATTTTCGTTCGGGCGATTCGCGTTTGCTCCGAGTTTGAGAAGTATCTCGACGAAATCCGTACGACCTTCGCAACAAGCGATTTCGAGAAGGGTTTTGTCGATCGGATGGGGATAAACGAAATCGACGTTTACGTTTGGTTTTGACAAAGCACGTCGGGCCAAATCGTCGAACGTGGAATTTTCGTTGGAACGAAGATTTTCGAGCAACAAACCTTGATCCCGGGTAACGTTCGTCCTTTCGAACTCTCGAGGCTCCATTCTGCGGAAAATTGTGAAGGAACATTGAAAATTGATTGAGAATTGAAGAGATCGATGTATTTTGTTTTTATAGCGCACACGGGGTCGTTTTTATCGGTAAAAAATGGTGATTTTGTTGCGAGCAAACGTTTTTTTTGAATATTTTTTTTGTTGAGTGAATTTTTTTGCAGGGGGAAATAATTTTTATCGCAGTTTTGATTGGGGTGGATTGATTTGGGAATGGTTGGAGGATGTTTGAGAATTTTTTGAAGGCGATCGCACGGGGCGATTCAAAATGGCGGGCGGTTGAAATTTGTGAGGGGTTGGATTGAAGCTGTGTGGGGCGTCCGATCGAAAAAATAGGCATGAGGGTTGATGAAAAATTAATTTCAACCCTTGGTCTGTAACAATGATCTTATTGGGGTCCTGAATAATTTATTATTACAGAATAATTGTTATATAATTAGTCATTAGTAACATAATAAGAGATTGAAATCATCAAATGTATTATTTATTTATTATGTATGTATCGATGTTATTTTTTCATCAATTTATTTTTCTTTCGGGGTCATAAAAGACCCCCGGTCCGACCAACCGGAAGCTGGACAATTTCGTTCACCGTAGGTGCAATCATCGTAACAAAAGTCCCGGAAAAATTTCGTGGAAATGCAATCTGCGCAGTTTTAATTAAAATCCATCATAAAGAAAAATCTTAACCATTCATCTCGTCTAGTTCGATAATTATAATCTCAAATACGCGACGACATAACGATAACAAAGTCTGTCTTCGTTGCATTCACGGTAGAACGTATGAGACATCGTTGAAATATCATTTCAAGCCCTTCTCTCGTTTTTAATCGAGATCATACGTCCCCAAAGGTGCGATTGCTCGTCGTCTGTTATGGACCGACTCGGAGATGAACGCGTGGGCATCGGGGCCGGCTTGATTCGGCCATCGCGCAATGATGTCATGCCCCTACGTCACGGTTTAAAGTGAGCGACATGGGAAATTTAATGTGCCCGGAGTCCGCGATCGAGCAGCCAAAAACTCGAGCCAATGAATTTAACGTCCTTTTGCGATACGAGTCAACGCCTCTTCGAAATAAATAAATAAACAGAGAAATAATTTCCCTATGAAATTGAAATGAAATTGAGAAGTTAATAAACGAAATAAAAATAAAATCAGAATAAAATTTTAATTTTAATTTTAATTAATATTAATATTCATTAAAAATATAATTAATATTAATTAATAAATAATTAATATTAATTAATAAATAATTAATATTGATAAATATTAATAAAAATAATAATATTGATACTAATATAATATGAATAATAATATTAATAACAATATTAATATTAATTAATATTATTTTTTTTTATTATTTATATTAATTATTAATATTAATTTTTATTTAAATTTTATTCTTATTTTATTTATTAGCTTCTATCAATATTAATAATAATATTATATAAATATAAATATATCATATTATGATTATATAATATAGTTGTAGTAGTTGTTTATTTCCAAGTATACCCCTTTGGGGTGTTTACATAGCGTCCCCCCCTAATACATAATTATATAATATATTATATTATTATTATATCAATATAATATTAATATTAATATGAAATCAAGAAGTTAATAAATAAAATAAAATAAGAATAACATTTAAATTAAAATTAATATTAATATTATTATCCATATATGATATTATTAGTATAATATTAATATTGTTATTGAAAATAAAAATACAAACAAAATCTCAAAAATCAAATTTAATACGATAAAAAAAAAATAAGAAATAAATATAGCAGGCCTACATATGAAAATCGCATGGCGAACGATTTAATTTCTCTGTCACCGTAAAAACTTTCTTCAAATTATTTCTCCGACACCGTAAAAATGTTCTTTTACCTCCTCTAATCCCACGGGCTCTAAATACGTTCACAAATCAATTCGCAATACCGCAATAATTTCTCGTACACGGAGAAATTAATGAACAATGAAAAAAAAATATATATATAAACAACAATAATAATAATCCGTCGCGGACGATGAACGTTCACGCATCGATTCGTTTTGATGAATTGATTAATTGCAAAAACAACGAGACAACGCGGAAATAGATTTCCTGTTACATCGCAATCTGCACGAACGATCGTCGTCGCCGGTCAACGCGTGAACGAACGAAAACCCGTCGAATCCCACTAGATAGGTTCGTAATTGCGATCGAAATTGTACTCGCTCGATAATTGCGATCGAAATTGGACGGTCCAGCTCGATATCGAACGCGATTAAAGCAAGATAAGCGATTAAAAATTGTAGCTTCGAGACAAATCAACGATTTTCTCGAAGAAATTATTGTTTGAACTATTTTTCTTCTGGTAGAAAATTAACTCACTCGAGATAAAACGAAGCACGAAAGTTTGTAAAACGCACCTGCGACTGTTTTTACGGTTGATTAATTAAAAACGCGTACGGGGATGAGATGATTTCTTCATTAGTCGCCATCGGACCTGACAGACCGAGGTACTGCGCTGGACATTCGACGTTTCTACTCGTTCTCGCGGCACGCATCGCGTTACCGCGTCAGCATAATCCGGAGAGAGAGAGAGAGAGAGGGGCAGAACGGCTCATTGTTGAATACAAGTGGTCGGGCTGCTGCTGGTTGCGGCTACTCCGAACGCCCCGACGGGCTACTCTTCTATCCTTGAAATTCCAACAACGTGTTGGAGATGAATACATATGTGATCCATACTTATGAACATCATCGGTTGATTCCTATTTTATTCATCGAATTTATTGAATTTATTGAATTTATTTTATTTATTGAATTTATTGAATTTATTGAATTTATTTTATTCATTTTATTTATTGAATTTATAGAATTTATTTTATTCATTTTATTTATTGAATTTATTATATTTATTTTATTTATTTTATTTAGGTTATTTATTTTATTTATTTTATTTATTTCTCTGGCCAATAAGTTTGATAATCCATCAGAATTGACTTTTTGCTGACTAAAATTAGTTATGCCCTGTCAAAAAGATATGTATTCCATTATTTTCTGTTTAATTTGGATAAAGAAACGATTTTTCTGTTATCCAAGACGTTATTCCTGTTCGTACAAAAAATTGGCGGCCATTCAGAAAAATTTCCTATTAAGTTTGGCATAAAAAAAGAATAGAATTTTCTGAAAAAATCGTCATTTCTGAAAAACGTCGAACTGACAGCTAATAATAATAATAATACTAATAATAATAATAATAATAAATAGCAATAAGAATAATAAAAT
Organism: Sussaba pulchella; assembly: GCA_963971145.1. Lineage (NCBI taxonomy): Eukaryota > Metazoa > Arthropoda > Insecta > Hymenoptera > Ichneumonidae > Sussaba > Sussaba pulchella. Next base: position 3,442,133 of record OZ020165.1, on the reverse strand, counting down.
GATTAAAGATAATAATAATAATAATAATATTATTAATAATTATTACACATTACAATTATTGATGGTCAATAATTTATTATTATTATTATTATTTATTATATTATAATAATTATTATTATATAATAATAATATTATTAATAATAATTACACGGAAATAATGTAATAATAATAATATTATTGTTATTATCTTTATTATTATTACTATAATAATAATAATAATAATAATAATAATATTATTATTATTACATTATTTCCATGTAATAATTATTAATAATATTATTATTATATAATAATAATTATTATAATATAATAAATGATAATAATAATAATAATAATAAATTATTGACCATCAAGTCCGACAACTCGAACGAAAAACTTTGACCCAAAATTGAAAAATTTCGCGCTTGCGTTTCGTACGATTGCGAGAGAGGCAAAGCTCGGCCCTTAAGCTTCAGACGCGAGAGCCGGATCGTCCGCCAATCAGAAAACCTTAGGCCACGGTAAAGACCGGACGAGGAGAGAGGCGGGTAGATGTACACGAGGCGCCACGGAGAGCCTCACACCAGTAGTCACTCGTCGTTTCTGGTCGGACGTTACGAATCGTTCGAACACGAGATCGCAATTTTTCGCAGCAACGGCGAACAACACCAACACGGCGATAGCAACGTGTACGCGTCGTATTTCTCTATCGAGGCGAATCGATTGATCTGTTCGTTATCATCTCCCGTGACGAACAATCGGATCCAACGATTGTGTGCGAACGTCTCAACGGATCTCGTTTACAACTTGCGCTTCACAAAGTAAGTCTCGGATTTTTAAGTCTCAGTTTCGAAGTCTCAAAATTTCAAAGTATATCGAGAAGTTAAAAAAAAAAAATCTACGAGGGTTCCTACTGGCTTGTCAAAGTAATTATCAAGTCTCGAAGTCTCAAAGTTTTGAAGTGTCAAAGCCTCATTCTCAAAGTTTCAATGTATATTGAGAAGTAAAAAAATTCTACGAGGGTTCCACTGATTTGTCAAACTGATTATCAAGTCTCAAAGTCTTAAAGTTTTGAAGTCTCAAAGCCTCAAAGTCTTGAAGTTTTAAAGTCTTAAAGTTTCAAAGTCTTGAAGTTTCAAAGTATTAAAGTTTCAAAGTCTTAAAGTTTCAAAGTCTTAAAGTTTCAAAGTCTTAAAGTTTCAAAGTCTTAAAGTTTCAAAGTCTTAAAGTTTCAAAGTCTTAAAGTTACAAAGTCTTAAAGTTTCAAAGTCTCAAAGTTTCAAATTATATCGCGAAGTAAAAAAAATCTACAAGGGTTCCACTGGCTTGTCAAAGTAATTATCAAGTCTCAAACTCTCGAAGCCTCAAAGTCTCAAAGTTTCAAATTATATCGTGAAGTAAAAAAATTCTACAAGAGTTTCTCTGACTTCTCAAAGTAATTCTCAATTCTCAAAGTCTCAAAACCTCAAAATTTCAAAGTTGTGAAGTCTCAAAGTCTCAAAGTTTCTGAATCTTTAAGTATATCGATAAGTAAAAAAATTCTACGAGGGTTTTCCTGACTTCTCAAAGTAATTCTCAAGTCACTAAGTCTTAAAATCTTAAAGTTTAAAAGTACGTCGATGACTCAAAAAATTTCTTGAGGCTTTCACGAGATTCTCAAAGTAAGTCTCAAATCGGAAAAGTCTCGAAGTATTTCGAAAATAAAATGATTTCACGAGTCAACGATCGACGTGATAACAATTAGAGACGATAAAACGTTTCCTAAGCTTGAAACAAGACTTTTTGGAGTCATTATTCGTTTGAAATTTTCTGATAACGATAACTAAAAAATTCCACGAGCTAACGATCGATGTGATAATGATTAAAGACGGTACAACTTTGGGCGAAGTTCAAAACAACAAATTTTCACGGATTATTGAAATGAAATTTTTCGATAACAAGAGAAAAAAAAATATCCGAGGATATTTTAACGTTAAACTTTATGGGGTAAAAAATTGATTCGATGTTACATTAATTAGCTGACTAAATAATTAATTTTCTATGAGAATTATAGCTACGACATTTATTTGCGCAGCTACGATAATTTTTTCACGACATTTTCAACGATAATAAAGTTTGGGCTGATTAGAATGAATTTTTCTTTATTTGATTGACCGAATTTTTTTTAATAAAAAATAATAAAAATCGATCTTGAAGCGGTTGAATTTTTTATAACCTTTTTTTAAAGCTTTAAGAAAGTTTTGGAGCTTTTTTTCTACTGAATCGTGAATGATGAACAAATTTTCTTCGACCCAGAGGATTTTCGGTCGAATCTAAACGTTCTTAATCGACTCTGTGGCATCAACAGCTATCAATATTTATATATATTGATAGCGCATGCTTCTCGATATCCCATATTTTGTCCAATAACATTTTTAACATCACTAATCAACACCGAGGTCATAATATCTGTCGATTTTGTGATTTGTCATAGCCAAAGCAAATAAACGCGACGTAGACTAACACAATGTTTTTTTTTTTTTTTTTTTTTTCACACGATAATATCCGAGACCGTTGTGTCAACGTTTTTTTTTTCTTCACGCTCACGTCATTCCCATATTCCGAGGAATGACGGATTCTCTTTGACAGTGGTTAGCAGAAATACCGAACGTTCGAAAATTTATTTTTAAATCGTCGTCATTACAATTTTTCTCCCCTTTTCTAATTCATTCCTCCTTCAAATTAATCTGTACATAATTCATTAACGTCATTGTTGCGACGATTGATACGTAACTGATCTCGTAAAAGGATTCCCTTAATTTATAATAACAGTGCAAAATTTCGAATGAATTTGTTCAACTTATTGTTTGTTTTTTTTTTTTTTGTATTTTAAGTTATTTGGATTATTTAGGTTTATTTTCGTGAAAAAAATTGCGAATGAATTTCGTTCAACCGATTGTTTGTTTTTTTATTTTATTTTTTCGTCGATTAAATTGAACGCATTGCCGTGACTCGATAATGCGTCGCGCATGCATGAATTTAATTCTCAGCAGCGCGTGTCCGCCTATCGCGATCTTCGCCTTTTTCGGCATAATCGTAGCACCTACCGCGCTATAGTGAACCGTCGATCAATTGTTAGTCATCGCTGCGATTCGTCCCAGCTTTGAAACATATATATGTATTTATATACATATATTTATACATATATAGGTATTTATGTATATATATCGATGTTGGTATATTCTATGAAAATTCGACTGTATTGCATTAACTTTGATTGTTTGCGATATATAATATATATATTATATATATTATATATATTATATATAATATATATATATTATACTATATATATAACTGTACTGTACTGTTTATATATTATATTAATATTTATATGTATATTATTAATCTTTTATCTTATAAAATGATTTTATTGTTGCTATTATTATTATTTTATTTTATTACATTTAATTTATTTAATTTAAATACATATATAGTATGTACATGCATGTAAAGAAGGACGAGATTACCTACAAGAATTATTGATGCCTAGATGTTTATTAATATTAATATTGGGATTTAAATAATCTGTGTCAATAAAATTAATGCAATAGAGCGAAAGATAATAATAATAATGACAACAATGAAATATTGTTACAAGATACATAACAGATTAATTATACGTACATTATATAAAAAGAATTTTCTTATTTTGTAACATTATTTTACTATTAATATTATACTAAATTCCAATGTATTTATTTTATTTCTCTCATATTAATATTCGTAATTGCTTCAATTTCTGTATGAATGGTTCAGAATGTATCAGTGATGAATAAATTGCTTCAGAGTGTACTTTACAAAATCATCAGTTTCCATTTGACAATGAATATTGAAATCTGAGTGTTTTCGTTATTTTTATATATCTCACCAATTAAATTTAACTAAAGAGTTAAAATTCTAAGAACATCTTATTTGAGACTAAGCTGATCCCCTGACAATTGTAGACACAACAAATTTTTTTTGCTAACAATAATCTGTCTTTAATAAAAAAAAAAAAAACAATATATCAAATATTTCAAGGGAAATTATATAAAAAATATAAAACTGGGGGATCTAACAATCAACCTGGAATGCTCATCTTTTGCCAGACATTTATTCTTCTATCTAAGCTAACTATTTCCGGTGTGGTCCTTTCCAAAACGAACATTTTTTTTTAAACACTCTAATATCCACATTAAGGACGTGGAGATTGTTTATGATAACTATCGACGCGGAGCTGTTGACGTGTTGGAATAATTAATTATTAAATTTTCAATCAATAAAAATAAATTTAAAAAATAAAAATAAAATTTTGACGCATCTACGTAGACGGATTAAGGTGTTTAATCCGGTCAAACGAGCGTATCCCGATGACTTTGAGACGCCCACGTTCGGCCTTCGCCTCTTTGTGGAATATTTATTACGCAAAGGTGGACAGCGATCGAAGGGACTCATCAACAACCGAGGATATAATATTCAAGGACATCGGGTACCTACTCGAGATTTATCGTCACGAAACTGGGTGATCCACTCACGATGACGACGCTGTTAATCTTGTTATCCTCTTCTTGTTTACCTTCGAATATCATTGATGCAGTCGTGAAAATTATATCTCGCCGTTAGGCGGCAGAAGAAATATTCTTGCAGTCTTATCTTTGAAAAATGTTTCGGATCTGTCGAAAAACTTTCAAGGTTGAGAATTGAAATAGCGATAACGTACGCATTTGCATTTTCTTTTTGAATAATTTTACTTTATCCAACTTACTCGATGGAGTTTCGACGAATTAATTATAAATTTTTAATCTAAATTTTTCGAACCCCGAAAAATCAAAATCCAAAATCCGAATTGTAAAAAAAAAAAATTGTTTTTAAATCCCCCCATTTTGGATTTTAAATTTATTATCAAATTGCAACTCACAGATGAAATTTTTTTTTGTAACGTTTCATTATTAATTCGAAAGCCAAATTTACAAACTTGAAAAAAAAAATCCGGATCCAAGATCTAAAATCTAAATTCCCAAATTGTAGTAACAAAATTTCCTTTGAATTCACATTCCGAATTGCAAATACAAATTCGAATTTCGAAACCCAACAAAAATCCAAAATCCAAATTCGAACATTTATTTTTCCCACTCTAAATTCGTAAACCAGAATTCTAAATCCAAATCTGAATTTCACTCCCCATTTTAGTTAGAAACATCGTTCCGCCTTGACCTTTTCTGAATTCTCATTCTAAAATCCAAATTTGCAGACCTAAAAAACCTCAGATCCAAAATCTAAAATCCAAATTCCTAATCGTCGCAAACAAATTTCCTCTCAAATCCAAATTCCGCACTCAACACCGGATTGTATAACCCAAAAAAATCCAAAATCCAAATTCCGATAAAACAAAATGTTTCAAATTTCCAATCTTCAAGAACCAAACTACCAAATCCGAACAAAATCTCCAAAATTTCGTTTGAAAAATCATTTCGCCGTGCCACGTCTAAAATCCCATCCGCCATTATTTCCGCAGTCCTTCTAGAACCCGTTCAAATCCAAGATGGCCGCCGAAGATCGATCCCAACCATCATCCGTCCAAATCCCATGGACGACGCTGTTCACCCACGGATTGTTCTCGCGAACATTCCCTAGCAGGTTCGCGCACCGAAAAAAAAACACGGAAACAATAAAAGAGACCACTGAAAAAGCACCGGTGAGCACTCAGTGCTTTTCGAACATTAAAAACACCGAAATTTTAATCGCAAGCGCCGTAAAAGCACCGAATACATTTTTTTACGTTCTTTTTTGTTGCTTCGGACCAAAATTTCCGTGCTTCTAATGTTCGAAAAGCTCTCAGTGCTTTTCGAAAGTTTTTCCGTGCTTCCGTCGGTGTTCGAATCTGCCGGGGTTCTCCCGAATGATTCAAAAACGCGCTCGAAGCGCGCGCAATCGATTCAATTCAATCGAAAAGATTCGGTGAAATAACCCCGACGATCTTTCGCCGGCAACCGGTAGAGAATTAAAATCGTTATTTCTCCGTCCGCGATGTCGGGCGTCTGCAATGGATGACGCGAAATCCCATCCATGGGCATGTTCTTATATGGTTCTCGTCGTGAATCGCCATCGAACGTGCTGCGTTTGCTCCGTTCGCGATGGTTTTTCATGGATTCTTTCGAGGCCATATTCCGTTCGCTGCTCGATTTCGTGGCTTTCAGGGTCGCGATCCAACGTGAGGTAACGAGCGAGTACCCGATGAGTACTCTTGCGATCGTTGTTCTTCGCGGATATGCGTGAAAAATCGTACAAAGCGGATCGTTGTGTTAGATAAACCGCGTGGGTTCGTAATTAACGTTGATGAACGTTCACGTTTGTCGAGTGATTAGAGGCGGACGTTCGAATGGACGGGTGACAATTTTTTTTTGGGTCAAAATAGTGGAAACTGTGGAATCCGAACGTTACAGATAGAGATGGATCGATTGGGGGAAAAATTGTAATGGGGTAGAGGAAGGAAGATTAATCATGATTGATTAGCGGCAGGCGCTGCGTTTTGTAACGATAATAGTAGAGAAGAAGTTTACGAATATAAATTGAGCAATCGATAGTAGAATACACATTTTGTTAGGGGGGTTAGGC
>OZ020165.1:3393715-3435318 GCA_963971145.1 Sussaba pulchella | reverse complement strand
TTTTTTGCTTTATTTCGATTTTCAGTTACTCCCGCAATTGTTACTTTCCTATTTTGGCGGACCGGCAAGAAAAAAATTACGTGGGAGGAACGTAGACGTGAAAGGAGCATCGTGAATATATTATTTATATAAATATATATATTTATTCGTCATGGGCGGGATGACCCAGCGTCCGTGGACTCCGACCAAGAGGAGAGGACCCATAGCCGCGGAATACGGCAGTCCTGGACCGGCTTGTGTCACTTTACCACCGCTAATTGGTAGTACAATGCTTATAATGGTGCTAGATATTTATTTATTTATTTATTTATTTATTTATTTATTCATTCATTTATTTATTTATTTATTTATTTATTTATTTATTTATTTATTTATTTATTTATTTATTTATTTATTTATTTATTTATTTATTTATTTATTTATTTATTTATTTATTTATTTATTTATTTATTTATTTATTTATTTATTTATTTATTTATTTATTTATTTATTTATTTATTTATTTATTTATTTATTTATTTATTTATTTATTTATTTATTTATTTATTTATTTATTTATTTATTTATTTATTTATTTATTTATTTATTTATTTATTTATTTATTTATTTATTTATTTATTTATTTATTTATTTATTTATTTATTTATTTATTTATTTATTTATTTATTTATTTATTTATTTATTTATTTATTTATTTATTTATTTATTTATTTATTTATTTATTTATTTATTTATTTATTTATTTATTTATTTATTTATTTATTTATTTATTTATTTATTTATTTATTTATTTATTTATTTATTTATTTATTTATTTATTTATTTATTTATTTATTTATTTATTTATTTATTTATTTATTTATTTATTTATTTATTTATTTATTTATTTATTTATTTATTTATTTATTTATTTATTTATTTATTTATTTATTTATTTATTTATTTATTTATTTATTTATTTATTTATTTATTTATTTATTTATTTATTTATTTATTTATTTATTTATTTATTTATTTATTTATTTATTTATTTATTTATTTATTTATTTATTTATTTATTTATTTATTTATTTATTTATTTATTTATTTATTTATTTATTTATTTATTTATTTATTTATTTATTTATTTATTTATTTATTTATTTATTTATTTATTTATTTATTTATTTATTTATTTATTTATTTATTTATTTATTTATTTATTTATTTATTTATTTATTTATTTATTTATTTATTTATTTATTTATTTATTTATTTATTTATTTATTTATTTATTTATTTATTTATTTATTTATTTATTTATTTATTTATTTATTTATTTATTTATTTATTTATTTATTTATTTATTTATTTATTTATTTATTTATTTATTTATCTATTCATTTATTTATTTATTTATTTGTTTATGTAATCATTAATTAATTTTTTCTAAATCGAACAAAACTTTTTTCACGACTAAACAAAACTAGTTTAGGGGTCTTAAAATATTACGCAGGCTCGTTATTTTCGTTTAAACACCTCACGACTACAATAACGAAGCATAGTCGATAAATTAATTAATAACGCAATTAACGTGCGATTATTCGTTGTTTGTTTTCCCAAGGAAAAACGGTTCCAGACTCCAAACGAGAAAGAGCTCCAGCGTTCTCATTCGGTAGCAGGTAAAACACATCATTTGTAATCACCGTGGAATAAAAATGTATTTTAAATTCTTTTTCACGTTTTCAATTACTAAAATCCACTGTTCGAAAAATAAAACCCTCACCTTTTATTCGAAGTATATCTTTTGTTAATAATTCATTGCACGTCGATTGCTTCGCAGACATGCGAGCAAAAATGAAAGCCCGGGTCCCGGTCCAGGCCAATACAACGTTTCTGGTCTCAGTGCGAAAGGTAAGGAGCAAAGAGAGCGAGGAAAAAGAAAGAAAAACAAATAAATAAATAAATACTCTTATTTATAAAATAAAAAAAATAAAAACGATAAAATTCGAAGAAAAAAAATGACTTTTAATGTTCATCGAACAATAAATCGATCGATTTCTCTATGATATATATATATATATAAATCGTTATTCACTGTCTGGCTGAATTTATTCGACAAAGTTAGACTCGCTGAAATTATTCTAAATTTATTTCTCGAACAAATAAAGTTTGAAAATTTTTTTTAAACCAAATAATTTTTATGCACGTCGAAAAATAGGTCGAACAATTGCGTAAGGCATATAAAAATCGTTATTCACCGTCCAGCTGTGTTTATTCATTAAGCAACGTTAGGCTAGGTAAAATTATTCCAAATTTGTTCGTCGAGCAAATAAAGTTCAAAAAAATTTTCTTTTCGAACCAAATAAATTTTATGCTCATTAAAAAATGAGGAAAAAGGTGGAGAAATTATTCGTAGGTCGAAAAATCGTCTTTTAAGGCATAGAAAAATCGTTATTCACTATCTGGTTGATTTTATACGGCAAAGGTAGACTCGCTGAAATTATGCCAGATTTATTCGTCGAGAAAATACCTCTGCAATCCATAGGCTTGCGTTTTATTGCCGGGGGGAGGAAAGAGCTTTCGGCGTATCGATCAAACACTACTGCCATCAACATAGCTACACTTTCCAGCCGTGCAAGAATTCCAAATGATAATCACACGAATAGCCAACGATTTTACGTTGTAATGCGGATATCGATTCAATTTTTTATGAACCTTTTTTTATACATTTTCGAGCGTTTATTTCTCTTTTTAATGTAATTGATTGATTTTTTACTCCGAGATGTTGTTGAGAAATCGTTGAAATTGTTGAGATTAATTTTTGGGAGGATGGATGAAGTAATTATGGCAATTATGGCACTGCGAAGTTGGGTATAATAAAAATTCGAAACTTAAAATCTTTTTACTCAATTTTCCGTCGGTATTTTATTTTTTATATTTTTTTTGTGTCATTGAAATTTTTGTTTCCGTGGTTCACACGATAGGTGATGATACTAAGAATATGTTGTAAAAATTTCAAAGCGATCCGAACCTTCGTTCGAAAGTTAGAACTTTCACAAGGTTCAAAAAAGTTAATCGTGGAAAAACGGTTTTGAAGTTGACGGTCTCGAGAGTTTCTTTTATGTACTACCAAATGCTGTAACTTCAACAATTTTTGGAATTCTTTAATTCTGTAAAGCTCAAAATATTCCCAACCGTTCAGGCTAATGAAATAAAAAATAATAAAAAAATGATCGCGCGAATTACTAATTTTCAGGAAAAGACAAAGCTCGAGCTTTGTCGCTTCACGGTCGAACGAAATCGGGAAAAATTGAATACACGCCGGCTCCGGGAGACTACGATCCTCAAAAAGCTGAGAAGATCATTCAGGACAGTTCACCGAAATATTCCTTCGGTATAAGACCTCTCACCGAGAAAGTCAGCACGACGCCTGGTGAGTCGCAATATCATTAATTCAATTACAAACCGAAATAAAAAGTTTCCGAAGAACGTGAAAATAAAAAGAATTGAACCTGTGAAAAAATCATCGGTCGTATAATTAACGAATTACCGTTGGATTCATTACAACGATATTTTCGACAATTTTGTCACAGTATGAGAATAATTTTGTGACCAATTAGAGAAATAAAAATTATTATTTTTATAAAATAATAATAATTTAATAATGAAAAAAAAAAACCATAAAATAAAATAATAATTAAATTATTAAATTATTAATTATTATTATCAAATTGAATAATAATAATTAAATTATTAATGATTATCATCAAATTATTAATTATTAATTATCAAATTAAATAATAATAATTAAATTATCAATTATTATTCACAAATTAAATAATAATAATTAATAATTTAATTATTATTATCAAATTAAATAATAATAATTAAACTGTCAATTATTATTATCAAATTAAATAATAATAATTAAACTGTCAATTATTATTGTCAAATTAAATAATAATAATTAAATTATCAATTATTATCATCAAATTAAATAATAATAATTAAATTATTAATTATTATTATCAAATTTGATTCGATTTAATTTTATTTATTGAATAAAATTATTATTTTTGTCAAGGTTCAGAGCTTTTTATTTGAATTTCAATGAGAATGGGCTTCATTACATTTTTATCATGTTGTACATCGACCTGTTAATTGTGTATAGCGCCGGGTGATTATATTCCGGAAATCGTCAATCTCGACAAATCCCCGCAATACAGTTTCGGCATAAAACACGTGTCCGATAAGCCGAGCGATAGTCCTGGTAAATCAAAACACACGCACACACAGTCGCAAACTCGAAATATCCGCATAGTTTCATTAATCAATCGAATTAAATCAATTAATTAACGATTAATAAATTAATTCCTTTTTATTAATTCAATTTAATCATTCCCTCTGTTGATTATAAACACTGAATAATTATTGCAATGATTGCATTAACGACGAGTCTTGGAAAAAAAAAATACTTTATTGGTCTCGAATAAACTTGCTTCAATTTAATATTTAAAAAAATAGTAATTAATCCATGAAATCGAACTGCAATGCGAAACCTTCTCAATATTTGTGGTTGACTTCGAGAGTTGGGATATGCAGATTTTTAAGGGGCCCTGAACTTTGGTTTAAGTGGTTAGGTTAGTTAGTAGTAGGTCCATCCTTGGTCGTAGAATTTATAAGGTCGTGTAATTAATTCCCGCGTTTTTTTGTATTCCATTTTTTTCCCGCAATTTTGTGATTCGTTGGGTAAAGTATATACATGCATTCGCAAGTCCTTTTCTCGCTCTAGAAACCTATCTGCTTAAATTTTTCGAATTGATTGATTTTAATCAATTTTCAGGCTTTTTTGCCTCCTCGAAATTCCATTTCGAAAGCCTGAAAATTGATCAAAATCAATCAATTCGAAAAATCAAAGCTAATAGCTTTCTACAACACGAAAAGAACTTGCAATTACATACAAATACTTTCCCTAACAAATCACAAAATTGCGGGGAAAAAAAATAAATCACGAAAAACGCGAGAATTTATTTCACCCCTTAATGAATATTCCAACCGATAACGACGAACCATTCGCTCATTAAAAATGCTCTTCTGGATCGAACGAATTCCAGAAATCCGCCGGTTGCTTGTCGAATAACAATTTTACGAGTGGACGAAGGAGAAAAATCGGAAGATTAACGCTAATCAAGGTTTTGGTATTTTTAACAATTAAGTAATTAAGCTCGTAGGTTTGATCGCTTATCAGCTAATTTTACCGTCAATCCGCCATCGTTTTTATCGCTTCGAATGCGCACAATTTGCAACATCAGCATATTTTTTTAGACACTTTTTTAAAATGTAGAGCTCGAATAGCCGCGAAAGCAATAACGATTTTTCGCATCACAGAAAAATCTTGATTTACATTTTTATAGCTCCCGGAACTTACTGCCCGGAGAAAGTTAATTTGGACAAAGCTCCGCAATATAGCTTTGGTCGCAGAACTTCTTTGGACCGAGTAGATTACACTCCCGGTAAGGATATTTATTTTCCGTCTCTTTTTTCGCTGTCCTTTATCATTTAAAAAATTTTTTAACCTTGATTTTTACCCGTCGGGTTTAATTTGAAATGAAACGACGTGTATATATGTGCAGCACCGGGCGCGTATTGTCCTGAAAAAGTGAATCATCACAAAACACCGCAATACAGTTTCGGTTTGCGGCCACATCACGATAAACCCAGCGACACACCCGGTACAGTAAAAATTTATTTATTTATTTGTTTTTAATAGTAGTGATACAATACAGTCGAGTCTTCGTACAGTTGACTGTTCGTACAAGATACTACCAGGCTTGCCTTCGCTGATCCACGAAAATTTTGTTTTTCGTTGTATTTTGGTTTCGTTAATACCGTTTGATTGAGAATTATCGTTTGATTATTTTGCTTCGCGTAGCACCGGGCACTTACAGCCCCGAGAAGTCGAATCGCCATAAGGGTCCCGAGTATAGTTTGTACGGCAAAGGAATGGAGGAAAGAATAAACGATAATCCGGCTCCTGGTACTTACAGTCCGGAGAAATGTAATCAACACAAAGGTCCCGAATACAGTTTGTACGGCAAAGGTTTGGAAGCCAAACCGAACGACAATCCAGCTCCGGGAACTTACAGTCCCGAAAAAACGAATCTCCATAAAGGTCCCGAATACAGTTTGTACGGCAAAGGATTGGAAGAAAAACCAAACGACAATCCAGCGCCGGGAACTTACAGTCCCGAAAAAACGAATCTTCACAAAGGTCCCGAATACAGTTTGTACGGCAAAGGTTTGGAAGCCAAACCGAACGACAATCCAGCTCCGGGAACTTACAGTCCCGAAAAAACGAATCTCCATAAAGGTCCCGAATACAGTTTGTACGGCAAAGGATTGGAAGAAAAACCAAACGACAATCCAGCGCCGGGAACTTACAGTCCCGAAAAAACGAATCTCCATAAAGGTCCCGAATACAGTTTGTACGGCAAAGGATTGGAAGAAAAACCAAACGACAATCCAGCGCCGGGAACTTACAGTCCCGAAAAAACGAATCTTCACAAAGGTCCCGAATACAGTTTGTACGGCAAAGGTTTGGAAGCCAAACCGAACGACAATCCAGCTCCGGGAACTTACAGTCCCGAAAAAACGAATCTCCATAAAGGTCCCGAATACAGTTTGTACGGCAAAGGATTGGAAGAAAAACCAAACGACAATCCAGCGCCGGGAACTTACAGTCCCGAAAAAACGAATCTTCACAAAGGTCCCGAATACAGTTTGTACGGCAAAGGTTTGGAAGCCAAACCGAACGACAATCCAGCTCCGGGAACTTACAGTCCCGAAAAAACGAATCTCCATAAAGGTCCCGAATACAGTTTGTACGGCAAAGGATTGGAAGAAAAACCAAACGACAACCCAGCGCCGGGAACTTACAGTCCCGAAAAAACGAATCTTCACAAAGGTCCCGAATACAGTTTGTACGGCAAAGGTTTGGAAGCCAAACCGAACGACAATCCAGCTCCGGGAACTTACAGTCCCGAAAAAACGAATCTCCATAAAGGTCCCGAATACAGTTTGTACGGCAAAGGATTGGAAGAAAAACCAAACGACAATCCAGCGCCGGGAACTTACAGTCCCGAAAAAACGAATCTTCACAAAGGTCCCGAATACAGTTTGTACGGCAAAGGTTTGGAAGCCAAACCGAACGACAATCCAGCTCCGGGAACTTACAGTCCCGAAAAAACGAATCTCCATAAAGGTCCCGAATACAGTTTGTACGGCAAAGGATTGGAAGAAAAACCAAACGACAATCCAGCGCCGGGAACTTACAGTCCCGAAAAAACGAATCTTCACAAAGGTCCCGAATACAGTTTGTACGGCAAAGGTTTGGAAGCGAAACCGAACGACAATCCAGCTCCGGGAACTTACAGTCCCGAAAAAACGAATCTCCATAAAGGTCCCGAATACAGTTTGTACGGCAAAGGATTGGAAGAAAAACCAAACGACAATCCAGCGCCGGGAACTTACAGTCCCGAAAAAACGAATCTTCACAAAGGTCCCGAATACAGTTTGTACGGCAAAGGTTTGGAAGCCAAACCGAACGACAATCCAGCTCCGGGAACTTACAGTCCCGAAAAAACGAATCTCCATAAAGGTCCCGAATACAGTTTGTACGGCAAAGGATTGGAAGAAAAACCAAACGACAATCCAGCGCCGGGAACTTACAGTCCCGAAAAAACGAATCTTCACAAAGGTCCCGAATACAGTTTGTACGGCAAAGGTTTGGAAGCCAAACCGAACGACAATCCAGCTCCGGGAACTTACAGTCCCGAAAAAACGAATCTCCATAAAGGTCCCGAATACAGTTTGTACGGCAAAGGATTGGAAGAAAAACCAAACGACAATCCAGCGCCGGGAACTTACAGTCCCGAAAAAACGAATCTTCACAAAGGTCCCGAATACAGTTTGTACGGCAAAGGTTTGGAAGCCAAACCGAACGACAATCCAGCTCCGGGAACTTACAGTCCCGAAAAAACGAATCTCCATAAAGGTCCCGAATACAGTTTATACGGCAAAGGATTGGAAGCAAAACCCAACGACAATCCAGGTGTGAAAATTATTCATAAACCGAATTTTAACAACAACCATTCGAATTTTACGAATGACTAATAATTGAATTCATGCCTCGATAGGACCGGGGCGTTACCATCCCGAGAGAATAGAAAAATTGGAGCATAAACCCTATTACAGCTTTGGTACTAGAACCCCATTGGCGAAGACTAGCGACACTCCCGGTAATGGTGTAGACTAACCACCCGTTGGCTAATTACGATTTTTTAATCGACGTAAAAATTATCGCACTACGCGAACGAATGAGTTAAGGCGATCGCCTTAACTTCGGACTAATTTTTTGCCCTATGATCCATCCGGTAAGACCTCAAGGGTCGTTCACTTCTCGAGATCTGTTTATTCACTTGCTGATAAATACCCCGAAAAGGCTATTTTCCCACATGAAGATAACTAAAGATCGCGGCCGAGGCCTTAACTTATCCGATCGTGGAATGTAACTACTACTCTACCGTACTAACCCTGGTTGTGGAAATTAATGCGAAATGAGGTTCGTACCGTACTTGGAAAATCACATTTGGACCTAAACTTCAATGTAACGCACATCGACGATCGTTGCATCGTCAATAAAATTAGTAATTAAAAATTCTCTTTTAGCTCCCGGTACGTATTGTCCGGAAAAAGTTAACCTCGACAATTCGCCGCAATACAGTTTCGGGATTAAACATTCGCCCGTGAGATCGAACGATGTTCCTGGTGAGAAAATAATATCCTTCTTCATTTTTTTTTTTTCATTTTCCTCAATCGATCGAATAAGAATTATCACAAACTATTATTTTTTTCTTGATCTCACATCAATAAAATACGAATTATTATTCTTTTCTTGTTCCCAAATCAATCAAATACAAATTATTAAAAATTATAATTTTTATCTTTTTCTCAAATCAATCAAATACGAATTATTATGAATTATAATTTTTTTTTTCTCAAAACAATCAAATACGAATTATCACGAATTATAACAAATTATCATTATCATTATTATAAATAATAATAATAATCAAATAACTTTTCGTTTGAAAAAATCTTTCATTTCTCTAGCACCGGGTACTTATTGTCCTGAAAAATTTAATACCGACAAAGCACCCCAATACAGTTTTGGTCTGAGAACGCAACTGCAAAAATTAAGCGATACACCAGGTAATAAGCAAATAAAAGATTCTTTTTAGTTTTTGCGTATTGCACAGCTTTATCGCTGCTTTTTGCACGATTCACAGCACCGGGAGATTACAGTCCGGAAAAAACGAATTTGAACAGTGGACCAGCGTACAGTTTGACCGGAAAAGGACACGACGGAAAGCCGAACAATATTCCAGGTACGTTTTACAATCAGTAGAGTGTCAAAGCTTGGTGTATGAAAAAAAACCAATTCTATTTTATTAATTTTATTAATTTCATCAATTTTATTAATTTTGTTTATTTTATTTATTTTATTTATTTTGTTTATTTTATTTATTTTATTTATTTTATTTATTTTATTTATTTTATTTATTTTATTTATTTTATTTATTTTATTTATTTTATTTATTTTATTTATTTTATTTATTTTATTTATTTTATTTATTTTATTTATTTTATTTATTTTATTTATTTTATTTATTTTATTTATTTTATTTATTTTATTTATTTTATTTATTTTATTTATTTTATTTATTTTATTTATTTTATTTATTTTATTTATTTTATTTATTTTATTTATTTTATTTATTTTATTTATTTTATTTATTTTATTTATTTTATTTATTTTATTTATTTTATTTATTTTATTTATTTTATTTATTTTATTTATTTTATTTATTTTATTTATTTTATTTATTTTATTTATTTTATTTATTTTATTTATTTTATTTATTTTATTTATTTTATTTATTTTATTTATTTTATTTATTTTATTTATTTTATTTATTTTATTTATTTTATTTATTTTATTTATTTTATTTATTTTATTTATTTTATTTATTTTATTTATTTTATTTATTTTATTTATTTTATTTATTTTATTTATTTTATTTATTTTATTTATTTTATTTATTTTATTTATTTTATTTATTTTATTTATTTTATTTATTTTATTTATTTTATTTATTTTATTTATTTTATTTATTTTATTTATTTTATTTATTTTATTTATTTTATTTATTTTATTTATTTTATTTATTTTATTTATTTTATTTATTTTATTTATTTTATTTATTTTATTTATTTTATTTATTTTATTTATTTTATTTATTTTATTTATTTTATTTATTTTATTTATTTTATTTATTTTATTTATTTTATTTATTTTATTTATTTTATTTATTTTATTTATTTTATTTATTTTATTTATTTTATTTATTTTATTTATTTTATTTATTTTATTTATTTTATTTATTTTATTTATTTTATTTATTTTATTTATTTTATTTATTTTATTTATTTTATTTATTTTATTTATTTTATTTATTTTATTTATTTTATTTATTTTATTTATTTTATTTATTTTATTTATTTTATTTATTTTATTTATTTTATTTATTTTATTTATTTTATTTATTTTATTTATTTTATTTATTTTATTTATTTTATTTATTTTATTTATTTTATTTATTTTATTTATTTTATTTATTTTATTTATTTTATTTATTTTATTTATTTTATTTATTTTATTTATTTTATTTATTTTATTTATTTTATTTATTTTATTTATTTTATTTATTTTATTTATTTTATTTATTTTATTTATTTTATTTATTTTATTTATTTTATTTATTTTATTTATTTTATTTATTTTATTTATTTTATTTATTTTATTTATTTTATTTATTTTATTTATTTTATTTATTTTATTTATTTTATTTATTTTATTTATTTTATTTATTTTATTTATTTTATTTATTTTATTTATTGTATTTATTTTATTTATTTTATTTATTTTATTTATTTTATTTATTTTATTTATTTTATTTATTTTATTTATTTTATTTATTTTATTTATTTTATTTATTTTATTTATTTTATTTATTTTATTTATTTTATTTATTTTATTTATTTTATTTATTTTATTTATTTTATTTATTTTATTTATTTTATTTATTTTATTTATTTTATTTATTTTATTTATTTTATTTATTTTATTTATTTTATTTATTTTATTTATTTTATTTATTTTATTTATTTTATTTATTTTATTTATTTTATTTATTTTATTTATTTTATTTATTTCATTTATTTTATTTATTTTATTTATTTTATTCATTTTATTCATTTTATTCATTTTATTTATATGAATTATGTTAATACGTAATATTTGGCGAATAAATTTAAAGGACCTGGCGAGTATAGTCCGGAAAATGCGATGATGATGTGGCAAAACGCTTTGCAATTTACATTCGGTCTGAGACCACCGACGAACAAACCCAACGACGTACCAGGTAATTAATAACAACCTGAAATTAAAAAGAAATTGCGACCTCCTTTCTTCAAATTTGCCAAACCGAACATATCGAAATGAGAATCCCGATGGCAATTTTCCCTCGTCCCATTCGTGTATTCAAAAATGTATCGAAGCCGATTCTCAAAATAAAACGTTTGCAAAGTACGAAACAAAATAGTGTATCGTGTCGCAAGGGCGCGAAGTCGGTGGATTCCTGGACGTATGCGAGGCTAAACGCGAGGCCGTAGAGCGCGTAACGATTCCTCGGGCGGTTGAGTCGCCGACGTCGAAGTCCGACGTGTGTGCGAAGACGTTAACCGAAAGACGAGTCCGAGGTGATCCGGAGACGAGACATCGGCGACCTCACCGCCGAGGCATCGTCGGGCGTCCGAGCCGAGTGTTGGGCCTCGCATTTATAAGGAAATCCCCAATCGCGAACGCGCAAACGCCATACTATTTTTTTTTTCGTCATTCTCACATGAGAATTAACACATTCGCGTAACAATTTTAGTACGCGATGTGCCTGAACGATCGACGAATCGTACGATCCCTGATCAAACTTCGGGTCATTGAACAGTGGCGGGAATCAAACGTTTACCGCGTTCGGCTTCGGAAATGCGAGAATCCGGGCACATAGCGCACTCGAATTGGTGCGAGAATGCGTAATTTTAAAACGAGAAGTTTTATTAAAATTGATTGTAGTACGAGTTAAAATTGTTTTTTTTTTTTTTTTTTTTTTTGGCTACAGCCCCGAACGTGTACACCATTCCTTCGGTTCTGTGTGGAACCAAGGAGGGCAACAAGAAGACAGCTCCGGCGTATTCAATGTCCGGCAGGCAAAAAGTCTTCGCGGACGATAGAATTCACGTTCCGGGACCGGGAGCTTACGAAGCCGTGAAGACGGATATTCTGAGAGTTAAAAGCGCGGCTTACAGCATGAGCGCTCGTTACTCGTTGCCGAACGATCACGCGAAAATTCCGGGACCCGGAGCGCACTGCCCCGAAAAAGTGAGCTTACTATTCATCGACGATCTCGAAATTCTAACGAACGATCGAATTTTTTTTTAATATTGATGTGTGGACGATTCGCAACGAAATTATTGATATTATTATTATTATTATTATAATTATTGATATAATAATAATAATAATTATTATTATTGATATTATTATCATTATAATAATTATTATTGATAGTATTTTATAATAATAATAATTATTGATGTTATTATTATTATTAATTTATTATTTTATTATTATTATTAATAATTAATAATAATAATAAAATAATAAATTAATAATAATAATAATACTAATAACATCAATAATAATAATTGCAATAATAATAATATCAATAAAAATAATTTTTATAATAATAATATCAATAATAATTATTATTATAATATTAATATCAATAATAATAATAATTATTATTATTATAATATTAATCAATAATAATAATAATAATTATTATTATATCAATAATTATATTAATTATACTATTATTATTATCATTTTGCCGATTATCATCAAAATTACTGATCCCAATCATTTTTGTCGATCAATCGATGGAAGAAATGATAATAAAGAAAAACATTTTTATTATAATTTTAAAAAATTGATATTTTTTAAATTTTTTATTTTTATCCGTGATGAATCCGCAACGAAATTATTGATATAATTATCATTTCGCCTATTGTTATCATCGAAATTACTGATAGCAATAATTTTTACCGATTAATCGGTGAGAAAAATGATAATAAAGAAAGAAAAACATTTTTTTTTCATCTTAAAAAATTGATATTGTTTTATTTTTAATTTTTATCAATGATCAATCCGCAACGAAATTATTGATATAATTATTATTAAGCCTATTATCATTATTATAAAAATTACTGATGCTAATCATTTTTTCAATTCATCACTATGAGAAATTATTCGATATTTTACGTTTTTCCGATTTGTTAATTTTTGTTTTTATTCTTTATACAGGTGCTTCTAGACATCCCACCGGCCCATACCTTTGGAATAAGACACTCGCCCTACATCTGCAATCTCAAGGACACCGTTTACTAAAATTAAGTCGCATTTTGAAAACAAAAAAAATCGTCCGTTATCTCTTAAGAATTACGAGATCGAAGAAATAATCAATTACTCTTATCGCTGGTTTACGATACTAAGATCTCGTTTTTCCCTTTCATTTCTGTTTATCTACAGATTCTAATATATCACCGTAGCTTTATAACAACGCGAGTCTTGAAATTCATGTATCCATTATGTTTTTTTTTACACGCATGAATAAAATACAATATTTAAAATAAAAAAATTCATTCCATCAATTTTATTCGTTTCGTCGTCTTTACATTTTCGTGAAATAATTTTCACGAGTCGCAGCAATTTCTCCGGCTTGGCAGTGACTGGCACGATTATATTGTATTACGGAAAATTGTATAGTTAAAAAAATATGAATCTTCATGAAGAATAATTTGTGTAAAAAATAATTGAGACTGTAAAAATGCTCACTTGATAATGTTCACAGCTCTTGCATTTCTGGTGAGATGCGGATCTCTTGGTCTGTGTGTTAACTTTACAAATGCACCAGAAGTCTTTCATTTTTATTTTTATTCTATTTTATTTTATTTTATTTTATTTTAATTCTATTTTATTTAATTTTATTTTATTTTAATTTTCATTATATTTAATTTTATTTTATTTTATTTTTCTGGACCTTTTGGTGCATGTGAACAAACTTTGCAAATGCCCCAGAAGCCTTTGATTTTTTAAATTTAATTTTGTTTTATTTCAATTCCATTTCATTAAATTTTATTTTCATTTTTATTTTATTCGTTTTAGTTGTTTTTCAAATTGTTTCGTCATACGGAAGCCGAGTAGACACATTGTCCGGCTATCCACGTAGACAAGACGTTCAAATCGTCGTCGAGCATGACGAGATCGGCATCGGCCCCAAATTCGAGAACTCCCTTGAACGATTGTATGTCAAGGGCTCGGGCTGGATGAAGGGTCGCCGCTTCGACCGCCTCAACGGTCGAACATCCTGCGAATGCCATTGTAAAATATACATTTCTCTGTTCAATACAATATAACATAATTTCTCGATCTGTTTCTCCGACACGCAATCCAAAAAAAAATATGCAAACAAAAATTTCCGATTCAATTCGTTTTAATGAATTTTTTGAAGCATCGGAAATTTATCCACACCGAAGGCGTATTCGCTCTAAAAAAAATAGTGTACACCGAATCAAATTTGCCCGAAGATGACACGAGATTGCACAAAGATTGCACAAAGATTGCACAACGATTGCACAAAGATTGCACAAAGATTGCACAAAGATTGCACAGAGATTTTACAAAGATTGCGCAAAGATTGCACGAAGAACACAAAAATGATTACCGAAAATAACTTCTCTCGTGCATACCAAATTATACGAGTAAATACCTCTTCTTTATTCATTTTATTATTATCTACACGTGTTTTTTTTTTTTTTGTTCTACGTGCCTCGATAGAGTAAAATAAATTATTTTCGTGCACCCACCTGTGGCTTCTTTGAAATGACGAACGCACGTAGCCATATTGGCCGTACTACCGCACAAAGTTTTCGTACCCGCGATGTAAGCGTATTTTTCTTTTACTTCAATGTCGAGCTGTCCCAATCGGTATGATCCATCTTCGAGTCCGAGAGCCGCTATGGCATCTGTCACCAGAACGAGTCCTAAAATTTACAAAATCGAAAAATTTTGAATACTCGAAATCTTAATTCGGAATTTTTTTTTTCAGCGTTTTGAGAAAGAACCAAAATAGTCCGTCAAATTTTCGAAAATGCGCAGAACGGATGCATGATTATTTACGAAATCGACGTTATTATTAATATTATTTTATCACATTTTTTATCAATAAAATAGAATAATTATGTAAGAATATATTCCATTTCATTTTTTACAAAATATGATAAAATAATACAATACAATATCAATAATAATAATAATAATCATAATTATTATTATTATATTTATTAATAATAATAATAATAATAATTATTATTATTATTATTATTATTATTATTATTATTATTATTTTATTTATTGATAATAATAATTATTATTATTATTTTATTTATTGATAATAATAATTATTATTATTATTATTATTATTTTACTTGATATAAAAAAATACTAAAATTAAAAATACTTCTGAACATCGTTAATCACCTTCAGGATGTGTTCTATGGGCGATTCGCAGTGCCGCGGGATGCGTGTGAACGCCATCGGCTATTATTCCAAAATGTACTATCTTTCCCCGCGGCAACTTGTCGGACGTTAACAAACCGACCAATCCGGGATCTCTGTGATGAAACTTAAACGAACGAAAAAAATTTACAAAATGCAGCCAAGAACTTTGCGTTGTCGATCTTGAGATTGAATGTCGAACCTTTACTCACGGGAAGCATGGCGTTGAATAGATGAGTTATGAAAGAAGCTCCGCAATTTACAGCTGCTTCGCCCTCCTTTAAATTTGCCACCGAATGCCCTAAAATCCAAATCTTTTTAGAGAAATAATAATAATAATAATAATAATAATAATAATAATAATAATAATAATAATAATAATAATAATAATAATAATAATAATAATAATAATAATAATAATAATAATAATAATAATAATAATAATAATAATAACAATAATAATAATAATAATAATAATAATAATAATAATAATAATAATAATAATAATAATAATAATAATAATAATAATAATAACAACAGCAATATTTTTCTCACCTACTGAAACTTTAATATTTCTTTTGCACAATTCCTCAATAACTGCGCAAGCATTTGGAATCTCCGGAGCCAGGGTAACGTAACAAACATTTTCCAGACTTCCGTAAGTCTCGATCACAGAATCGAATCCCTGAAAGTATCGACTTGTAATTTATTCCTAGAATTTTTGATGAATCAACCACCCGAATCGCTTCGACGTTCGTTTCTATGATTTACGAATTTCTATTCTTCTAGATTTTGATTATTCTTCGAAGCTTGGTTATTCTTACTCGATCAAAATTTCTGATACAATTTTCCTGATGCGCTCCCTTCTTGGTGGGACTTATGAACGGACCCTCCACGTGAACGCCAAGAATGGTAGCTCCGTTCTTGTCTCCTCTGCGTTTCTTTATCCTAGGAAGTACTCGGCGATAAGTTTCGGGCAACGAAGTGACGACGGTGGGACAGAAGGAGGTTACGCCGTAAGCCAGCAAACCCTTGGCCACTTTGTCAACCCCCCCTTCCACGTCTTTCGTGTTTTCGGCAAAATCCAAACCAAATCCGCCTGCAAACACTTTGATATTCTTAATTCCAATAATTTTTTTATTATAATATATATTATAAATGATTGCGTATATAAATAGTAATGGATTATATTTTATTTCACATAGAATATGATGATTATAAAAAATACAATAAAATAGTTTTCTGGAAAATGATTACTCATCATTGATCTGCAGGTTATTTTAGTTATATCGGCATCAATATTATTACATATCACACATATATGTGCATAAATACATATATAATAATTATACAGGACTAAATAATATTTCATGTTATACAGAATACAATAAAATAATACAATATCAATAATAATAATAAATAATATTGATTCAATAAATAATTATAATTCCTTTAGTTATTGATATAAATATTATTTTCTTCATCATATTATTATATTTCACGTATATAAACAGTAATCATAAAAAAATGTATTATATTTTATTTTACACACAATATAATACCATACACTATCGAAGGAACAATCGATGCTTATAAAAAATACGATAAAATACTTTCTTTGGAAAATAACAACTCACCATTGATCTCTAGGTTATTTCAGTTATATCGGTGTCAATATTAAAAATTACACAGGACTATAAAATATTCTATATTATACGGAATATAAAAAAAGAATACAATATGAATAATAATATCAACATTGATGCAATAAATCCTTTAGTTGATATAGATATTATTTAATTCATCATATTATTATATTCCACGTATATAAACAGTAATCATAAAAAAATGAATTATATTTTATTTTTCACACAATATAATACCATACGCTATCGAAGCAACTATCGATGCTTATAAAAACTACGATAAAATATTTTTTTCCAAAAAATAACAACTCACCATTGATCTGTAGGTCGATGAACCCAGGAGCGATGATGGCCCCCCCACAATCGACTACGGCACTGGCCGCGATCTTTTCGTCGTAAAAAATTTTCTCCGGATCAATTATCTTACCGTTGCGCACCCACAGATCGTCCTTGATTATTTTACCGGCTCGGATTATTCGACAATTGCGAAATTGCGACAAAACATCGTTCGGTTTTGACATTTCCGCTTGTCAATGACCGAAGCCGACACCCGAACGCGATTGATTATGTTTATATCCGCGAGACAATGATTATTCTGCGCTCGTTCGATGCAATTCGTCGACGTCGCCGTCGGACTTTGACTCTGGATCGAACAGCTGACGGGGTTTTATGCGATTGCCGTTCGTTCGCGCGTTATCGCGGTAGCAGTGACGCATTATCGCAACGGTTGAGAACAACGGCCGGATTGAGGATTGACAACAACTGGCCGGATGTCACCGCATGGAGAAGAGACGACCGGAAGCGACCGCGCGTCCTCCGGATGTCCTTCTGCGGGCTGTCGTGTTTTCGAGGATTATTCCGGGATTCCCCCAATCCTGCGGTTTGCGGTAGCCATTTTTGTACTTGAACTTTGTACCGCAATGAAACGAGGGTCGAAGAACCGAGAATGAGGATTTCTTATCGTGTTGTGGGCGATAAGTACATGATTTTTAATAGACCACGTGATCTTTGTTGTTGGCTTTGGAAGGATTGCAAATGGCGATAACGCGACCGAGGTTTTTTGGGCGGAGCCCGCCATTTTGTGCGCGGGAAATTTCCACCATTTTGTCTTTGGTTGGGAATTGTCGTAGACGGTTAGAGGTAGAGAGTTTAGAATTAGGTTTTCGGGATGTGGATGGGTTGTTTATCGGATTTTCGAGAAATTGCGGTGAGATTTAGTGAGAAAAGTGACGTCCTTGATAGTCCTTGAGTCGAGGATGATGCACGAGCGGGAGAAAAAAGATTCGCAGGGAGAGATTGGAGCGATTTTTGTGGAAAACGGGGATGGCATGATTGTGCGGGCAAGAAAGTCGTACTTTCAGCCCCGAACACCGAAACAATAGGCGCTGCTGCGTCAATAGTCCATTTTGGATAGGGAATCAAATCTCGGACGGATCAAAATCACGAAAATGGGTGATATATATGGGGCAAATCGCCCCGTTTTGCCCGAACGAAACCCTAATGGCCGCCCATGTGGTCCATGATTATTTCTTTTTCTTTTCCTAAATTTCAGGGCCGAGTCCGGAACTGGAAAACTCTATAATGACGACTTTCGAATGATGCTACAGATCTGGAACGAGCTGGGCGAATTCCATACTAACCATACTAATTTATGGATCGATGTTTTTCTTTTTAGCACATAAGCGAGGGCGCTGAGCATCAGTCGTCGCTGTCATCCACTGTCATCGGTCATCATGTCAGGCTATGTGGATGCAATGATGAGACCCCTTAAAATTCCAAAGAAATTCGTGCCTTACATGGAAAAACACAGAATTTACGAGCTTCTTTACGTTTGTTTATATATCTTATCATTATTATTATTATTATCATACCTATTATTATTATTATTATTATTATCATGATTTGGGCTATTTATTATTATTTATTATTTAGGCTATAATTATAATAATATAAATGAACTATAATAATATAATAATGATAATAATAATAGTTATAATATAATTATAACTATAATAATATATATATATATATTATATATATATATATATATTACTACCATATTACTATTACTACTATATTCAATATTATTATTACTATATTACTATTATATTATTATTACTATATATATTATAGTTATATATTATGACTATAATAATATATTATAATTATTATAATATAATTATAATAATATGAATAAATTATATAATATATAATGTTCATTCATATATAACTATCTTCGTTATAATTATACCCATCGTTATTATTATCATTATAATTTAGGTTATTTCTTCATTTATATTATTATTATTATTATTCAAACTATTTTCCCAGGAAATCGCCACTGAATTGGCCATCGTTCAACCTCCCGATCACACTCTCTACATGAAACAATGCCTGAATCACGCTGTCAAAAAACGAGACTCGTCCAGAATAATTCTACTCGGTTCAACGTATTTTCAAACGAGTTTCATCGTTCGCCACTTGAACAAAAAATTACGAGTAAAGCCGATTTCTTTCAAAGACATACGCAACGTCACGCCAAACGTGCCTATCGAACTTATCAACGACGAACGCGTCGTTGAAAACTTCACCGAGATTTTGAAAAATATCGAAGACGACTACAAAGGCTGGGTCCTCGTTGGTTAGCCCAAAAATCATATTTTCATTCCTCTCGTAAACAAATAAAATTCAATTTAATTCATAAAACAAAACAAAAATTAAAAAAAAAAAAAGATGTACCGAGAACGAAGTCGGAAGCACGAGCTCTTCAACTAGCCGGCGTGGTGCCAACTTGCGTCCTTGAAATCGTACCATCGGTTAAATGTCGATGTTCGAACGAGAAAAGTTTGCAGCAACGAAATATCGAAGGCCTCCGGAAAATTTATGAAAATCTTTTGATCGTAATGCCAAAGATTTATCTCTCAAAAAAAAATTATCAGCTTCAATTAACCCTTAAGATTTTTTTCCTTATTTTTCCCTTAATATACAACTCTTTTTTTTCAGTAGTAATTGATAAATAGAGACTGTAAACAAAATATTGTGCGTTTGAGGGTTAATGAAGTTTTGTGAACCGAAGGAATGATTATTGACGAATTTATTGCGCTTTGATTTAAGAAAGTTAACGCCGATGACAAAAAACCGGAAGAATTGGCGGAGATTTGTGGTTTTTTGGCCGAAAGAAAAAAACATTGCGGGGCTTGTTGCGTTTTTCGCGTTGCTCTCGTGGGCTCCCGAGGCTCGGGATGTCGCAGTTTGGCCAAGCATCTGTCGCGAAGATTCGATTTGGTCCACGGTATTGTACACGATGTCAATTTTTGCACGCAATATTCATAAAAATAACGAGGGGTTATTCGCTCTGAAAAAATGGTTTACACCGGATCAAATTTGCCTGAAGATTACACGAGATCACACGAGATAATACACAAATTACAGAAGAATACACGAATTTTTTTGTAATATTTCACGATTACACGAGATTACATAAAATTGTTTGAGATTACCCATAATTAATGCACAGGTGGAATACAAAGATTGCACAAAGATTACACGAAGAACACAAAAATGATTACCGAAGATTACTTCTCTCATGCATACCAAATTATACAATTGTCGATACTCGACTCGAAAAAAAAATAATCGCTAATTGCTTTATTGATTTTTTTTTTTTTTTCAGTCGATTTCGATGAAATTCTTCAACAAGCCGAACTGCAGGAAACTTCTTTGGGCGAAGAACTTCGAGCTATCGAGTGTCGTTGCAGCGGCTCGCCAAACGCTGAAACGAGTATTCGCGTAGTTGAGGTCAGCGTTCTGAAAAAATTGTTATATTTCATTTATTCTAATATAACAAAAAAAAAAAAAAATCAATACCTCAATTAATCGATGTCAAATCAAATATTAATACTGAACGCATGGATTTTAAAAATTCTTTTTATGCTGAATATTAAATATTAATAATAAATATAACTTTTATAATTTATAACTTTATATAATTTATATTTAAAAAATTTTTTTTTTAAATTATTATTTATTTATTTATTTTTATTTATTTATTCATTTTTTTAATAATTTGATATTAAATATAAGCAAGTATTCGCGTAGATGGGGTCAGTGTTCCACAAGAATTGTTAAATTTTATTTACCACAATATAACACAAAGAAAATAGATCAATATCCCAATGAATTGATCTCAAATCAAATATCAATATTAAATGAATCAATTAAAAAAATATTTTTATACTGAATAATAAATATTAATTATAGCAATAAATAAATGAGTAAAAATTTATAATTATAATCAATAGTTATATACAATTATGATTGATAATTGTCACATTATGATCAATAATAACTTTTAATAGAAAGATTAATACTTATTATTGAATATTGTTATCGAATATTGTTTTTCATGTATTTATATGTGTCTTCGCATCTTCACGCCCTGTTTTTTTCCAGAAATATCTGCTGACCGACGAGTGTACGAGAAGAGGGTGGGTCCTCACGGGCTACCCCACAACTGTTGAAGATTTCAAGCTCTTAGACACGACAGCAACGCCTCCGAATAGGTTTGCGATCCTCACTTCGGCGTCTCATCAAATCACAATCAATCCACGAACAATCCTGACGTTAAATTTTGTTATTTCAGGGTTATTTTCGTCAACACGGATGTTAAATTACGAAAAGAACGATTGCTTAACCGTCGTTACAACGTTTTAACAGGCAGCAAGCACGATATCGATTCGAAGAACAAATGCAAATCCGATGTATCCGAAAAATTATTGGCTGTACATCCGAAAGATTGCGAATGCATCGTCGACCAGATGGTAAAGTCGTTTCTTCGTTGATTCATCGAATAAGTCAAACCCGGTGCGATAAAATTCATTGCCACGTGTGATAAATTTTTGTTCGCAGATTCGTGAGTACGACGAAAACGTGGAAGCTTTGATGGGCTACGCTGGCGCTTCGGCATCGATTATAGACGGAAACGATGACGAAAAAATAGTTCGGGAAAGGATCGAAGCTTGTCTGATGCGACCTGCTCCGTGTGTCTCGCCCCGTGTGCTCGCACCTCTCAGAGAAATCGATCCTATGGAGGTGGAGTTTGACCCCGACGACGAACCCGATCCTTGTATATTCGACGATATTCGCAATCCCGAGCCGAGCTTGTCTTTTGTTTGAATTGTCGCTTTCTTTTCCTCTCTCTCTCTCTTTCTTTCTTCTTTAAAATTATTGGTTTTTAATTGATTGTTATTTCTCTGTCGATATCTCAATGAATTGATATTAAATCAAATATTAATATTCAATGAATTAATTTTAAATATATTTTTTATACTGAATATAGAATATTAATAACAATAAATAAATAAGTAAAAATCTATAATTAAATATAATCAATAGTTATATATAATTATAATTCATCATTTTTATTATAATTAATAATGAAATTATTGGGTTTTAATTGATTGTTTTTTCTCTGTCAATATCTCAATGAATTGATATCAAATCAAATACTAATATTGAATGAATTGACTTTGAATATATTTTTTATACTGAATATAAAATATCAATAACAATAAATAAATAAGTAAAAATCTATTATCAATTATAATCAATAGTTATATATAATTATAATTAATAATTTTAATTATAATTAATAATAAAATTATTAGTTTTTAATTGATTGTTATTTCTCTGTCAATATCTCAATGAATTAATATCAAATCAAATATAATAATTGAATGAATTAATTTCAAATATATTTTTTATACTGAATACCAAATATTAATAATTGAAACAATAAATAAATAAGTAAGAATCTATAATTAATTATAATCATTAATTAATTATAATATATAATTATAATTAATAATTTATATATTATCATCGATAACAACTTTTGATAGAAAGATTTGATACAAAGTTCGGCGCGAGCAGAAGACGAGTGCTGAATACATCGCGCGAATGAATTTATCTCTTAAAACAAATGGAACCTAAATAAAATATTTCCGTGGAACCGGGCGCTGGTCAACCACTCGGGTTCGGTATCCTGTTATTGGTTGCGCAAAAAATCGATGAAAAAATTTTTTACCACCGCTCAACGGGGAAGAGATCACCTATATTTACGTACTAGTGGTTATATGAAACATTTACCTCCTGGCAACCATAGCAACCGCCGGAAACGTAAAAACGCCATTTTTACATCCCGCAAACACTCACGAAAAAGCCAGGTAAACATGACTGGCGTTATACAATTAGTACAATTACGATACAAGTGCGAAAACATTTTTTCTGACGAGTGTGAGTTTGCACGACGAGCCGAAAGCGAGTGTTGCAATCGGTGAACGAAGTGAGCGTAAAAATCGCATTTTACGCACATCATGTCATAAATAATTCTCAATCAAATCGTCAGCTCGTATTCCTGATCAATTAGCATTTGATAAGGTCAAAAACAGAACACATCCAAATGTTACTCTGTACGTAACATCACGTACAATTCATTACTCACCCATTTCAATGACTTTATCGGTTTCCTTCGTATGATTTGGCGTGCTGATAGAACTGGGTATTCTCAGACCACCCTGATCGAGATTTATATAATACTTAAATTCTTCGGACAGCTTGGGATCGCTGGCAAACGCGCATATGCACGCGTAAAAATGTGCGCATCGTTGAGCCGGAACCGGACGTGTCGCGATTTTATCGCCTATTAATTTCGTAGGTGTCTTCGTAAAAAATGAAAAAGCAAAATTATTTCAAAACGTTACCACACAGATTGTTCCAAATAAATATTAAATATGTTTGTTGATAATTTAAATTACTTTGAACGCGGTACAGCTGCAAAGATATCGATGATCCGTTCTGTCTTTCGATTTGGTTGTGGAAAATGAAAAATGAAGATAGCCCAGAGGATGTTTGGGGGAAGGTTTGCACTTTACGGCCATTATGTTTTTGGAGACTCGTTGAACCAAAGGCCCCGCTGTTTCGGTGGCCAGAAGCCATATTTCTTGCTTCATTTCGTTGTTGACGTCCAGAGATGACAATATGGAATTTCTCAGTGTGAGCGGTTGGGCCTCCGCGTAACAATGCAACGCTGCTTGAATGTGCTGGCACGTAGGCACGGACAAGTCGCCTAGATCGTGTTCCTGAGGTAAACGATAAACAGAGATAATGTTGTCGTTACGCCGTTGTCTGTTTCTAATGTTTCCACAAACGATTTCGAGACGTTCGATAACATCGATCTTAAACTTACGTGACACTGTAGAATACTCGTGTCGAAGCTACGTTGGCAACTGTCGATGACGCAAAGCGCGGTAGTTTGCGATATGAACGTAGTTATTTCATTGGACATGGATACGTTGATCAGGGGCAATTGTACGAAGCCGCGATAATCCGGCCCCTTGTCTCGAACCCTGACCGAAAATACTTGAGCCGTAGATCCGGTGATGAGTTTGCAAGTTTCGGTCGATAGTTTACGTTTTTCGCCCGGTTCTTTGAAGACGGCGTTGCAGTTCTTGTTTTTGCAGCACAAACCGCGCGTTCCGTTGTAAGTGCCGCACTTTGGACATTTTCTCACGCCTCTCAGGGTTGCTTTGCCCAAATCTGACAGGAGCGAGCGTAGACGTTCCTCGTTCGACATAGCTGAGGCATGAATAATCGTTGTTTCAATATTAGCGAATGAATGTTTTAAAAAAATAATAAAGAGACAAATTTTTGTCTTTCTACGGTCGTTAAACATTTTTGTTAATAATAATATTATAAATATACAGCATGAAAAAAGCAGAATATTTAATATCAACTTCGGTAGGTTGAAAATTGTTGAAAAATAGTTTTCAACAACTTTTCAATTAGTTTTACTTAGTTTTCTTAGGTAAGAAAACTAATCGATTGAATATAAGACTTAGCGAGTCGTAGATGAAATCAATTCCTCATGCAATATCCTATTTTCACAATTCATTAATCAATTCTCGTTATCCTACCGATTTGTTATTCCCAAGAAAATAAGATCTTGCAGTCGAATTTCTTCGTTGGTTTCACCGATGCATTCGAAAGTCTTCGAATCTGACCTACAATCGTCTTGTCGCATCGCAATTTCATATAAAAATTTGCAAAACTACGTCAATGATAATAAAACCATCCAAAAAAACACACAGCGACGAACAATGGAAACGCATCGGAGAAAGAGAGAAAATCAGATACGCATGAAATAATGCCAAAACAAAAAACGAATCCAAACGTAAAAACTAGTTGCAGCATTCATTATCACATTGTTCATACTTTAGCTTGTTCTAGGTTATGACACAAGTTGAATGTGACAAAACGATCAATTAAACGATCGCACTCCTCAACATCGTGTGCATTTCTGCCGAACACAAAGCCTTACTAGGTTAAATCAACAAAAGAAAACAATTAAAAATCAATAATACGTTGAAATTTTTATTACATCGTTGCAATTCATGCGTGTAAATCGTTTGAAACATTTTTCCAACACAACAGCCGTATCGTTTCATTTTCAACTGCGTACCTCCGAACGATTAATCGAGTTCTCTGTTATTATGACGTATCGCGTCAATCACGAATATAAAAAAAATAAGAAACAAAAAGAAGGAAAGGAAAAGACGGAAAATTATAGGCGAAAACTGTTCATCGGTGAGCCAGATTTTGTTCTCGAGCCTGCTCGAACCGAGCGAGTTATTTTTGATTGTAAATAAATAAGCATCCGCACGATGTAGTTTTAGCCTCAAACACCGAAACCAATGGCGCTGCTACGTTAATCGTCCATTTTGGGTGGGGGATCGAAGATCGGACGGATCAAATTAACGAAAACGTGTGATATATATTGGGCTAATCAACCCGTTTCGCCCGACCGAAATCCTTATGGCCCCTGATGTGGTCGATAATTTTTTTTTTAGTAACTTTTTAGTACCTTTTTAAGTCTCTTTTGGATCCTCGGACATCAATGATCTTTTTTTAGATCCGTTTGACCCCTCCTGCCCCTCCGGCCCGCGACTTCGCTCTTTTTTCGATAGGTAAGTGCTATTTCGGTGATTCTTAATTCGATGAAAGTCTGACTCCGGATATTTTATCGGAATTAAAGATTTTTTTTTCGTAAAATTGAAGGGCGCTCGTCTTCCTAATATTTCTTTTTTTTTTCTTTTCGAAATTCACTACAATCTTCGTAACATCGGGAGAGTAGTAGCGTGTAACACCATAAGGTAGCTTAAATTTCTGTTTCAAGAGTCCGTTGGCCGGCAGCCGATCGTGTACGACGAGTAGACTATTTTTAGCGCCATCCGCCGAGCGAGAAACTTTTTCCAGAGCCTGTTGTCTTGCGACGTGCGGGACAGGCGTGTATATTGGGTTGCCTATCTTCTGGCGCTTATCACAATATATACGGAAAAAACAATCTATTATTCCTCTCATAATAATAGTGTTTTTCCTTATTTTTGGAATAATTGTAATAATTGTAGGGGGGGGGGTGTGGATGCTCTGATAACAACTTTGAACGGAAATATCTCGTGACTAAAAGGTTTAAATGAAAAGCTCCCAGAACATTATAAGTTTGCATTTTAAAACACCTATTCAAAGAACCTCACTCGATGGGGTTGCGCTTTTCAGCCCGCGGGATGGCGTTCAAAAATTTTGTTTTTCTCAAAAATCTTATTATTTCTGTTTTTGAATCGTCAATAAACGTTCGTGTGCCAAATTTTATCTTAATACGTGAATAATCGGGAGAACGGGAGAGAATCGTGACATACGGACAGACCAAAGGGCGGCCTGACCCATAACCATGAGGAAACCATAAGGCTTCCCAGCCTGGTAGGTAACCCTAAAAGCGTTACACCCCAACGGTGCAGCCAATAGCATCGGTCTCCCGTATTTCGGTTTCCCGCCGACGATCTTATAATCTCCTGTTCCCGGTTTCTCGTTGTTTCGAATGTGTTAATGCCTTTGGGGGTTGTCCAACGATCGCGTGGGGGTGCTCTGAAGCTTTTGCTTTTTCCCGGCCATACTTATTATTCCCTGATACCCGTTTCTCGTTCTCTTGAATGTGCGAACGAATTCGGGAGCTGCCCATTGGGCGTGCCGAGTCCACGAACGGGGCGGAAGGAGGATGGCGGTCTTATATACAGGTCTTAAAACTTGTGTGATTTGGGTACGTTTCGTGAGGAACATGAATACGTTCTTACCTTGTCCGCTAGAGGCGCTTCGAGTAGAGTAGGGTCGCGTGCGGAACGGAATGAATCTGTTATCGCTTTTAGCATTCCTAACCTTATTATTTATGTAAATCATATGTAATTGAGAAATGCAGTCAAGAGTTTCGGTGTTTCGGACGGAAAATGCTTGTTCAACTGAGTACTTTCAAAAATAACCTTACCCTTGAATCATAACAGGCCGCTAAGACTGTTAATCAAGATGCACCAAGATGAACTCGAACGTTTTCTTTCGCTATTGAATGAAAAGATCTTCCCTGCTAGTGGATACACGATGTACATATTTCTCTTAAAAATGTTTAGGGCAAACAACGTGTGAAGCTCGCAGTTTCACGTTGCCGGGAATCGCTTCTTCTCAATGTTTCTGTCTTTTGGCAAACGAAAAACGGACCATTTTGTTTCTTCGGTTTTATAACCGGACCGACACTCCGGCACAACACACGACTTTGCCATTGTGACACACTCACGATTTACACACGATTTTTCAAATATGACAATGATAATTCAGATATACGGTATGGATGACGGTTTTATCTCATTCCAATTTCTTCAAAGATTGAGGTTGTGTTCCAAACCCCCCCTTACAGCAGAGCCGCGTAGCGGCAGCCTCAAGAAAGTAATTTTCTAATTTAGCTGAGCTTCCCCCACCACCGAAAATTTCGAGAAGGTTCACGATCTTTATGGGAGACCGTGACCGCGCCTCGACTGGTCGAGGGCGGGACGGGATAAGGGGAGCTTCGAGTCGACGACCTCTCGAGGGTGCGTCGAGGAAGACGAGGGTTGAGATCCGGAGCCGATGTGAGACCTACTCGTTCGTTCTGTATTCCCGTTCAACGAAGCATCTCGTTGTCGCAACGTCACGTTGCGTAACGCAAGGGAAACCGCGTCTGACTCCGGTGGATGACGCTTCGGACCCCCACGAAATCCTCGGAGACGCGTCATCGTCGAGCTTTTCTGCGTTGCACCCCTCGACTCGACGTCGGGGGTGGATTACAGGGTGGATGGTTGCGTCACCAATGGCGGGAGGGGGGGGGGGCTGATGGATGTGACAGCGTGGGTGACGTCGTGAACACGTCGAGCTTTCCTGGGGTGCAAACGCCAAGGGAAACATCCGGCGTGTGGAAGTCAACGAACGATAGTGTCCGCACCCTTACGATTTGTACTTCCTCGATCCGGGGATGACCCCAATTTCCCGGGGAATCGATGGACTTGGGATATTTGTGTGATCGCGTGGGAGATGATAACATGAATGAAGACTGGGGATGACGACATTTTTCTTATTTTACCGAGCTTATAATTGGATCGTTAGAAAAATGAATTTTTTAATTGATAATAATAATAATAAGATAATAAATTACACCAATAAAAATATTTTATTGGATTCTTATTATATTATTGTTTTTGTTTTATTATTCAACTATTTAAAAATAATACTATTTTTTTCCTCATTTCTGGAATAACAGTAATGATTGTACTTGAGCGATTTATTATTTTTATTGCGACGTATTGCAACAAAATACGTGGATGAAAGTACCGACTACTAACAACAATAATTTTAACATTGCAATTTTACGACCAAGAAAAAAATAATTGGAATTTTATCGACGATGGAAAATTTTTTTTACTCATTCGCAATCTAGGTAGATAGAGAATTATCAGAATCTATGATAATCGCCAAAAAATATTTGAAGAATAAAAGATGGAAATTCTAATAGAATTTAAACAAGAGCAGCATTAAGTCTTACTCAATGGATATTGAAAAAACGCTGAAGGCCTTAAAAATTTGAAAAATGATAGTTCTTGATAAATAAATAATACATTAATTATTTCAAAATTTTCCACCGCATAATTCAGTAGTTATAAATTCATGAATTTAACACAGTCGTTTATGGCAAAACAGCTTCTGCAAACGTTAATGGTTGCAAAACGAATGGAACTACATCACCTTAAATTCCGAAAAAATTATATCATGAAGATTTAGAATCAACGGATCGATTGAGCTCAATTCAAAATTAATCCACCGAGTAATTGTCGAGAAATTAATTGGAGTAACGAGGAGTATCGCCCGAAACAGTCGAAACAATTGTACAGTCACTGACAAAACTTCAGTCAACCGCACTCCAATATGGTCAAATTCGACTTTTATTATTCAAAAAAAATGGTAAATCAACATTTCTAGGTGTTAATTTATCCATTACTTCAGCTATCAGTAAGGCTAAACATGTACGACACGATCTAAACTCGTGAATCCACGATTCACCCATTTTCGACGAACTTTTTGCCCGACGGTCCAACCGGTACGACCTTAATTGAGTTTCATCGATCGCAAGCCGAAAAGCACCGCGACCGCACGTGGGTTGAAGTGGAAAGCACGATGGTACGTCGCCTGCGCTAATACCACTTAATTGCCTCAAACGCAAAGCATATTTCCGAAGCAGGAGCGCATGGAACTCCGGCGGTAGCCGCGGCGAATCCTGCACAAAAAGGACGTTGGACAGGGGTTGTCGCGAACCGCGGAGACAGCCATCGTTGACAACCGGGTGGTTTAACCCTCCGTCGAACAGGAGTTTAGAATTTTCACGCTTCGAGATATCTCGAGACGTTCGAAGCGTCTTAAGACTCAGGCTAACATAACTTTCACAAAACCTCTTCATCCCTGTATCTTTTCACTCTCGACTATTTTAAAGAATTTACGTAAAGATTTTTTTGAAAATATTTTGAAGTTCTTGTTCGATCGCTAGAAACTGATTGTGGTAAATTAATTAATCGTAGAAAATTAATTTGAAGCAAAGCTAGAAATTGTGTTGTCTCATCGTTATCTTGTCGATTTTGAGAAATTTCATCGTAATCTGATTTTGATTCCGCATAGAGGGACAACTAAATAATAAATTAATTAGAACGAAACAGTTCGTGTACACCGCAATGAGTAAATAGCGCAGGGGCCCAAGTAGAAAAATAATGTATAGTCTATGTATTACTTGTACATGGAATTAAGCATATATAGTTTATATACAGTCTATGTATGCCCGATTTAAAAAAAATCCGAAAGCCAATAAAAAATAAAAAGTAATAAAGTAATTCCAAAAATAATGATAATATATAATTCTCTTCATAATAATATAATAATATATTTCAAAATTATATATCGTCTATATATAACCACTGTTTGGAATATATATAGCTTATGTATAGTCTATATATGCCCAATTCAATATACAGTGAATGTATATATGTATAGCATGAATATAATTTTTTCACTCGGAGGTAAACGAGTGAGTTCCGGTTGTGTCCTCACCTTGCGTCGAAGACACCGGATGAAAACAGGAAGTCGCAGTCCAGGGTATCAGAGACTAGTGGAGGTGATTCGCCGATATCCTGGCTCGACAAAAAAAAAAGATAATAGTACGAATACCAGCGAGTACGAAGACACTCACGATGCACCCTACGGGGTTACTCCAAGGGATGGTGTTCGCGTCACGATCCCTCTAACCAACACGTGGGAAATCTTCGAGTCCTGCCAGGACATCATCATCCTTGGAGAAGAGATCTTCCCACGATCGAAACGTCTCCGCAGGACATTGGAACAATCATCCCCACGCTTTCGTCATGATCACCTGATAAACGGGGTTACCATCATCCCCCAAACCGGGAAGGACATTGCCGAAGGACGACACGAAAGGTCGCCATGGGATTCGCTTGCGGGCGATATCGACCGCGACCGTCGGTGGTTGCCCGACGAAGGGTTCAACCGCATTGGCAGGACTTCAAAACCTCGAGTACGCTTCGGTATCAGGAACGGAGAATGATGTCCTGCGTGGAACCTCCCCAGGACCTTCGACGATGGACCTTCTCCATCGATTCCTCGAACTCCCCTGATCCCCTCCTAGCTGCTATGATCTCTTGTTACTCTCGAGGCCGATAAGTATGCGTTTCGAGGGTGATACGCTTCATCTTACGTCGAACCACGACGAAAACTGACCTCCGACAATGTTCGTCGAGAGCTTTCAACCCGTTCGTGAACACACGAATGGCCGATCGTATCTGAACCCGAATAACCGACTATACTCGCCCCATTGATATTCCATGAACTCGTTGGGCCTCGAACGAATTTCTGCTTCGAGTCAACCCTTAAAATTACGATAATTAATTCCCACCATTTTGGTTTACTCATATTTCTTTGTACATTGATGGCAAAGCTTTCGCGTCTCGAGCCCACATACTTTTCACCCTGAGCGATGTATTTACCCCCTAGAAATATTCTCGGCATCAGGACCCCATGAGGACAGCGGCGACGAATGTTACTATTTGTTTTTATTCTTCTCACCCCCGGTCGCGAATCACCCTTGCGTAGATCAACCCCTCGTCGGATCTTCTTCGATGGGATGGAAAATATTTCTAGAATCAGGACCGCATGTCCGTTGTAATTTTTTTGATCTTTTTCTCCCGCAAGCTCGTCGGACGGTGAGTCGCCGGAAGTCCTTGGATTTCACGGGAGCGTCATTGGTGACGGGGATGTCCGTTGAAGAGTCCTTCGAAGCGTCGAAGCTTGTGAAATGGTAACGTCGAAATGGGGTAAGAACCCGTCAATGTCCTGTCACTCGTCAACGGAGTGGCGCCAGAAGCATTCCCGCCATCAGGAGCCCATAACTCACAAGGGTTGAATTCACACACAACAAACCCCATCGAAGGGGTTCGAAGGAAGGCGGGGCGGGGGGGGGGGGGTGGAGGGTAGGGACTGTTCGTCCCTGGCACGGCGCGAATTCTTCGGGCAACCCTCCAGCCTGGAGGAAGGTTTTGAGACTTCGAAACGACAGGATAACAGAAAAATTCGCGGGTAAGCTAAAATTTTCGTGACGAACAATCTTTCGTGACTCCTGATTGGATCGCTGGACGAGTTTGTCTATCATAGCCCGATAAAACGCGTCAAGAAGGTCGGACGGTTGTATCAGCACGTCGTTTGCCCGAAGGACTACAGTCGCGCGGTGTTCGTTGATTCCCGTGTACAATTCTGGGGTTTCAAAGATAAACATGGCGTCGGGGGTGCAGGGATGGGACAGGTTGACGGATGGGGTGAAAATTGGTAGAGTTATTTGCGATTCAACGAAGCGACGGAGATGCGGTAACAGGATTAGTTCCAATTCGAGCTTCAAAGCACCAACTTGTTTTTCGATCAGGACAGCATGGGGTTGACGGAGGTCGAGGGTGGTTTGTGGAGAACCGGGGTTGCTTCCTCGCTCTCCCGTTATCCTTGCACAACGATCTTTCTTCCTTGTTTCCATTATTATTCGGGGGCTCGCGTACGTCTATGCTTTCCCAGGACTATTGAGTCCAACCGGAATCGTCGTCAAACGCGGGAGGTCCTCTCGTGGTTGTTTTTGGGGATGATTTACTCTTCGGCCAACCAAACGCCGTTGCTGATCCACATCGTATTATTATTATCGTTGTTTTTTTTTCGTTTTCAATGTAGTTTTTATTGACTTTCCAGTCACGACCCCGCCTAGGTTGGAGCATCGACGTTGGGGGAGGTTCATACGAGCCGGGATTCTACCCTCGTTAACCAGCAATTTCGCACGTTTGCTTGAGCTTAAATGGCCATGAGAGAATCCGGACGGATTCTCGTTACGATAATGGCCGAGAGCACTTAGAGACCGGCTTGAAGAACATTCAAACGGTAGGAACCCAGGATAACAGAAGAAGCACGGCGGTGCGACGAGGATTATTTCAACAACCCCGTCCAGGACGCCTGCGCTTTTCCAACAATTTTCTTTCTACCTCTTTGTTGACTCGCCCGGGGATAATTTTTTTTTTTTGCTTTGTTTTTTTTTGTGGTAAGGTTTTTTGGGAATTTTTTTGTTTCGTGGGTTTCGAAGTTTAGGGGATGAAACGTGTTTGGTGGATGATTTTTCGACCGTCGATAATTGGAGCTTGATGAAGAAGGGGAAGCTTTCTTGGTACGTCGATAAGTTTTCGGGATAGCGAGAGACTCGGAGGGTGGCTACGGATTTTCGTGATTCGTCCGACAGATGGCGGCACCACGCGATGGTTGTTTTCAACCCCTAAAGCCCACGGAAGACGCCGTTTCACCCTTGTCGTTCGCGAATGATTATTTAGTTACTAAATTATCCACGAATCGTCAAAAACGTCTCTTTCAAAATCAATTTATTAATTTAAAAATCATTTAAAACATTGAAAAAGATAATTCTGCGTATACCGATTTCATAGTACGCAACAATATAACGTCTTATCGACACTATAATAATTGATTATCATTCGAACCATACCCGAATTAAAAAAAAACTCCAGTATTTCATTTCACCCTCTTGAATCCCACGTAAAGAAAATAATATAACTTTTATATTCTTTAAAAAAAAAATTTCAAGTAGAATACTCCCTTAAATTCGTCAGCCTCCGGGCGTTTAAGTCCTCAAACCGCATTCCAATTGAGGTTCCTTTTCCTCGTTACCGCGAAAGAGTTACCGGAAACAATAGCGTTAACAATGCGCCTACGACCCGGTCGTTGCACGACGGAACAATCTCCCCCAACCCCCGTCAACCTCTTGCACCCTCCCGCAACCCCACGGACGCACACATCGTCATTTCGTTAACAAAAGCCCGACCGGCTCGCTTCCATTGTCTTTACACGGCGGTTCTCGAGGACTCGGGCTTTATATACCGCGTTAACCACCCTTCAACCCCTTCCCCCCACTCCCTTCAGTAACGAGTAACGAAGTGTGTTTCGAGTTATCAGCGGACGAATGTACGTCGCTGGTGATAATATTTTTTTTTTTCTTTCAAACCAAGAATCTTCAGAACTTTGTCGCGTCTTTGTTGCTACGAAGAAACGTCTCACGGTTTTTTGACGATGCAGGATTCTTTTTTATCTCTTAATCACGAGGTCTGATGAGACCAACCAACCTTCGGTGGTTTAATGTGGCTCGCGTGATGAATTTTATAAGCGCCCACGGTTTCCATGGACAATGGAACGTGTAACTACATTCCCATTTGGAATTGTACAGAGAGAAGAGTTGAAAATGAATCGTTTTCTTTTTTGGTTTTATTTTTTAATTCCACATGATTTGGGTAAAATGCGTAGAGAGAGGGTAAATTTTGTTGGGAACTGATTATTTGTGAATTGGCAAATTTTTTAGGACGACCTTAAGGTCTTACTGGATTGATCGTTGGGCGAAAAGTCAGTCCGAAGTGGGTTAATCGGGGATTTACGAGTTTAGATCGTGTTGTACGTGTTTAGCTTTGCAAATAGCTGAACTAAGAATAAATTAACGGATAGAAATGTTTATTTAACGTTTTTAGTAATAATTGAAGTCGAATTTGACGATATTGGCGTGTGGTTGACTGACGTTTTGTCAGTGACTGTACAACTGTTTCAGATGTTTTGGGAGTTACTCCTTCTTGCTTTAATTAATTTGTCGACAATTACTCAATTGATTAATTTCAAACTAAGCCTAATCGATCTGTCGATCCTGAATGTTAATGATATCATTTTTTCACAATTTACGGGGATTTAGTTCCATTCGTTTTGCAACCATAAAAAACTGCAGAAATCGTTTTCCCATAAGCGACTTTGTTGAATTCACGAATTAATAACCACTGAATTATGCAGTGAAAAATTCTGGAATAATTAATGTATTATGATTCCATGAAGAACTGTCATTTCCTAATTTTTTAAGAATTTTGGCAATTGCTTAATATCCCTCCAGCAAGACCTTAATCGAATAATCAATTTCAATGAATTTAGGCGAAATTTTGTTGTTAAATTAGGAAAAGAGTTAATAATACGATTTCTTTTCGATTCCCTGAGCCGTAATTACATCCGCGCTAACGATTCGTCGCAGGAATCGACGAGCTCGTGTCTCATTTTGCTCTAGTGCTTTCGTTAATTACTCCGTAATTAAAAATATAAAAAAGTAGTAATTATCATCCGCATTTTCGTAACAGCAAACAGCAGCGCCGTCGTCGTCGTGTCGCGGCCATCTTTTTTTCTCTTTGCCTCTGTGAAGACGCTTGATGTTATTTCGCGAACGAATTCA
The DNA here is from genome assembly GCA_963971145.1 of Sussaba pulchella. NCBI lineage: Eukaryota > Metazoa > Arthropoda > Insecta > Hymenoptera > Ichneumonidae > Sussaba > Sussaba pulchella. The sequence continues at coordinate 3,399,644 of OZ020165.1, read as the reverse complement.
GCCTCGCTTTTTCCACTTGCGTCAATTTTTTTTTCTTTTCTGCACTGACACAGATAATTTCAGAAGCCGGTCCGCGATTATATGCGTTTTGATACGTGCACGTAGCAGCTCGCAGACCGGAATTCGTCCGGGCTTAGGTAAGGTTAGGTAAGGTTTACGTGCGCGATATGTCTGCGAATGTGTGTATGTGTGTGCGGGGCGGGTGTTTGCATTCTGCACGGGAATTAATTATCCACGTGTCAGAAAGCACCGAGTGGCCTCGACTCGTGATTCGCCCGCTCTGCGATAATTATCAAACGAGAATATACACGCACGTGTTACACATATCCGCCATTTTGACGTAAATATTTTTGAATTACCGAAATTGTATTTTTTAAATTTATTTTACGTCTAAACTCCGTCCATCGACGGAGCCGCGAATTTTTTTATCGATTGAATTATCAGATCCGAGGATTTATTCGAGCAACCATATTGGAAGAATTCTTGTCGTTGTCGATCAAAAAATTTTTCGATTAAGTTACGAAAAATAAATAGCTGCGATAATTCTCTGATATTTATTGCGGAATTATTTTTAAAAGGGTTAAAAGACGCATGTATGAGAATTTGTAGAGAGAGAATGAAATAATGAGCTCTTTGGCGTATTAGCTTTCAACCCTTTGCGACTACACGCGTTACGTACATCAATACTGATAATGTATACGCGAACGATACCACCTCGGGCTGGATTCCCACCCTCTTCGCTCGTACAAATAAATATACGGGGCGAAACGCGCGGAATCGCCTGATTGAAACACTTTTATTCACCGATGTGGTCGGTGATTTTTTTATTTCGGTGTCTTTTGGATCCTACGACCTCACTAATTTTGTTTCAAATTTGACCCTGTTTTCCCTCCCCTCTCCTTCTTTTCTTTTGAAGAGGCGGGACGCCAAATTTGAATTGGATGACATTTTTTCCCACATGCTTTGTCAAAATTGAGGATTTTTTTAAATAAAAGCGAAATGGGGCTTGTCTCCGTAATTTTCTTTTTTTAATTTAAAAAAAAACGCGTTTTCATCCAAATTTCATTACACGATGATGGTTTCCTATTTTTAAAAAATTTAGTGTATGCAAAGAATCGATTTTTTCATTACTTTCTATTATTTTTTATGAAGAATATAATCAAAAGATTCATCTCTCTTCATTTTTGGACAATAAATCATTATCATATATCAAAATTTCGAGAAAACGCGAAATCTTTCAAAATGATAAAAAATACAAAAAATATTATAAAAATGAGCGCCATTTTGTTATTATTAAAAAAATCTGCAATGTCGATCAATTATCTGGGAAAAAAATTTCATCCGATTCAAAAATGGCGCAACTGCAGTGACCTCTTGATAAAAAAATCCCGTGGAGGGGGAGGGAGCCGAAAAAATCTAAAAAAAAACATCAGTGAACTCCTAGGATCCAAAAGAAACCTATTGAAAAAAATTATAATCGACCAAATGGCGGGTCAGAATATTTTCAATCGCGCTATTCGGCGCGTTTCGTCCCATATAAATTCAGATACATCGGGTAGCGTCGAGTGCGCTTATATCGCCGTGCTCCCGCGTTTCATCATCCCCCGGCGGTGGTTTGCGGCATCAAGTTGGAAGATGAGCGAAGGTACTCCGGGGCTTGCCGAGCGCTAACTTTTCAATCTCGGTCGAATGATCCACCGTCACGGCGGTTGTTATCACCGGGCAAGAACGATTCGCGGTTACCCCGGCAACGATCCGGCCCGTCATTGGTCGTTCCATCCGCCCGAGTTTTCCGTCTCGCTCTTCGCGCGTTTTCCGGCGTTCCCGCGCCAGCACATCATCCCCTTTCATCCCCTTTCAACCCGCGCAACGGCGTTCGGCTAACCGTCGCCGTCGGCCGCCGGCAGACCGCGCGATCGTTTTCCTCGTCGACGCTCGAGGTCGACGGTAACGCGTGCGCAAAATGGCCGAAATTAGCAAAGCGACGCGATTCGAGTTCCAAGATTGGCCACGAACGTCGCTGCAAACGCTGATTACCGAAACTTACCGAGCGTCTTCGGCATCGCAGCGACGTCGGCGTAACTCCGATTCGATCGAATCGAAAATCTTGATGCAAAACATTATCTCGGTTTTCAACTCCGAATCCAACTCCGACGGGGACTTAGAATTCAACTCCGACTCCGATTTTTGAAACGATTTTAAAAACGATTCTATCTGTAACTCTGACTCCTAATGTAACTCTAAGTCGAACTCTAACTAGTACGTGTAAGAAAGCGTGCTAGTTAGAGTACGCGCCGTGCGCGTGCGAGAGTTAGGGGGAACTATCACTCTAACGATAACTCTAACGAACTCCAACTCTAATTGACTCTAACTCTAACAAACTCCAACTCTAATTGACTCTAACTCTAACAAACTTCAACTCTAATTGACTGTACCTCTAACAAACTCCAACTCTAATTCACTCTCACTCTAACTCTAACTTTAACAAATTCCAACTGTAATTAGCTTCAACTCTAACTAATTTCAACTCTAATTAACTCTAACTCTAACTAATTTCAACTCGAATTAAATCTAACACTAACTAATTTCAACTCACTCTGACTCTGATTAACCATCGTTGACTCTAACTTTAACTAACTCTAATTGTAATTCACTCTAGCTCTAACTAATTTTAACTCACGGTTAAAATGAGTTAATTTTAACTCATAGTTAGACTATGACTAACCGTAAGTAACTCTAACTCTAACTAACTCTAACTCTAACTTACTCTAACTTTAACTCTAACTCTAAATCTAACTCTAACTCTAACTTACTCCAACTCTAACTCTAAATCTTACTCTAACTCTAACTTTAGCTCTAACTCTAACTCTAACTCTAACTCTAACTCTAACTCTAACTCTAACTCTAACTCTAACTCTAACTCTAACTCTAACTCTAACTCTAACTCTAACTCTAACTCTAACTCTAACTCTAACTCTAACTCTAACTCTAACTCTAACTCTAACTCTAACTCTAACTCTAACTCTAACTCACTCTAACTCTAACTCTAACTCTAACTCTAACTCTAACTCTAACTCTAACTCTAACTCTAACTCTAACTCTAACTCTAACTCTAACTTTAACTCTAACTCTAACTCTAACTCTAACTCTAACTCTAACTCTAACTCTAACTCTAACTCTAACTCTAACTAGCTCTAACTAACTCTCACTCCAACTAACTTTAACTCTAACTCTAGAGCTAATTAACGTTAACTCTAACTTCAATTAACTCTCACTCAGACTCACCCTAACTTTCCTCTAACTCTATTTCTAGCTAGCTCTAACTTTGATTAACTCTAACTCAGATGGACTAACTTTTACTCTCACTCTATACCGACTCTGACTCTAACTCCAGATCTTTCTCCAACTCTAGCTTCAGCTCCGACTCTAACTCACGCTTCAACTCCAACTCTAATTCTAACTCCACATCTCTCTCTCTCCTAGTACAAAGCGTCGGTAGCGCCACTGTGCTACCGAACTGTCGTGAGTATCCGCGTCCTCACCGACCGCATCCCAAACCCCGCGCTCGGGATCGTTCACTCCACTTTCCATGGCCTCCGCCTTGCTTCGCCTCGACCTCTCCTCTCACTCCCTTCCTCATCTTCACCCTCGTTCCAACGATTTCTCTCTTTCTACACCCCCCGCCCTCTCCTCCTTGGCGCTACCCCCCATCGCCCGCTCTCATGGCATCCAACTCCCGGCACCCCGCAACCCAAGCGCGCACTTAGCCCCGTGGTTAACTTCAATGAGCGGATAACAAGCCACCCCTCGACGACGCTCGGCGGGACTTCGGGCGCGTACGCCCTGTAATATTCGCTCTCGCATAAATGGACTCGCTGCTTTGTCAAATCAACTGTCGCTTGTGGTAAACAAGCCCCGGTGCTGATCTCCGGGCAAACCCGAAGCGCTCTACTTACACATAGCTTATGCGACTTGATATCCCTTAATCCCCCATACCCGGACGCGCTACGATGTTCTATCCGTGCGTCGTATCTCGCACCCCGCAAATTTTACGTCTATAGACCGATGATGGCGCGAGGATAGTCGACGGTATAATTATGATACTCTGGCCATCGTTTTTTTTTCTTTCAATTATTATATAATAATAATAATAATTATTATTATTATTATTATTATTATATTATAAAAATATTATATCCCTCCTTATTATTATTAATAATAATAATAATAATTATTATTATTATTATAATACTAATTTTTTTTTTTCATTTTTATTATTATTATTATTATTATTATTATTATTATTATTACATTATAATAATATTATTTCCCTGCTTATTAATAATAATAATAATAGTTATGATTATTAAATAATAATATTATTAATATTAACGTTAATAATACTAATTATTATTATTATTATTATATATAAAATTTGAAATATATGAATTGAAAGAAATAAAATTATGGTCAGAGTATCATAATTGTGTCGTCGACTATCGTTGATTAATAATAAATAATAATAATAAACACCGCAATAATATTATTATATTATCATACTATAATTAATATCATTATTAATATTATTTTATTTCCTCATTTTTATGTTGTTTACGTATCTGCGTTTTTCCATTCCATATAATTCCGCGTGGGAGAGAAATAAATGACGCAGAATTTCCCTGCTTTTGAAAGTTTTTCAATATTATTCATTTGTTTATTTATTTATTTATCTTATTACTGTGCGAGGGACAAAAAGCGTTTTCCTCTTCGACTGTTTCATATCGAGCGAGGAAGATATTTCGTTGCGTCAAAGTCGGAACGAAAATTGTCCGCAGATTTCGCACGGAAATTACAGGAGTAACATCGACCGCTCAATTTGCCAAGTTACGTTTCGAAATTTCCACGCCCCTGCTAATTCGACGGTGCTACCCCGTCGTGGGAGGATCGGCGTCCTCGCGACATAGCTCCTGTATAAACGAGCCAATCAAGGATCTTTGCGACCGCAATCTGCGCTTCGTTGCTCCCACGGGTTATATTTAAATCGGGACGAAATTTCCGGGACAGCCGCAGGGCCTAAAATTACCATTGGTATTAACAAAATTGGATTTTTTTTAGATAATAAATTACGACAAAAATGTGGAATACTTGTTCTCGAATCGGGGAAAGAATTTTGGTTATTGACAAACAAAAATGAAGAACAAACGAAGTGAATTTTGTCTATCTACTCTACCGACGTGCGATGGTGATACGACATAATATAACAGTAAAAATATCACAGAGTAAAGTCATAATACAATTATTTCTCATTATATATTTCAATGTGACATATTGTCTGTATTATATTTTGTTTTGTGATATAATGTCGATGTCCTTTCGTCGCGTCGTAACTTCACCCTAAACATGTTCCTCGACCAGGTTATCTCTCTGCAAGTCGCTCAGCCGCGCTTCCGGAGAACGAAGCGATACAGCACGACGTGAATCAGCAGAACGACGAATGCGGCAAAAATATTGGTGCAATGCTATAACCCGTAGACAAGTGGCGAAGATTCCAAAGAGTATTTCGATCTATAGCGTGGCAAGAACCGCTTGCGCCTAGACCCCGTCAATGATAGTAAAAAAACTGTATATATACCATATGTATACGCCTGACGGATTTGAAGCTGGAGGTTTTTTTCTTTTCTTTTATTGTCGTACGAGTACGATAATAATTGGAACCGCTGAGAGCCTGACCAACGTCCGTGTTCAAGCACTTTCTTTTTCCCATGTAACCATCGTCATCCGTACTTCGAGGGTGTCTCCGGCCGGCTCGTCGAAGAAAGAACTACAATGCCGGGTCTTGCCGGCCGCTTTCGTTTGTCCGACCAGCGGAAAATTCCGTGTCGTCCTTGTGGTTGTATATCACGCGCGTATATGCCAGGGTGGTTCTTAT
>OZ020165.1:3389674-3393515 GCA_963971145.1 Sussaba pulchella | reverse complement strand
AATTCACCGACAATTTCATGTAGAGTTCGGCTTGTAACGCTAACCCCGTCACGAGATTGAATTATCATGAAATAATGCAAAAAAATGTGGAACGCTTCACGATTTTGCGTGTCATCCTTGCGCAGGGGCCATGCTAATCTTCTCTGTATCGTTCCAATTTTAGTATATGTACTGCCGAAGCAAGTACAGAAGTATGGTCGGAACTGCAGGTATATATGGGGTATTCCTGGAAATTTCGGCAACTTCGGACAGTTGGGTCGAAATTTTTGCCCCCCAATTTTTTTTATTAATATGTGTTGAAAATAAAGAGACACGTATTTCGGCGTTTTTTATTTTGAGCCCCCACTTTTGAAATACAGTCAAATGAAGTTTTTGAAGTATTGACCACATTCGGTCATTCAAATCGATATATCTCAGCAACAGTTAGTGATAACTCAAAAAACCACAGGTGTTTTCTTTTCGTTTTTGAACGCGTTATACATTGAAAACATTAACGATTATGATGCACAAATTCAACAATTATTTATAAACAATTTAAAATTAAAAATGAAATAAAACAAAAAACGCACTTTTAATTTTTGAAATGTATTTTTTTTTAAATTCCTTGAACAAAAACAAAAATTTAGCCACCTTGAACTTTTTGGGCCGACGCTTCGTTCGGAAGTTATAGATTTTTTTGTCACAAAAAACCCGTAAATTTACGTATTTTATTAGTAAAAATTTGCATGAAAAAAAAGTACCCTTAATTATTGAAATTGATTTTTTTTCAAATTCCTTGGATTAAAAGAAAAATTTTGAGACCCGGCCGGACTTGGGCCGACGTTTCGTTCGAAAGTTATATTTTTTTTTGTCATAAAAAACCGGTAAATATACGTATTTTATTAGTAAAAAATTGCATGAAGAAAAAAGTACCCTTAATTATTGAAATTGATTTTTTTTCAAATTCCTTGGACGAAAAGAGAAATTTTGAGACCCGGCCGGACTTGGGCCGACGTTTCGTTCGAAAGTTATAGCTTTTATTCTTAACAACCGGGTAAACATTTAGGGGTTTTTTGTGACAAAAAAATCTATAACTCCCGAACGAAGCGTCGGCCCAAAAAGTTCAAGGTGGCTAAATTTTCGTTTTTGTTCAAGGAATTAAAAAAAAAATACATTTAAAAAATTAAAAGTGCGTTTTTTGTTTTATTTCATTTTTAATTTTGAATTGTTTATAAATAATTGTTGAATTTGTGCAACATAATCGTAAATGTTTTCATTGTATAGAGCGTTCAAAAACGAAAAATAAAGACCTGTGGTTTTTTGAGTTATCACTAACCGTTGCTGAGATATATCGATTTGAATGACCGAATGTGGTCAATACTTCAAAAACTTCATTTGACTGTATTTCAAAAGTGGGGGCTCAAAATAAAAAACGCCGAAATACGTGTCTCTTTATTTTCAACACATATTAAAGAAAAAAATTGGGGAGCAAAAATTTTGACCCAACTGTCCGAAGTTGCCGAAATTCCCAGGAATACCCCATATACAAACGGAGTACCTGCACGGCCACTTGCGAGAAACAAAAACGCCAATTCGCCATCTAGCGGCAAGAATTGAAAACAACAATTCTCGAAACGATGAAAAAAAAATCTTTTCTCGACTTTACGGTATTTGCTGCCAAACAAAGTTTCCAATAAATGAATAAATAAATAAATAAATAAATAAATAAATAAATAAATAAATAAATAAATAAATAAATAAATAAATAAATAAATAAATAAATAAATAAATAAATAAATAATTAAATAAATAAATAAATAAATAAATAAATAAATAAATAAATAAATAAATAAATAAATAAATAAATAAATAAATAAATAAATAAATAAATAAATAAATAAATAAATAAATAAATAAATAAATAAATAAATAAATAAATAAATAAATAAATAAATAAATAAATAAATAAATAAATAAATAAATAAATAAATAAATAAATAAATAATTTACGGACGAGATATGATATATCGGGTAGTATCCGGAATGGGATATAACTCGTCGTTAAAAATCTTCTCGGAGTCCGGAAACTGTTGCAGCATTTTTTTACATCTTCGTTTGTTCAGCAAAAACATATTAACGTTGCTTATTGCTCGTTCGTGATTAAATCCGAAACTCTGCCTTTTAATGGACACAGTGTAGGTGCCTCGAAACGTGATTTATTCAAAAGGGCATCGCGCTCGTGGCTCGTTTCGGGGCTAAAATTGCAAATTATTCCGTTTTCAGTTGCGACACGAAGCGAGTCGCGAGAATTCTGGTGGAAAGTCAGACAAGGCGTTGAAATTATATCCATATCTGTATGTATTCCGTTGTCGCGCGATCCCTCGCTCCCTTTAATCCCCGAATATCGCCCGGCCGCTTTGCCGCCCCTTGAATTAATCCGCCTCGTGCATATCATGGTTTTATAATGAATTCGGGAAAGACCGGGAACGACCCCTTTCGAAAACCGTCGGTCCTCGACGTCGACGACGACGACGACGACGACGATGGGGAAGAGCAGGTGACTCGGAGTCATTCACCAGCCACCGACGATCCGTTAAATAGACATTCACGAATCTCCGTGGCGCTCACGAAACGTGCTCGGGCACTCGCGCACGCTTCCGTTGCTGCAATTTTATGCGATAACACGCGTCTTATACGCCATTTTATATTCTTTTTGGGTTTTTTATTTTTTTTAAACACTTTTTTAGAGGGGTTATGTCCGGTTGGTTGCGGGGAAATTGAGGGAATGATTTTTTTGAGTCATGTTAATATTATTTCGTTGGAATGTTATGTAGAGTATCAATTACGACTTATATTGAGGTACTTGTATGAATTTTTTAATGAAAAAAATTTCAATTTTGGGGGAGCTATGACACGTTGCCTTTAAAAAAAAACCTTTTTTTCTCTCTGAAATTAAAAAAAAACCAGAAAGATTTAGTTAGTATGATATTAAACGCAGTTGGTAGAAGAAGAGTTTAGCGAGATTTTGATTTTTGAAATAACGTGAATTTTTTCTAATTTTTCAAACCTCAAAAATCCAACTTTTTGGACAAAATCGAAATTTTTTTTTAAATTGAAAATGTTGCAAAACCCATCGTAAACAAACTGCGTTTAGTATTATGTTAATCTTTCTGGTTTTTACTATTGTGGATAATTACGCGCAAGTGATCTTAAAAAAAAGAGTTTTTGGGCACTAGTTATCCCATAATTGAACAATTATTCATATAAATATGTATATAAATAGAAAAGAAAGTTACAGAGAAAATTATGTTCACATAGCCCGAAAACAATCATTAAAACCTCTTGATTCCCCCGAAAAACAACTGGATATAACCCCTTAAGAAATAGCAAGGGGCACAAACGACAGGGAGAAGAAATTATAATCGAACCCGACGTTCGAAGAAGACTCTCGACTATGTACTCCCACTCGACGCAGACACCTAGCTCTAATTGTAGTGCACAACTCCCGTTTACGATTTACATTCGAGGCTGGAAATGAAACGTGCCAACGCAATTGTTATTCATCGTACGCGTGGGGGATTTTAATTCACCGAGAATATTCGAGCGAATATTTTATTTTATATTTGCATACGAGTGAGAATAAATTTTGTTCGATACGACGAAATTTCCATTGCAAATAATAAATATTTGGTTTCAACCTATTTTGTTTTTGATGCTTCACATTTGGTATTTTTGGTATTTGGTATTTTTAGTATTTGGTATTTTTGGTATTTGGTATTTTTGGTATTTGGTATTTTTGGTATTTGGTATTTTTGGTATTTGGTATTTTTGGTATTTGGTATTTTTGGTATTTGGTTTTTTG
>OZ020165.1:3257174-3379674 GCA_963971145.1 Sussaba pulchella | reverse complement strand
TGATAACAAAAACGTACGATCGCGTGTGTTCGCAAGCGCGTGTACGAGTCAATTGCGAACGAACGTATCGACAATTGTGGCCAATGCGAATTAGACGCCACGCGCCGCGTAAGCCGCGTGAATTGGTCAAGATACGAGGAAGTAATTGGGCGAAACCGATACAAGTCGAGTGGTGCTTCGAAATGACCGCCGGCCATGGCTGAAAATTAAAAAAAACTACAAGAGTCGCCCAATTGAACGGAATTGAAAGCCCGTAACTTTTTTTTTCTTTCATCATTCCCACGTACGTATATTCCGTTAATTTTTTGGTTTTCGTTTTTCGTTTTGTTTTTTTATTTTTCGTCGAACACGTTCGAGCGCGGAACGACGGCTGATTGAAACTTTAATTGGATTTTTTTCGGGCATTTTTCGTTTGAGAAATGGCGGTTTTTGTTTTTTGGTTTTTGTTGTTTTTAATGTTTGTGGAAAATTCTTATCGTGAGTTCTATTCAGGATCATTCGCTCTGGTAATTCTGTATCCCTCTCGGAGTTTTGTTTTACGGTGAAATTTTCTCGTTCGCGAACGAATTTTGCACGACGATGACGAAGCTTATTTATTTTTAATTTTATTAATTAATTTCTGGATTTATTTATAATTTTTGTTCACTGATCTTCGGTATTCGTACTAGTAACTCAAAATTCGCGGCAGCTAGAGTGATAACCGACATTATTTGGAAATTTGTAACCCCCCAAACGACTACGATCAAAATCAAAATTAACTAAAATCAATTGATCGAAAATTAATTAGAATTATAACAATTATAGATGTCAGAGAGATTACAACACGTTTTTTCCATCCTTCGTTAAAAAAAAAACGCATTTTGTCGTCATTGTTGATGTCTTCAATATCCAATCAAAATCATTATCCCACGTTCCATCCGCAATCAATTAATCCCTCACCCGATTCTCGACCCCCCCTCGAAGTATTTCTCGTTCCCCAAAAAATTCTCTCATCCCCAAAAGGTTTCGCGCGTCAACGACGATCCTCCTTCCCCTCCCCCCTTTTCTCATCTTCAGGGCTGGTGCATCCGCAAAGGGTGAGAAGCTTCGAAGAATAGCGCGGGGACGTTAAGTGACTCTGAAAAGTTAAAATCATGGAAGGCACGATTTCGATCGAGTCGAGTCAAGCGCGACCATCATCGTCAAGTGGTTTCTGTTTTTTTCTTTCCTCTTCTCTTCTTTTTTATTCATGCATATGTTATTCAACGACGCGTGTGCATTATTGTGACCACATGCTGGCGCGCGTACGTTCTGTCTCGGTGTAATTCGCGTGCATACGTGCGTAAGTCGTTGTTGGCACTTGGGCACGCGCTTCTTATATTCGCGAGGGAACGTTTCGGGGGGGTGGGGGAGAGGGGGGGGGATGCCGCGCTGCGGCTGGTCCTCGGTGCACATGCATAGACACACACACATGCGCGGGCGCGCGTGCCACATCGTCGAACGACACTTAACGTAAGAATTCTTGGACGGTACGTGATAGTCGTTATCTTCGTCGGGGCCATTACCGAATTTTTCTTTCGAAATACGGAATTTAGGTTTTTTATAATAATAATAATGATAATAATATTAATAATCGTATTATTATTCGTTATTAATAATAATAATAATAATAATCATATTAATAATATTATTCGTTATTAATAATAATAATAATAAAAATAATAATAATCATTATCATTATTCTTATTATTATTTTCATTAATAACGAATGATATTATTATTAATATTATTATTTAAAAAAACCTTAATCATTATTATTATTATTATTATTATTATTATCATTATTATTTTTTATTTTTATTATCTACGAATAATAATAACAATTATGATTATTATTAATAATTATTATTATTATATTATTATTATTTTTCCGCATCAAGTAGTGCGGGAATTGAAAAAATAATTATTATAATAATAATAATAATTATTATTATTTGTTAATGGGGAGGAGGTGCAAAATCTTCGAAAGCCACCCACTGATGGTCCCAAGCGTAGTGTCGAGCTTTAATAATAATAATAATGAATAAGATGAATGTCATTATTATTATTTAATTTTTATTATTTACGAATAATAATAATAATAATAATTATTATTATTATTAAAATTATTATTATTTGTTAATGGGGAGGAGGTGGAAAATCTTCGAAAGCCACCCACTGATGGTCCCAAGCGTAGTGTCGAGCTTTAATAATAATAATAATTAAAATAAATGTCATTATTATTATTTCGTTAAATTCCTGACTTCCTCACAGTCGCGTTTGTGCATTTTACGAAATTCGAAAGATGGAGGACGGAAAGAAGGTTTTTGGGTTCGGTTAAAAAATAAACAAATAAATGAACAAGCTATCAGTTGAAAGTTGAAAGTCGCAAATTGCTTCGTCTAAATTTGAGGTAATGCACTGATATGTAGAATGATTCTTATTCAAAAAATTCTGAATCTCTCAGAGATAAGTTCATGAATCACATAAAATTCGGAGTAGTTCGTCCCTGAGCATTGGTAGCCTGAAAAAAAATCGACATCACACATTCGAACGCTTCCCTATCAAATATTCCTCCCCCATCATAACCAAACATTCGCTACCCAGACTCATTCGCATTCTCACCGCAGCGCACGAAGAACCAACGAACTAACCGTTCCCAAATCAACTCGGTCGCATTTCTCCCCACGGGAAAAACAAATAAAAAACGACGACGATTTTCCCATTGGTCGAGAAAAATCGCGAGTAATCGGCGAAAGATTCGAATAAGGGGAGGTCAAAAAACATCAGAGCGATGAGCCGCCACGGGTCATTGTGTCCGCGGCCGCGAAGAAAGCCTCCGGGGGGGGGGGGGTGAAATTACACGAAACCGTAGACACAGCCAAAGGGGGTGGGGGGGTGGGAGGTTGAAAGCTCGTCGGGGGGTTGGGATGGAAACGTCTGAACGGGCGAGGAAGCTGCGGCCGTGCCTGTAGGGCCTGAGATGAAAAAGTAAAGAGCCAGAAGTAAAGTCGAAAACTTTGAAATTACGACACAAGAGGCTCCGGAGATTCTACGGTGGCGCGAAGCGCTCACCCGAGAATTCGTCGAGGCGACGAGGACGGACCTACGCCCGTCGGGTTTATTTCTCCGCCTAGTGCGGAAACGTAACTCGAATGATAGAGCAAAAAAAAAAACTACAAAAAGAAACGAGAAATGAAAAAAGGGGATGAAAAAAAAACGAAGGAGGAGGAGGAGGGTAAGAAGAGCGAGGGTGGGCAAAGGGGGCGAGTGTAACGAAGCTCCGACTTTTTAATTGGAATATATTCAGAAAGCGGAACGCCTTTTCATAGCGAAAGCCGATGCTCTGAATGCGGCCTGGATCAACGCAAAGCCGGCTCATCCCTTACACACGTATACACCACCCTCAACCCCACCTGCCGTTATTATACATACCCGGGAGTTGTGGCGCGCGGGTATACGGCCTATTCCACGTCGGATCTTACCCTTGATTTTTTGTGGAATTTTTTGGATCATCCCTCGGGAGTCGTTGAAGAATTAAAACTACCCCCGACCGAGACACGGGAAATGAGAGGTGGTGGTGTCCAATTCGGTTCACGATTTGCTTTCAGCTTCCGGTCGGGCCCTCCGAGCAAACTTAGTTTTTGGTAGAACCCTTGGACTATCCGGAAGTTTGTGAGAAATTAAAAACTACCCCCGGACCAAGAGCAAACGCCCGATCTGACATCTTGAAAAAATTTTATTTTTTCGTTGTGATTTCGTTGTTTAAAAAAAATAAGATTTTCAAAGTTTTAGAGCGAAACCTGTATTGGAACTATTTTTTTTTCAACATAAAGAATATCAATATTCAAAATTATTCAATTTAAATGTGATTTTTAATTTTAAATCGCGAGCTGGATCGGCCAGTCGCAACTCTGACCTCCGGTGAATCGACCAGGGTGGTTTAAAATTTTTTTCACGAGCTCCAGGGTGATCCAAAAATCACTTAAAAAAATTAAGGTTGTTCCGGGGATCGAATAGAAACTATGAAAAAATTATGAGTTGAATCGGGAGGTTTTGCGGCTGTTCTGCCTGACGCGAAACACGCCGTATATACGTATTATCATATACGTACGATAAGGCTCGTGTACATACGCTTATCCTCGCGACTACGGTTTACCCGAATACCCGACAACTCACTTTCGTACATTTTGCGTTATCCGTGTGTAAGTTAGTGCAGCACCGACGAATGAAACTCGTTGAATGGGTTCATAAAGGAAACCGTCTATCGCGCGTTGCAAAGCGAGGTCGAACTAACGCCCGAGTGAATTTTTATCCTCCGTCAACGGGAGGGCGAGAGAGATGTGGGTGGGTTTGGGGGGATCGTCGCTACGAAATAAAAAAATTTCCTTGAACTCTCGTCGTGCTTGCTCGTAGTTGCACAAAACGAATTATTTCGCTCGATGATTCCGTGATTTGTGTTGATGCTTTTTTTTTTGCGTTTATTTTTTCATTTTATTTTCGTTGGATCTTTTTTTTTATCGAAGGGTAAATTGAGTACGGGGTTATGAATTGTTCGAGAGTTCGGAGCGAGAAATGCGATTCTTTTATTTTTTTTTCGTGTTTTTGTGGACTACGGCGGGGGCACGTTATCGTGTTTGTAGCTTGTTTACTTGCGAATTTGTATTGTCTTCAAAGGGTCGATCGAAGCAATTCAAAACTCGTTTTAACTTCACCGTAGATGTATAAACTAGGGTCGAAGCACAGAGGCGGACGAGATCAGATTTGTGGAGTTTACATTTATCGCTCACCTCATGTATTTCTACGACCTGACAACTTTTTTTATTTATGTATATATTTATTTATTTATTTATTTATTTATTTATTTATTTATTTATTTATTTATTTATTTATTTATTTATTTATTTATTTATTTATTTATTTATTTATTTATTTATTTATTTATTTATTTATTTATTTATTTATTTATTTATTTATTCATTTATTTATTTATTTATTTATTTTCATATATCTCGTGTTGGTTTAAATATTATCGCAAATGATCAATGATCCTCGGGGGGAGGGCGAAGCACTTCTTGCAAAAATGAATTTTTAGAGGCCACGAGGAAAAAAATAATGCCCCGGGTGAGGATCGAACTCACGACCTTAAGATTATGAGACTTACGCGCTGCCTACTGCGCTACCGAGGCTGATAAGGGTGAAAAAACGGTTGTTGCTGATAAGGGTGAAAAAGAAAAATGTATTGAACTAATAGTAATTGTTTAAAAAATGTTAAATTTGCTCCGAAAATAAAAAATTCATCGATATATGTGAATTGATTTTTCACGTTGGAGATATTCGGGGAAGACAGTAGGGATGACAGCAGGTTGTCTCACCGACGGTGGATAATACGGATGGGGTTAGATTCAGTGGACGGAAGTAGTGATAGGCAAATTTGTACTTAATAAGAAGTACCGAAGTCCGGAGTACCAATGGACTCCGGACTTGGCAACCGTGGGAGTCCGGAGTACAAATATACTCCGTACTTCGCAAACGTGGGAGTACGGAGTAAAAATGTACCGCGTACTTGGCAAACGTGGGAGTACAGAATACATTTGTACTCCGTACTCCCACATTTACCAAATCCGGACTCCGACGTTTGCAAAGTCCGGAGTACATTCGCACTCCGTACTCCCCACGGTACTTCGAGTACAAATGTACTTTAGGACTACCAAACACTGGACGGAATATACATTGGAGATCGAAAGAAAAATTTTGCTGATGCGCAACCGTTTTCCTTGGTACAGGAATACTCCTTTCATAATTCATTGACGCGACACCACGCGAGGCTTGGTCGAAGTTTCTCCAAGCGGCTGCTCGGTCGATCAATACGAATAGTACTTATCGACCGCGAAGGGTATACATATGAAGACGAGATCTTCCAAGCTTCCTCTCGCCCAAGTTCCACCCTTCCAAGCGTTCACCTTCCTTTCGTCAAATCTTCCACCCGGTGACTGGCGCGCGATCTGCTCCGACCTTACCGACTCAGCTCTACTCGGTACCTACTGTAGGTAACCGATCAGTGGCTCTCAGCCTTTTGCTCCTAATCTGAGTTTTTAATACACTCAACCTCAACCTTTCGCGCCTAATCCGAGTTTTTAATACACTCGGATTAGGAGCCGAAGGTTGAGAGCCACTAATCGGTTACCTACGGTAGGTACCTAGTGGAGCTGAGTCGGTAAGGTCAGAGCAGATGGCGCGCCAGTCACCGGGTGGAAGATCTGACGAGAGGAAGGTCTGACGCTGGAAACTTGGACGGGTGGAAGCTTGGGCGAGAGGAAGCTTGGACCATCCCAAGGAGACGACATTGCCATGGCCGGCTTCCACCGTCAGATCTTCCTCCCGTGACTGGTGCGCCATCTGGTCCGACTTTACCGACTCAGCTCTACTAGGTACCTACTGAAGGTAACCGATCAGTGGCTCTCAACCTTTGGCTGCTAATCCGAGGTTTCGATACACTCGGATTAGGATACGTAGTAGGATACGTTCTTACTTTGTCCGCTAGCGGCGCTTTAGGTAGAGTAGGGTCGCATGCGAAACGGAGTGAATCTTTTGTCGCTTTCAGCCTTTCTATTCGATTTCTAAGCTTATTATTCGTGTAAATCATACGTGATTGGGAAATGCAGCCGAGAGCTTCGGTGTTTCTGATGGAAAATAATTGTGCAACTAAGTACTTTCAAAAATAACCTTACCCTTAAATCATAACAGGTCGCTAAGACTGTTAATCAAGATGCACCAACATGAACTTGAACGTTTACTTTCGCTATTGAATGAAAAGAACTTCCCTGCTAGTGAATACGCGATGTATATATTTCTCTTTAAAATGTTAAGGGCAAACAACGTGTGAAGCTCGCAGTTTCACGTTGCCGGGAATCGATTCTTCTCAATGTTTCAGTCTTTTCGCACACGAATAACGGACCATTTTGTTTCTTCAGTTTTATAACCGGATCGACACTCCGGCACAACACACGACTTCGTCATTGTGACACACTCACGATTTACACACGATTTTTTTAATATCACAATGATAATTTAGATATACGATGTGTATGACGGTTTTACCTCATTCCAATTTCCTCAAAGATTGAGGTTGTGTTCCGAACCACCCCTTACAGCAGCGCTGCGTAGCGGCAGCCTCGAGAAAGAAATTTTTTAATTTACCTGAGCCTCCCCCACTATCGGAAATTTGAAGAAGTTTCAAGACCTGTACGTAAGACCGTGGCTCGGTCTCTTTATCCTCCGAGGAAATACCTCACCGTGGTACCAAATAAGCACACCGAAGTCTCGCATTCCCACTCGCGCTGCGATCCGTTTCCACGAACGTGAACGCGCGTTATCCAACCTCGTGGATTCCCATACTCATTGATAACCCGGCACACTGTATCTGACTGTATCCACTTTATGCCGCGTTGAGTTCGCCATTGCTTTCTGTAACACGTGTGTTTAAAAACTTATCACAATGGCAGAAATAGGTAATTAAATGAAAAACAATATAATAATAAACAATCGATCTTTAAAATGGCTAATAATATTTTTCTCTCATAAAACGATGAACTTTGATCCAAATTTGTTTCTTGCACTCCAAAGATTTCGCGTAATTAAATTTGCGTTAGCTTTCGGCTGTAAACACGTGTTCTTCGAATTAATTGGATAAACGTTTTTTCTCGCACAATACGCCGAGTTTCGGAAAAATAATGAATTATCCTCGTCGGAGAAATTCTCGCGGGTTTTTTTGGTCGTTATTTCGAACTACGACGGCGTCTGTTTTGGATTTCGCGTTGAGGTTATGTAAAACGTGCAGTTTAGGACAATGCATTATTTTTTTTTTTCAGAAAAAACGAAGAAGAAGAGCAAGAAGAAGTCGCTCGGAGAGATTCAGACGGCTATGAAGTGCCAAATGGAGCCGTCGGACGAGATCGTCAAACTGGATTGCAAGGATTGGCCGTTGTTGTTTAAGGTAAGCCTCGTTCTGCGAGACGCGACGCTTAGCGGAGTAAATTTTAAGCAAAGAACTGTACCGACGGAGAAAAAACAGAATCGGAGCGTCCCGACACGAATATCGTTGCTAAAAACAAAATACGCCAAATTGATTTCGCAATTCGATCGTATTTTTTAAAAATAGTAAAAGGATTTGATTAAATTACGACAGTTTTTGGCATCTAAAATTTGATGATTTCAGAATTTCGACAAAATGCTGACGCGTACAAAGCACTTTACTCCGTTGACGAGCGGTTCGACGCCGCTCCACAGAAATCTCTCCGAATACGTTAAATCGGGCTGCATAAATCTGGACAAACCTTCGAATCCTTCGTCCCACGAAGTCGTGGCTTGGATAAAGAGGATTCTGAAAGTCGAAAAAACCGGCCATTCGGGTACCCTCGATCCCAAAGTATCGGGCTGTCTCATTGTTTGCATCGACAGAGCGACGAGATTGGCCAAGTCGCAGCAATCCGCCGGCAAAGAATATATCGCCGTTTTCAAACTTCATTCGGCCGTCGACAACATTCTCAAGGTAAAAAAGAACGAACTAATCGATTTTCAAAAAACATTAAATGGGACGTCCTGAATCGCAGAATTGAAAACTCTTCTACGCTTTGATGTGAGACGATGATTTGTTTTTAGCATCTTTTAAATCCTGCAACCTAGGTAATTTTTTTCTAGATTTTTTCAGACTCCCCCCCCTCCGTCTTCTGCTTGCACCTTTTATCGAGAGGTAATTGGTATTTACACTATCGTCGATTGAATGAAATTTTTTTCGCGGATACTTTATCGAAATTAATAAACTTTTTCCATAAATCTTGAGTGGATGTCACCCTGAATTTTTATTTTTTCGATTTTGGAAACGTTTTGAGTTTTCGAAAGTTCGATGTACGATGATAGTTTTCTATCTTTAAAAATATTGAAAAAATAATGAAATTTATCTTGCGTAAAATCGATATTGTGATTATTCTGGATAATTTTTTGTTTCTAATGAAAAAATAGAGTATAACCAAAAAATCTCTTCATTGAAAAGATTCTTCATTGAAAAGAATCGGAAAATCGATTTTTTTTTTTGCAAAATAGATTTTTAAAAATTATTATTATTATTTTTTAAATTAAATTATAATTAACTATAATTATAATCATAAAATTATTATTATTATTATTATTATTGTTATTGTTTATGAATGGAAAACCATTATCATATATTAAATTAAAAAAAAATCAAATATTTGCAAATTGTATATACCTATATAATTCCTATAAAATCGAATTTTTGAAAAAATTTACAAAAAATTTGATTTTCCCGAAATTTCAACATATGATAACGGTTTCCCATACATAAACAATAATAATAAAATAATAATATTACGATTACGATCATAGTTAATTATAATTCAATTCAAATAATAATAATAATAATTTTAAAAAACTTAATTGAATTGAATACACATATATTTTCGATCGAGTCTCTGGGAAAAGAAAATCATCCAATGCCAATGCAGGAAATAGCACTCACCTCGACAAAAAAAACGGGGGGGGGGGGGCTAAAGAAAGAGTAAATCTCAAAAATCTGCAAAAAAAAAATAGTAACGAATACAAGAATACAAAATAGTTTCAAATTCTACAAAAAAAAAAATCACAAATCCCATCTCTAGCTCGAAGGCTTCAATCCGGTGATTCGGGACGTCCTCCCTATCATTCTCCTTCCTCAAAATCATCGTCAATACCCGCACGAAAAAAAAAAACCAAACAATTCATCAAAAAAAAAAAAAAAAAACAACCCAAAAATCTTACGAATAAAAATCGTTTAGATAAATCAAGCGCTGGAAAGATTACGCGGTGCGCTGTTTCAAAGGCCTCCGCTAATATCAGCGGTAAAGCGACAGCTTCGCGTGAGGACGGTCTACGATAGTTGGTTTCTCGATTACGATGCAGATAGAAATATGGGTGTATTTAAAGTTAAATGCGAAGCGGGATCTTACGTAAGAACGATATGCGTGCATTTGGGTCTGTTCCTGGGCACCGGATGTCAAATGCAAGAATTGCGAAGAAATCGTTCGGGGGTGCAGAGCGAAAAGGACGATCAGGTGACGATGCACGATATTTTGGACGCTCAATGGCTCTACGAGAATCACGGGGACGAATCGTATTTGAGAAGAGTGATCAAACCTTTGGAAGCTCTTCTCGTCAATCACAAGAGAATCATCGTCAAGGACAGTGCGGTGAGTAAAATCGAGCCTTTGTTGTCCAGCCCGATCAATTATGGACCAATTTAAATTTAATTTCAATTCATTATCATTTTTATTTGACGAAATTTACTGAATAATTTTTTTTTTTTTTTTTTTTTTTTTTTGGCGTTTAATTATAATCTGGTATAATTAAACATCCAAATAATTAAATAGATAATTGTGCGGATCGTCGATTGACTAAATAATTTAAGTATGAAATTGAATTGAATTATTTTGAAGTATAACTGAATGATTTTTTTTTTTTTTTTTTTCGTGTTTAGATGTTTAATTATAATCTGGTATTTTAAATAACAATAAATAATTGTGCGGATCGACGATTAACTAAATAATTTAAGTATGAAATTAAACTGAATAATTTTGAAGTATAGCTTTTTGACCACAACGAAAGCCGAAAATAGAGCAGATATCGAAAATGAATTTTTTTCGCCTCCTGAAACTTTTATTTTGAAAGCCTGAAAATTGATTAAAATCAATCAATTCGAAAGATTGAAGGAGATAAGTTCGTAGAGCAAGAAAAAAACTTTCGAATGCATATATCTACTTTACCCAACAAGTAACAAAATGGTGGATAAAAAATAAACCATAAAAAAGGCGAAAATTTATTGGACGATCTAATTAAATGAAAGATTGATCAGGCTGTGACATACAGACGGACGGACGGACAGACCGCAACCATAATACGTTCTAATTAACCACAATACATCCCAATTAACCATAATACACCCTAAACGAGACAAAAACCCCTATAATATTATTCGTTAGCTCTTTACGAATTGATTCCAAACAAAATTATTTCATCAGGTAAACGCTATATGTTACGGAGCGAAAATAATGTTACCCGGTGTTCTGATGTACGACGATGGAATTGAGTTGAATCAGGAAATTGTTATCGTAACTACGAAAGGAGAAGCCGTAGCTCTAGGTTCGTATTGATAAATAATTCAAATTTTCTCGAATAAAATTATTGAACTCGCGACATTTGTAAATGTCTCATTTTATTTTTATTAACTTCTCGATTTTTTAAGAAAGTTATTTTATGTTTATTTTACTTTATTTTTATTTTTATTTTATCTTGTTTTTATTTTTATTTTATTTTTATTTTCATTTTATTTTTATTTTCGTTTTATTTTTATTTTCATTTTATTTTTATTTTCATTTTATTTTTATTTTCGTTTTATTTTTATTTATTTTTTTTTTTTTATTAACTTTCCGATTTTATAAGGAAGTAATTGTAATAACCCCAAAAATCAAAAATCGATTTTTTTGGTAGATCTTCACGTTTCAAAGTCATTCAGTTCATTTTAGCTTAATTTTTTTAAATTTTCTTTACTCCATTTTTTAATTTTATTTTTTCCAATGATTTTAATCAAATCATGATTCATTCGAATTTTATTGAACGCAGCAATCGCGTTAATGACGTCGCCGACGATGTCCGCGTGCGATCACGGCGTTTGCGCAAAAATAAAACGAGTGATAATGGAAAGAGACGCGTATCCGAGAAAATGGGGTCTGGGTCCCAAAGCAGCGGCGAAAAAACGAATGATAGTGGAGGGAAAATTGGACAAACACGGAAAACCCAACGAAAACACTCCCGCCGATTGGTTAACGAATTACAACGATTGGTCAGCGGTCAAGGTAGACTAATATATGGATATTCCATATAATAATATGGAAATTTTGTACGAAAATATGCGTGCATTTGAAATTTTATTGGGGAAAATTTTGTATTACTTCGAAACGATACGTGATAAAAAAAATGTCATGAAACAGTTTTGTAGGAAATTTAATGCTCTACAAAAAAGGTTTCTTGTAAAATTTTCGTGAATCCAATATTTATCACGCAATTAGCCAAAAAAAACTGGCTTAATTCTTTTTTTTTTCAAAAATCGATCGCTGTACTTCCGACATAAATGTTCTGGGATTCGATAACGTTAGTTCGATCTCCTCGTGTTTAATTGTCGGTGAATCGAACGTTAAAGTGAATTTTTTTCTTGTTTAAAGACCGAAGAGAACGGTGGAAAAGAGATGGCTGGTAAGAAGAGAAAACACGACGAAACGAGCGCAGCAGCCGAGCCGACGGATGCCGGTGATAAAAGAACCGCGGGGGAAATCAAAACGGAACCCTTGGCGATGGAAACGGATGAACTATCGTCGCCGAAGATAAAGAAAGAGAAGAAGGATAAGAAGAAGAAGAAGAAAAAGGACAAGGGAGAGAAAGAAGAGAAGGAGAAGGAGAAGGAGATGAAAGAGATTAAAGAGATTAAAGAGGAGAAGGAGATGGAGAAGGAGGATGGAAACGAAACCCTACCGACCGAAGGGCAAGCGGAATCTCAGGTGAGATTGCGAAAATACAAAGTTAAACTAAAAATCGTTTCAACAAACGGGCAGATTTTTTTTTTTTTTAAGTTTTCCGATCTAATTAACATGGGAAAAACGTGAAGTTTTCATTTAAAAAAATCATAGCTCCGCCAATTTTATAACTACGTCGATCCCGCAAGTTCCATTCGAAAGCTCTTTAAAAACTGCTTAAAATGACACGCGGACCTTTGAAATCCGATCGCAACTTCCGTCGATAATTTTGTTTTTCCGTAAAAAAAAAATTATTGATATCGAGAAGACGATAAAAATTTACAAAAATATATTTCGATCGATTCTTGTACGTTTTAATTTTGATAAAAAGAAAATCTGCGCTCTCGTTGGATTACTCTTTATAAAAAAAAATTAAAAAACGGATGTGGATGTGTTTGCACGTGTGTGGAAATTATTTGTAACCGAAATTCCATCGTTTATTCTTCCAGGGTTCGCCGCAGAAAGAAAAGAAAAAGAAGAAGAAGAAGAACAAAGACGCCGAGGCAACGGAAACATCTTAATTTTCATCGTGTACAACGAAATTGAAAAGGCGCGCATGTATATTTCTACGAAATTAATCCATAATCATAAAGAATATATGGAGAAAAAAAAAAAGAACCGCAAATTTTTATTTTTAACATAGAATCCGCGATAATGACGAATCAAAAAATTATCGACGTTGATTCTGCGGTGGAAAAGTATTTTACTTACTTGCGCGTACCAACCTTCATCCCCTCTCTCGTGATTTTTCAATCCATTTTGACCGAAAACAAGAAAAAAACAAAAAAAAAAAATCAACTTCGAAATTGTCTCGCAAAGTTTTCGCAACAGCTGAAATGACAGAAAAAAAATTGTTATTTTGCCACAGGAAATTGCTCGATCGTGCGTTGACGATTCGTTATTTTCCAGCTGCAATTGTGAAGCGATTTTTTCGTGACAAATGTAAATAGAATCTTTGATTATGGTCCGGAACGGTGCGAAAAGCACCGAAATAACGTCGAGGCTCGAACGTTTTTGAACGTTTGATTTGTTCTCGTCGACGAAAAAATTCCAGAATCAACGCCAGCGACGTTGAATTAACGAGCTCATAACAGCAATCATCCTCATGACTCGCCTCGTACAATTTATACTGTTTCCATTTTGGTTTTTTTTTTTTTTTTTTAATGAATTTCAATTATTTTTTATCACAATGGTACAATTAAGATGAATAGAATTTGCTGTTACGGAATGATTGTATTTTCGATGGCGATTTACTATTTTGAATAAAAAATCTTGAATGAAAAATGTTAGTCTTGTTGTTTTTTTCCATTAAGGGGGAGCATTTGGGTGGACGGAGGATAAATGGGTGAATTTTGGGAATTATTATCTCGGAAACTAATTGTTCGATTTTATCCAGGTTTGTTTTATTCGAAAGTATAGATGTTTAGGTATGTTGAGGAATTTTTTTATGAATATACATCGACGGTGAACGCTGCTGTCATGGCCGGCGTAAAAAATGTCCCTCGCTCGCACGATCCGCGATCCTCGAGATTACACGCAGTCGGTTGATCCGAAACGAAAAATTTCAAAAAGATTCTCAAAATGTAATGTACGATGCTCTTCGCAACCTAGGATTTTTTGAAAAAAAAACCATTTTTCACGAAACGGCGGCCTATTGAACTTTACATTCATTTTTCAACCTTAATTTCCGACCTTTCTGGTTTGATAAAAAAAATAATTAAGTGAAAAAAAAAATCCTACGTTGCGAAAGGCCATCGTACGTTACATTTTGAGAATCTTTTTGAAATTTTTGTTTCGGATTAACCGACTGCGTGTAATCTCGGGGACCGGGGATCGTGCGAGCGAGGGACATTTTTTACGCCGGCCATGACAGCATCGCTCCTGGTCGATATATATTTATAAAAAAATTCCTCAGCATACCTCAACATACATACTTTCGAATAAAACAAACCTGGACCAAATCCAACCAACAGTTTTCGAGATAATAATTCCTAAAATCCTTCCATTTTTTTCCTCCACTCGGATGTTTCTCCTCAAACGCGTCCTCGAGATGCCTCGAAAAATAATCTCGACTCTCCCCATCTTTAAAATCCTTCTCAATCACTTGTATCTTCAATAATACCTCCCAAGGAAAAAAAAAACATCGATCATTCTCGCTCAATAAATATATAGAAAAAGATTTTGTATTGAATTTTTTCGTTACCTTACAAAGACGTGTATTTTTTTCATTATCTTTCGAGGGGGAAAAAAAAAAAAAGATACGGTAAAATCGTACACCGAGAGGCGATTATTTGAAGACAACGGTGTCCAGCATCGCACCCAAGCACTGTACGATGTTCGTCGACATCAGGGTGTCGACTTTTTCCTCGAGATGACGTTTGGGATCCTGTTTGCCGACGTTCTTTATCGCCAATTGTTCCGGCGTCATTTTTTCTTCGTCCTCCAAGGCCTGTAACGACACAGCAAAGCATATTCAAACGTCGATACGTTTCGAATTAACACCATATAGTGCATTCCAATAAAATTATCTTGACCTGTCTAAAAAAAATCATGAAAATCCTTCAATTTTCCCGCAAAAAAATCAACACAATCCTCAAATTAATCAAAAAAACATTATTTTATCGTCAATGTACAAATATTTTACCTTGTTGTAATTCTTGGCGAGTTCCAACATCTCAGACACTGTATTTTCGTTCAATCTGCTGTGTTCCGAATATTCGGCGAGCGTAAGACCGTCCATCCAAGTTTTTTTGTGCAAATTTAGCAACATTTTTTGTTCCAATTCGTTCTTACGATAATTTATGCTGATGCTGTAATAATGACGGTTCAATCCGTGAATCAGAGCTTGGACCGATGGTTTCTGCAAGTGACCGAGATTCGACGTTGTCTGGCGAGGTTCTTGACCGAGAACCTGCGAATATTATCGAGAAATAATGAGAGAAATAAAAAAAAAACGAGTATTAGGTTGTTGAAATAAATTCCCGCCTTTTTTGTATTTTAATTTTTTTTCCCACCGCAATTTTGGGATTCGTTGGGTAAAATATATGGTAATATATTTCAATATATGGTCATATATATAAAATATATATGATAATATGTAATAAAATATAATAATATTATTATAATAATATTAATATTTTATTATTTTTTATTATATTTTATTATATATATATTATTATAATAATATAT
The DNA here is from genome assembly GCA_963971145.1 of Sussaba pulchella. Classification (NCBI taxonomy): domain Eukaryota; kingdom Metazoa; phylum Arthropoda; class Insecta; order Hymenoptera; family Ichneumonidae; genus Sussaba; species Sussaba pulchella. The sequence continues at coordinate 3,363,847 of OZ020165.1, read as the reverse complement.
ATAATAATAAATATAATAATAAAATATATGCATTTGAGGGTCCTTTTTTAGGTGTAGAAATATATGTGCTTCAATTTTTCGAATTGATGAATTTTAATCAATTTTCAGGCATTTGAAACGAAAGTTCCAGAAGGGAAAAATAATACTTACCTAAAAATCCCTAAAAATAATAATAATACCAATAATACCTAAAATAATAACAATAGTGATAATACCTAAAAAATAAAAAAATTGCGGGATAAAAATAAAATACAAAAATGGCGGGAATTAATTACACAACCTAAATAACCTAAATTCAAGTTTACGTGCTTACGAGAGAAATATGCTCACCATCATGTTCGGATTGATTAATCTAAATGCATCGATGACGACTTTTCCTTTGACAGATTGAATCGGATCTATTACAACGGCGACTGCTCGTTCGCTCAGCGCTTCGAAGGATTGTTGGGTATTTATATCGACGCCTGACAACCAACAACCGAATCCAGGATGCGAGTGGTACCATCCTACGACCATTTCCGGTCTTCCCGTCTGCTTGAGCATGTCCAACATTTTTGCCTGGAATACTGGATCTACCGCCTCTACGCTTACGCCCTGTGAGAAAGAAAAAATTCCTTCGCGTGTCGATCAAAAAGATAAGGAAGAAAAATTTGTTTTTTCAACTACGCAAATGAGGTGAAAATGGGTGAAAACCTTACCGTTCCGGTTTGTGGCATGGCAAAAACGTCGATCACTCGAACTGTGTAATCGTCCACGAATTCACCCAGCATAAGACCCATAACTTCCATGGGTACGCCGGCTCTTCCGTGCTTCAACATTTTTAGAAGAGCCAAGGAAGATATGTAAACCTGAGGATGACAAGAAAAATTGATGATTCGATTGGAAACAAAAAAAAACACGAACGAAACGTAAATTTTTTAAAAAATTCTATAAAATCTAAACTTCCGTATGGATTCGGTCCACATGCGATACCAACCAACCTTGGATACAGATCTATCAGTAAAAAACTGTTCAGACGAGTATCTCAAAATTTGCGATCGCTATTGCGTAAACCTCTTTTTTTTGGTAATTTGATAACGAAATAAAATCTGAGCCGCAGCTTCGATCATGACGATAATTATAGTCAATAAAGAGATCGTACAGCTGCGCATGCCTACAAATTTTCAGGGCTGTAGCTAAAACTGTTCTCGAGTTATACGAGTTCGAATTAAGGAATGCCATTGCACCCAGAGCCAGAGTTTCCTTGACGTTTACGCGCATTTTGAATGTAGCGGCACGAACATATCGGAAAATAATTTCTTCCCCACAACATAGCTTTCTCTAGGAGGGAGCGAAACATCGATAGAGAATTTTCTAGGCAACGTACTTGTTCGGCAGTGTCGACTACAGGTGCGTCGGAAGGTGGTGGCCCCTGCGTCAAGCCGGTCATGCCGCCGCCTAACCGTAGAAGTCTATCCATCTTGTTATCTCACCTAAAAAATAAATAAATATAAAAACTCCGTCATCTCCATAAAATAGCGTCGGTCTATCTCCTTCTATAACCCAATTGTGTACATAAAAACTATCAGCGTCTTAGAGGTTATGTTATATATTCCGAAAAGCAATAACAGAAACTAAAAGAGAAAATAATTCCTAAACGCCGTTAAAATCGTTTATCAGCGGTGATAAAGTTTGATTAAAACAACTAACCGGCCGTTGAAATTAGTTTGATTGATATTCGCTTGCGATTGTTCGATGATTCGTGTGTTTAGAAGAGTACCGATTCTGTCATCCCCTTTGAAAGGATTGTGACAACCTCAAATGTGCAAACTCATGCGCAATGCTCGATGGGTAATATTCGAAGAACGAGAAAAATATATGGAACCCAGAATAACGTTTTAGAACTTGTTTAAATGTCCGTATGCAGATGGCGCGTCGGAAAGTGAAAAAAAATACGATATGGCGCCTGGTGGATGGCAACCGGCGAGACAGCCGTGCACGCCGGGTTGCCTACATCCAGGCGTCATTCGGTACGCTAATAATACAGATAACGGAGACGTACGTGGAATCTCAGGCCTTAAGGGGGTCGATAGCACGTCCATTAGGATGGGAATTGTCTCTGGGGAGGGAAAACACAGAAAGGTGGAGAGAAATAAGATTAAGGTGGTTCTTTTATCGGTCTTTTTCGAATTTAAATTGCGTTGCGGTCCTCATCGGTTCTAAAATAGGATAAAAACTAAAATTTTGCGAGTAATTTGACCTTCCTAGTCTCGCTTTTCCTATGTACTTATATGAGGTGAGGTTTTTTATTTAGGAATACATGTAATTTTTTTATTTTCGGTAATTATTTTGGCAGGGCGGGTAATTTCTCCCGGAAAAAATCTATACCACCTGGAATTAAAGGTTTATTAAACCTACTTTCACCGAAAAACGAGGATATATATAGGTCATCCCGTTCCACGTTCACACACTTCATAAATTGCATGATTTTCATCAGAAGAACGGTTTAAACCTATAATAAAATGACCCATAAATGTCAATTTTTTAGAATTTAATAAGATTTTTCCTAAAATAATTGGTTCCACCGAAATAATTAGCGAAAAAAAGAGAAATTGCATGTATTTAAAACGACAAACCTCGACGTGTATCAACGCATAGTAAAAATTAGTCTAGAAAGGTCGACCCAAGCTTAACATTTTTGTTTTGATTTCGATTTGGAACTAATTGAGATCTTGAGGCAATCAAAATTCGAAAATGATTTAAATAAGAATCAAGCTTGTGGTCTACGTTTTTTTTCGGTCTCACTCGCACTTATTGCGCCTCTGTTGATGCAGCACAAGACCTTGAGATTCTGCGCCAGCTACAGACGAAAATGAAGACTATTTGCTGCATTCAATTCTTCTCTTCATAAACTCCACGAATCTTAATTAATTCGTCCATGGTCGAATGGTCGAAGCGACCGCGGAGTTCCGAAAGGATTCGATATCAATCGGATAACCGACTAACCTTAACTTTACTACCGACAAATTAATCTAAACGATGGTAGACGAAAAGAAAAAAGAAACGTACGGAGTTCTCCCGAAAAAATACGGCGGTGGTCCCTGCGGTCTCGGTATGGATTTAACGAACAACTAAAGCTTGAGATCATTCAAAGTAATCAAACAGTCGTAGTATTTACGTTAATCGAATAAACGTTTTATAAATTTAGGTTATGTTTTGCAAGAGGACGGCCTTCGGGCTCCTTTGCCCGAAATGTATTAAAAAAATTATTGATTCGATGATCTGATGACGTTTTCTCATAAAACACCTTCAAATAAGGATAAATTAAGGGGGGTAAAAATTTCTAATATTTCGCTTAATTTTACGAGATATCGAAAGTTAAAATTTAAAAAATTCACAAAACTTTGCGAGATAATGAAAAATAATTTGTGTGCAAATGCATTTATTTTGAAAAACAAAAAGATTTTATATTTCTAAAACTAAGCGATGAAAAAATTTTTTATTTAAATTTTTAGGCTTATTTTTCGCTGTTCTACGAGAAAAGATTGTCAGATCGCAAGGCGACGGAAACCTCGACCTAACCATTTTATTTATATATTAATTTGTTTTCATCGTGAAGAGAATTTTTTTTCACCCTTTCCGCAGGCGATCCGAACGACCAATCTCTCAGAAAGGTCGAAAAGGATGTCGTTATCATGCAGAAACTGCGAGACAAAACGAGAAAGGAAAAATGCGTACAAGAAGTCAAAGGTTCGAATAACTCACAATATTCCATTCAAAATTATAGCGGTAACGGAAGACGTCGTAACGAATCAAATCTTTCAACTCTTCTACGATCAATTTTATTTTTTTTTCACTGAAGCTTCGGCAAAGTCTGATTTCATTTCTCAGCTACGTTCTTAAGATTTCTATGTCTAACACTAATTCGACTCTTATTCATCTTCGAAGAACGTAGCTGAAAAATTATGTCAAACATTGCCGAATCTTTCACGAAGCAAGAAAATTATAAAATCGATCGTACGAAAGATTACGGAATCAATCGGACAAGACGACGACGAAACGAAACCTTCTCGCTTACAGATTTCACAGAATGTTGCAAGGAGTCGGGACTGTTGATGACTTTTCAGTGCAGAAAAGAGAACACGGCGTTGAGGTCGTGTTGCGAAAGGTGGTATCACGACGAAAAATTCATCGAGGAATGCACGAAGGAATATTTGAAGGAACGAACTGAATACAGACAAACCGGCATAACGAAGAGACAAAAAGAATACGCGAATCGCATTGGATCTAGCATGTAGATAACGACGACAAAAATCCTTACGATAGTTTTTGATTTGTCCTAGAATAATCTTCACATTGTTTTTAAGAGCTGTAGATATTAAAATATGAACAAAACCCCGAATTTTTTTTTAGTTGCAACGAAATTTGCAAATATTTGAAGGAAAATCTTTTGCCTTTGTAGCAAAATCGAGTGCGTAAGATATTTTTTCTTTATCGTGGCAGACTTTGCGATGAAATTGTGGGTGACGTTGAAGAAATTTCAGTTTTTAGCACGTTGTTATTAATTTTTAAATAAAAAGTTGGGTTTCCAGGTGTTTGGGAATTTCTTTTTTATACAGGGTGTCTCGAAATCATCGTAGCCAATTAAACTTATGAGTACCTGAAGTTATTTTAGGTCGAAAAAAATTAAGGGATGATTTTTTTCTTTTCACTTCGGTTACGATTTTCATGATTTTGCCTTTTGTTTCCTTTAATTGGCGCCATCTTTGCCAAACTACGACCGATTCCTCAAATTTTTCTTATCGCAATAAGAATTCTCAACCGTTCAAACCTGGCCTACATTTTTTCCTGTGCAGATAACAGTTTTCCTGCAATTTATTATCAGATACTATTTTTTTTAGTTAAAAACTATCTTTTCTAATTTCGACTTCATTTTATTCCGAAAAATGGGTTATGAAATAAAATTTTCATGAACTTCATACGAAAGGCCAATAATTCTTTACGAACCTCATCAACATTTTTTTTTTTCACGGAAATAAATATTTAAAAAATTATTAACAAAAGAAAAATTAAATTAAAATTCGATAAAAATTAAATTTTTCGAAGAAAAACAAACAAAAAAAAATAATAATAATATCAAACGAATAAAAAAGCTACTTTTTATCAATGAAATATTAAGTTTTCAATATTCAAAAAGTTATTAACAAAAACAAATTAAAATAAAATTAAAAAAAAATAATAATAATAAATAAATTAATAATAATAATAAATTAAAATTCGATAAAAATTAAATTTCTCCAAGAAAAACAAGAAAAAAAATTATAATAATATTAAACGAATAAAAGAGCTACTTTGTATAAATAAATATTAAGTTTTCAAAGCTGAATGAATTATTGTTATCATCTGAGAATGACTTGGAGATTTTTGTTCTTAATTTATTTTATTGCCGAATAAAATATTTACGTCGTATCACTGTCGTCGTCGTCGTCTGTAGGAGCGAAGTCTTGTTTTCTCTTGGGATTCCATCTTCTCCACAACAATTCTCTCACCGTGAATTCCGCCAGAGCATCAACGGGCATCTGACTGCCGTTTCGTGGTACCGAAGATGGCCAGAGAATTTGCGCGAATAAAATTTCCTGGGACAAAACAGATTCAATGGAAATCAAATTAAGCAAGTTGGTTTCTATTCTCGTTTGTGGCCGGGATTTCGACTATCTGGGTGTATATAATCCGGATACTTCATCCCCCTGTCATTAGGAAACCCTTCGGTGGATTTTCATGAAAAAAAAATTGGTAATACAGTTTTAACCCTCCTTAACGGGGAACATCTGAGAATTTTAGGAATTATTATCTCGAGAACTATTTGTTCGATTTAATCCAGGTTGGTTTTGTTCGAAAGTATAGATGTTGAGGTATGCTGAGGAATTTTTTCATAAATATATATCGACCAGGAGCGATGCTGTCATGGCCGGCGTAAAAAAATGTCCCTCGCTCGCACGATCCCCGGTCCCCGAGATTACACGCAGTCGGTTAATCCGAAACAAAAATTTCAAAAAGATTCTCAAAATGTAACGTACGATGGCCTTTCGCAACGTAGGATTTTTTTTTTCACTTAATTATTTTTTTTTATCAAGCCAGAAAGGTCGGAAATTAAGGTTGAAAAATGAATGTAAAGTTCAATAGGCCGCCGTTTCGTGAAAAATGGTTTTTTTTTTCAAAAAATCCTAGGTTGCGAAGGGCATCGTACGTTACATTTTGAGAATCTTTTTGAAATTTTTGTTTCGGATCAACCGACCGCGTGTAATCTCGGGGATCGCGGATCGTGCGAGCGAGGGACATTTTTTACGCCGGCCACGACAACAGCGCTCCCAGTCGATATATATTGATAAAAAAATTCGTCAGCATACCTCAACATACATACTTTCGAACAAAACAAACTTGGATAAAATCGAACAAATAGTTTCCGAAATAATAATTCCTAAAATTCACCTATTTTTTCTACTCCCTCCTCGGATGTTTTCCCTTAATATGTCTGCGTAATTGAAATTCGAAAAATAATAAAATTGAATCGTTTAAATAAATTATAAAAAATTGTAAATTTCGTTGATAATGACCGATGTGCTTACCTTCGCTATTGTTTCCGACAATCTTTCCAAACCGATCAAATTCTTCCACGTCACTGTTCTCGTTGATTTTCCATCGTCTCGCAACAAAGTGTCAGCGTCCACAACTTCTATGATGACTATGTAAGAAGCGTGATAAAAAGGCGGTCCTTCTTTGTACAAAACTGAAACAATGATCCAACAATTCCCGTCGCAACAATCGATATTGTCATAAGAAAATAATTTGTCAACCCGAAATTAAATATTGAAATTTCGTGAAATCTTTTGTGATTTCTGTCTTTGGTTTTGTTTAAAACATTCGAAAAACGTCACAAAATTCTGAAATACTTGTCAACGCTTCTATTTAACATTTCGATAGTTATTTATTTTTATCAATTTGATACTAAATTCATTTCGCCGTCAAGAAAAATAAATAAAAAATTGAAACCAATCGCCAAAAAATTGATTTTCGGTTGTCTCTAAAAATGATAAATTTACAGACGTGGGATTGTTTTTTAAAACCTTAGGAAATTCCAAATAGTTAGCAAACAATCGAGTTAACAATCTGTTCGAGTCTGACAAAATTAATTGCAACAGCGAAAAATCTAGAATCGAAACTTTAAACGCGATTATCTCGGAATTATGTTTTTTTTTTAAGTGCCGTTGCAATGAGGACGATTTCTCGACGGCAATTGAATCAATCGATTTGATTCTTTCACAAAATTGTTTCTAATTATTACGGCTAGTTCGTGAACGAAGAAATTTTTCATTTGGACCAAAATTTATATTTTTTCTGGGTCAAAAACCTAATTTTTAAAATCTCAAAAATCGAACTTTTCGCAAAAAAAATCGACGTTATTTCAAAAATAAAAATTTCGCTAAACCCTTCGTTCACGAACTGCGTTTGACATTATACCAACTAAATATTTTTGATTTTTTTATTTTAGACGAGCCGTTTCAGAGATATCGCGATAACCGCAATTGATCTTTAAAAAAAACGATATTTTGGAAAAACGGCGATAGTTCCCCCAAAATTGAAAATATTTCCATCAAAAAATTCACAACAGAACCTCAATATATATAGTAATCGATGCTATACAGGCCATTCCAATAAAATTATGTCGACCTGGCTAAAAAAAATCCCGAAAATCCCTCAATTTTTCCAAAATAAGACACGACCCCTTAAATAATTAATTGAACGCATATACTCACGAAAATCCCCACCGAACTTCAATCCCGGTTTCACGATCCATCCCTTGCTACGAAAATAATGATAAACAACGTATTTCTGAATAAAATATTTATCCTGCGTTTGAAATTGATTCCAAGCGCTTCGAATACCAAAAACACTTCCGTCGTAATGAATCAATCGCAAACAACCGAGACCGTACATGAGAAAAAAAGTTTCCTCGAAAGTAAGATGCAAAGTTTCTGTAATCGGAAATCCTTCCTTCTCGATTCTCGATTTAACTTTCGTCAAATAATCGTCGGAATCCGAATCGGTGTCGGGTAAAACGAGAACTTCGTAATTATTCGGTTCGTCTTCCAACGTCATCGTCTCGCTCGTTCTTCGATACCGGAAATTATTCTTCATTTTATCCGGAAATTCAATTTCGTTCAAAAAACAAACATCTTTCTCATCTATCGAAGTTCGTTCCAAAATCTCGCAAGTTTCCTCGTCTTCCGTTGAATCTAAAATTACTTCGTCGACTTTTTTCGAATCTTTGCGTGTTCCAGATCGATGAAAAATATTTTTTTTCGGTTCTGGAGATTCGACGATCGTCACGGAATTATTTTTTTCCGGAGAAACGTTGGATTTCGTGGATTCTTCGACGATTATGCAAGGCAAAGTTTTCCAAGATTCGTCGAATTTTAAGGTGTTTTCTTCGGATTCTTCGGAATTATCGATGTCCATTGGAACTTCTTCGATCACGGAATCGTCGTCTTTTGGTTTTTCTTCGGATGAATTTTGTGGAATTGTTTCAAATTCATTTTCCAAATTTATTTTTGTTCCATTTGTTTCGGTTTTTTTCGTTTCCGGGAGGTTTGAGGAAGCGGTTTCGTGCTCGTTGCCGTTGGAAGGATCTTCGTCGATGAGTTTACGATCTAAACTCTCGTTTGAAACGTTGGCGATGATTCTGTCGAGATGTTCGGAGACTTCGGCGTCGCTGTTTTCGTTCAAAGATTGCAATTCTTCGAGCCATTTTTGTCGTCTTATCCATTGACGATTGCGAACTATCGGGGGAGCACCGAAACGCCTTCGACCGAACGATGGATAACTTCTGGACAAAGATCCTTTGCCGAAAAATCCCTGGGAATGCGAAATTATTCGAATTTAAGGCGAAGTTATGTCGAGTCTACCTAAATTAAAGGTGGAAGTCAGAACAACAAAAAACAATGCGGATGCTTTGACGGATATGGATGAAAATCCTCAAGTTTATTTCTCGCTCAGTCGAAGAGCGAAAGATGTAGAAAAAGAAGAAGGTAGAATAACTTAGAGGGATTCCATCCGGTTGTTTGCCGAAAAATTGAGGAATTTGTATGATTTTTCTAGCCGTGTTAACATAATTCATCACCGCGAGGGATTTAAAAAGAAAAAAAAAAGGGATTTGGGGCAACGGCAATGATTCTCCTGAAATTGAAGAATTTCTTTGTGAAAAAATTCATACAAGTACTTCCAATACGTTGTAATCGATCCTGTAAGGTGTATTCTGATTAAATAATAGCTTCGTGGCTAAAATGAATCATGAAAATCCCTCAATTTTCGTGGAAACGATTAGAAATAAGTCCTTATAATGATAGTAGTAATTTGGGAGGATTTTACACGTCTGGTATTTAACTCGCCATTGAATATACGGCATCCATTTCGACGGGATCGACTATGCAGGTTCCAGAAGCGCTGAGATACGCGGTATAAATCCTCCACTCGCCATCTTCGTCCGTATCTATGGGCAGCGGAGGCTTAGGCTGTACCCGTACTCGCTTCTTCTTCTTTGGCTCTTTGAGATTCATGATTCCGATGGACCGTGCCTAAACGTTCGACGTCGGCCGGCTGAAACAGGAGTGAAGAGCCATATTTTTTATTTTTCGGTCGACGTTGCGCATCAAGCGTAGTTAATTTTGACTAGGGGAGTATTTAATATGGGAAAATCGCATGCGCCAAATTACAATGGTCTGAAGATTATTCAAGATTACTTTTTTTCGCATATTGGTAGAAATCCTCGATCGCGTACGACGAAACGGATAAGATTTTACATAATTCGTGACAGATTCGACAGAAGAACATCGACGTTATATCACACAATAAAACGTCATTTTATTTATTTATAAAACGTTTTATATTTTTGTAATTATATTATGGCGTGTCACCAGGTGGAATACGCTATAAAGTAAAATTCAGTCACTCATTTACTCGTGAAATACGATTACGAGAAAACACATAAACGCAGATATACATAAGGATTGCCAAACAAATACATAGATTGCACGAAGAATACGCAAACTTGTTTGTAATCTTTCAAGATTACACGAGATGGAACAAAATTTTTTGAGTTTACCAACAATTACTGCATAGAAGGACTACAAAGATTACTCAAAGAACATTAAAATAATGAGTAAAGATTACTTCTCGCACCTCAAACAAATTAGACCCGTAAAGACGCCCTCGACTGAAATTTATAAATAATAAACTTTCTCATTCTCCTCGCTTTTGACATAATTAGTATATAATCAATATTACAATAATAATACTGGAATAATCTAAGCAAGTGGATCTAATTGATACTAAAGAGATTATCGCAACATCAACGAAATGATAAAGCTAAAAAGAAAAAAATTCTGACTTCTGCGAGATTCAAATTCACCCAGTGGCAAATCATTGTTTACTTAGCTGAGAAACTTTTTTATCCAACTCTATAGGTTCTGTCAATATTAATTGTCTATACAAAGTGTTAAGAATTTTATGTACTACTTGTAATTTTCTGCTAGATGTATAATCATAAAATTCGTAATTTTGGATATCTTATGACAATTGTTTTTGCAAAAGTACTTACGTACATAAATCGAGATATTCAAATCTTTTGATTTTATAAATAAAGTGCCTCCGATATAAACGCAATTCCATCCACACCGCTGATGCGAATATTCTGAGAAATAAACTCCATTAGCGAAATATTTTACTGGCTTCAGCGCCTCTCGCGGCGGATTTTTCAATCAATTTTGGTTTTCTCTTGGTTCTTTTCGAATTGAATGGATTCTGTCACAGTCAGGGAGACTAGAATTATTCTAGTCTCTCTGCAAACAGGCCTTAAAGCTCCCCCAAATTTCCGGTAGTGGAGGAAGCTCAGGTAAATTGAAAAATATCTTTCTTGAGGCCGCCGCTACGCGGCGCTGCTGCAAGGGGGGGTTCGGAACACAACCTCAATTTTTGAGGAAATTTGAATGAGGTAAAACCGTCATCCATACCGTATGTCCAAATTATCATTGTGATATTTAAAAAATCGTGTGTTAATCGTGAGTGTGTCACAATGACAAAGTCGTGTGTTGGACCGGAGTGTCGATCCGGTTATAAAACCGAAGAAACAAAATGGTCCGTTCTTCGTGTGCCAAAAGACTGAAACATTGAGAAGAAGCGATTCCCGGCAACGTGAAGCTGCGAGCTTCACACGTTGTTTGCCCTAAACATTTTCAAAAGAAATATATACATCGTGTATCCACCAGCAGGGAAGTTCTTGTCATTCAATAGCGAAAGAAAACGTTCAAGTTCATCTTGGTGCATCTTGATTAACAGTCTTAGCGACCTGTTATGATTCAAGGGTAAGGTTATTTTTGAAAGTACTTAGTTGAACAAGCATTTTCCGTCAGAAACACCGAAACTCTCGGGTGCATTTCCCAATTACATATGATTTACATAATTAATAAGATTAAAAATGCTAAAAGCGATAACAGATTCATTCCATTCCTTACGCGACCCTACTCTACCCGCAGCGCCTCTAGCGGACAAGTTAAGAACGTATTCAAATTTCTCAAGCAACCTACCCCCTCTACACAAGTTTCAAGACCCGTATGCAAGACCGTGGTTAGAGCCACGCTATTGGTCGCCTCCATCTCGTTTCCCAATAAAACCCAAACCCGAGCAGCTGATTGGCCGGAAGCCGGGCGAAAGGGAGGGAGTAAGGACACGCTCACTCGTGCTCACGTGTCAAAATAATATCCCTATTATCCGGCAGCCTTGAAGACGAGCCCTCGCTTCAATTACAATCGAATTGACCAGCGCAGTAGCGATACCGTGGAATGGGAACGTGTTGAGAAAGTATAAAAGAGCTCGAGCAACGCGAACGAATTGGCTTCCTTCGGGCAACGTTGATTTAGGATCGTTGGTATTGTTTCTCTGTCCCGATTGATTGACAATACGAATCATCCGGCAATGGCCCTTAGCCAAACAACCGTGGTGAGTAATCGGAATCAATGCCGATAATCGATGAGTGAATGAATCATTCACGAGAACCGATTTTACATCACCGAACAAAACGAAAATTCAATGAGCCACGTACGAGACGGAATACGTTTCTGTAATGTCGTCGTAACTCGGACAAATCCACGTTGTTTGCTTTCCGGTTACTTCGGTCATCAGCATCGCTTTTTATTCATCCGGCTTTTTGCATCGTTCCACGTTAAATCTCGTTTTCGTCACTTTTTTTTATTTTATCAATTTGTTTTTAAATAATTTCATCTTCGTTGATTGCACGATGTTGTATTTTGTCATGGATATCATTATTAGTCGGAGCTGGTTGCGACGCGTAGCTTTTTCCTGGAGAACGTAGCTGGGCAATCCACGATTTGCCGAACTCTCGGGGATTCGACCGCCTCCGTCGGGTTTGCTTCGAATTCGATTGCATTTTGTCAGAGATATCGAAAAGCCGATCGTATTCGATTATTTTTTCTATCGTCGTTCCTCGAAGCCTGTTGCAACGGGTAGCTTTTTCCCAACGCACGTAACTCGATTGACGATTTGCCGACAATTCAAAATCCTCCGTCGAGGTTTCTTTCCGAGCAAATCGCATTTTGGTGGAATGGTCGAAGAGCCGATTGGATATTCAATACCAAATTGTTCAGGCGAAAGCGAAATTTCTCTGCTGTATTTCATCAAGCTGTAGACCGTCAATTAATCCCCGCACGCCGTTTGTCTTGCAGTTGAAACTATACAACACTGTGATAGAAGATGTCATCGCCGGAGTGCGAGAATCGTTTTTGGACGAGGGAGTGGACGAACAGGTTCTTCAAGAACTCAAACAAATTTGGGAATCCAAGCTTATGTTGAGCAAAGCCGTGGAACTTAATCCCGATCCGCCCGAACCTCAGCCGCCGCAATTAACTTCGCACAAATCGAATGCCAAAGGTGACCATTTTTCAATGCCTTTCTTTTTTACGTTAATCGTGTATTTATTTATAGTCCTCGCAGCTTTAGACGAGTCTCGCGTCTGTACATTTCATATTTTTTACATTTTAATACATTCTTTTCTTCGTTTCTTCACATAATCTCTTCTTGTTGCGAAGCATTAGTCGGCGTTTGAATCGTTGGGTTTTTTGTTTATATTTTCAGCGTCGAACGCGTCGAATCACGCCGCCCAACAGCAAGCGGCGACGGTTGCATCCGCGGCGACTGTGATTCAACAGCCGGCTTCGCAAGCGCAGCAACAAGTTCAACAGCAACAAGTTCAGCAACAACAGACGGCTCAGCCTCAACCCGCGCCGCAGCCGCAGCCTCAGCCACAAGCGCAACAGCAGCAGCCGCAACAGCAGCAGCCGCAGCAGCAACAGCAGCCGCAGCAGCAGCAACATCTTGTACAAACGACTCGTACGGTTGTGCAACAACATACCACCAGCGGGATGCCGGTTCAGCAACACGCGACCATGCCGGTGCATCAACAAGTTGTGACCGCTCCGGCGACGCTTTTCGAACGTCAAGTTCCGATACAAATTACATTGCCCAACACCACGGACTCCGGAGATGGCAAACCCAAGGTTCTAACCATTCAAGTTCCGGCGTCTGCCATTCAAGGTAATTAAGTTTGTTTTAATTGATGAAATGTGAAAATTAATTGGGTTATTTCCGGTTGTTTGCGAGAAAATTAAGGGATTTTTACGATTTTTTTTGGCCATGTTGAGATGATTTTATTGGAATACTCTATGAGGTTTCAATTCGAAGACATATTCAGGTACTTGTGTGAATTTTTTCATGAAAAAATATTCAATTTTCAACTGTAATTAAAAAAAAAAACAACTTTGAGGTAATCGCGATTGAAGTTTTCGAGTCTACGTTTTTTTGCGGATAAAATTAATTTCGTCGGACTTAAACAATTCTTAGATGTCTTTGGAAAATTTAAAAAAACTGTACTCAAGTTTACGTACACAGAGAAAATACCAGAAGAAAAAATTTCCATTTTTTTGAGCCGAATAAATAGATTGTAACCCGTTAGAATTTAAATAAATAATAAATACAGGGGGGCCCACGCAACGTGTGCACCGTTATAACTTCCAAAGTATGCGTTGCACGAAAAAATGTTATATACAAAAGTTACATGGTTTAAAAGGGTGCACTACGCGGTGCATCAATTTTTTTTATAGGTCGAAGCGTTTCGAAGATTCGAAGGACAACTTTGTTTTTTTAAACCGATCGCTATATTTTTTATATCAAAATATGGTGGAGGATCGAATTCTGAGTAAAAAATTATTGACCTTTATTAGCCCTTAACCTAATAGCTAACGAGTAATTTCACTTTGTTACTTGAAAATTTTCTTCGCGTAATATCAAATTGGAGATTCAACCTCATCACAGATTTCCGCAGGACACTTACGTCAGTTGCGACAAGCCACTGGTCGCTCACCGTCACGTAAACATCGCTGTCCTGCGAAAATCTGTGATAAGGTTGAATCTCCGATTCGACATTACGCGAAGAAAATTTTCAAGCAATAAAGTAAAACTACTCGTTAGCTATCAGATTTGAGGCTAATAAAGGTCAATCATTTTTTACTCACAATTCCATTCTCCGCCATATTTTGCTACAAAAAATACAACGATCCGTTTAAAAAAAACAAAGTTGTCCTTCGAACCTTCGAAACCCCTCGACCTGTAAAAAAAATTGATGCGCCGCGCAGCGCATCCTTTCGAACCATGTAACTTTTGCACGTAACATTTTTTCTCGCAACGCGTACTTTGGAACTTACAACGGTGCACGCTTTGCGTGCCACCCTGTATAATGGATGAATTTTTTTCCCCCCCAAGAGCGAAGCTGAAAAATTCTTCGAAATTTCAGGAAATCAGCTTCACACGATTCTCACGGGTCCCATAATCACGGCAGCCATGGGTTTCCCGACGGAAGTGGCTTCGAGATTGCTTCAACAACACGTTGACAAAACTTTTC
Organism: Sussaba pulchella; assembly: GCA_963971145.1. Classification (NCBI taxonomy): domain Eukaryota; kingdom Metazoa; phylum Arthropoda; class Insecta; order Hymenoptera; family Ichneumonidae; genus Sussaba; species Sussaba pulchella. The sequence continues at coordinate 3,348,843 of OZ020165.1, read as the reverse complement.
AAGGACAGGCGACGCTGGCGCCCATGCAAATAAATCAACCGCTTCAAGTTATAACTCAAAACACGAACAGCGTTCAACAAACGGGACAATTACCGATACAGGGTCAAGTGCGTGATAAAATTCGTTCTCTTTTTTCGTTCGTGATTGATCGTCGTTGATTAAAATTTGCGATACATTTTTTTTTTTTTAATTTTTGCAGGGAACTCAGAGCAATATGTCGCAGTTGGACGGTCCGGTGGGAGATCTCGGAGATTCTTCGGACGACGACGAGGAGGAGGAGGAGGAGGACAACGACGAGGACGATGACAAGGACGAGGAGGAGAACGATGAGGAAAACGATGAAGCGGGTGCTCGCGAGGAGGTAAACCCCGAAATAAAATGAAAAACAGGAATAACATTTTTTTTTATATAGTTATACAGTTGTTTTGATTTTAACTCGTCGCATTTTGATTCCAGGAGCCGCTTAATTCGGAAGACGACGTCACCGATGACGATCCCACGGACCTCTTTGACACGGACAACGTCGTTGTCTGTCAATACGACAAGGTAATCAATTTTCGGGAAGGATGTTTATGTATATATTGGGGCGGTTCTTGTTTCGGTGGTTTTCGAATTTTCATTGCATCGCAGATTCAATCGATTGAAATGAATAAATAAATCAATAAATTCATAAGTCAATGAATCGATAAATTAATGAATCAATAAATCAATAAATTAATTATTTAATAAATCAATGAATCAATAAATCAATAGTTGAATAATTCAATAAATCAATGAATTATTAAATCAATAAATTAATGAATCAATAAATCTATAAATCAATAAATTAATAATTTAATAAATCAATGAATGAATAAATCAATAATTTAATAATTCAATAAATCAATGAATCAATGAATTAATAAATTATTAAAATAATAAAATCATGAATTATTAAATTAATAAATTATTAAAATAATAAAATAATAAATTATTAAATTAATAAATCAATGAATCAATGAATTAATAAATTATTAAAATAATAAAATAATGAATTATTAAATTAATAAATTAATAAATTATTAAAATAATAAAATAATAAAATAATAAATTATTAAATTAATAAATTAATAAATTAATAAATTAATAAATTAATAAATTAATAAATTAATAAATTAATAAATTAATAAATTAATAAATTAATAAATTAATAAATTAATAAATTAATAAATTAATAAATTAATAAATCAATAAATTAATAAATTAATGAATCAATAATTTAATAATTTAATAAATTGATAAATTAATAAATTAATAAATTAATAAATCGATAAATTAATAAATTAAAGAGATAGAGGGAGAGAGAGACAGCGATAAACCTAATTTTTACCTTCCTATTTCATTTTCACATGTACACATATTTGTTTTTAATCAAAAAAATAATTCCCATTTCCGCGGCAATCGGCTACGTTGAACGATACATGCTTCCGTAGGATCGTGCACGATAACGAGCCCGATCGAACAAATTTCAGGGCCTGCCCGAATTTTTAGAAAAATTCTCCAAAATAGCCGACGGTCGCGAAAATCAATTCTTTTCTCAATTTTCCACGCGAAACACCCCAATATATACAACATATAATCGCACATCGCTCTCCGAACGATCTTCTCGTATATTGACCGACGTCGTATCCGTTTCGCAGATAACAAGGATCAGAAACAAATGGAAATTCTACCTAAAGGACGGAATAATGAATTTGAGCGGCAAAGATTACGTTTTTCAAAAAGCCAACGGCGACGCCGAGTGGTGATTTCGAGGATCGATCGCGAAGCTCGATCGTTACGACGACGGTGAAAAAAAAAACAAAACCGTTCACGGGGGCCAATCGGTTCCGGAATCAACGTCGTCGATGCCGAATTCACATCCGGAGGCTGGTCATCCCGAGGATGCTCGAATTTCTCGCATCGCGATGGAAAATCGGCGAAAAAAGAAACAGTCGCATTGACACGAGGGTTGTGAATATACGCAGGGTGAATTTGTGTTGCCTAGTGATGGATTTTGGGATCATTCGAACTTGTTTCCTCGCTTAAACGTAAATCGAAAACCAAAATATTGTTTTTCTTTTGCTCTTTAATAATTTTATTTCCTTAATTTATTATTTTTTTGACTTAAAAAAAAAAGAAAAATGTCAGGCCCCCGATTAGGATTGAAGAGTGTGTATTTGTTTGCGATAATTGTAGTCCAATGATGTAATTACGTTCGTCCGTGAAGACGAAAGTTTATTTTTTCAAGATGGTTTTAGGGCTCTTTTTTTTTTTTAAATTCTTATTTTATGCTTTTTCTTTTCGTTTTATTATCTTTTCTTGCTCTGGTGCGACGAGGAAAAATGCACAACGAGGAAGATTGCGTGAATAATTTTTCTTTTGGATTTTTCGGTAGAGTTTTTGAATTTTTTTCAAGATTGTTTTGTTTGATTCGTGCAATTCGCAAAGTGCTTTAAAATTATTCTCACGAGAGAATCGTCGAGCGGTTGGCAAACGTCTTCCACAGCATTGTTTTTTTTTCTTCTACGTTTTCTCTTCGACCGAAGAGTTTCGATGGACGAACGAATTTTTGAAAAAAAAATCTAAACTAGTCTTCTAAAACAAGAAAACCCATCGATTATTTGAAAAAATAATGTTTCGATAGATTTTTTTTTTTTCGTACGAAATCACGGGTCGAACTTTGGTGCGCGAATGAAGTTGCATTTCCTTAACTTTTGTACATAGAATAATTCACAGCAGCACGGGAAAAAGGGGAAGATTGTTGGAAGATGGAGAGAAATAAATAACGCCGTAAGCGAATTGAGAAGCAACAGCTTCTATATCTGCACAAAGGCATGGGCATTTATAATTCGATGAAAAATGCATTTGAAATACTTTTTTGAAGGGATGAGGGTGATTTTATTTTTTGTGAAGATTGAAATTTTCGGGATTTTTGCAGTAATGATGAATTGATTGGATGAATTATTGTTTTGAAATTGATTGTAGTATTTTTAATGGCAATTATAATTGGGAATCGGAGAAATGGAAGTATTTCAGATACATTTTCATTGAATCCCATCCCTATTTGCATATGTTTTGTACATTTATTAGCCGGAACAACGATATTCGTTGTCATTGCCGTTATTTTTAGAATTTTAGATATTATTATTATTGTCCACCGTGAAACGAGTAGACAGCGGGGAAAAATAGGCGATTTTTAGGAATTATTATCTCGAAAACTTTTAGTCCGATTTTATCCAGGCTTGTTTTGTTCGAAAGAATAGATATTAAGGTGTGCTGAGGAATTTTTTTATAAATATATATCGACTGGGAGCGCTGCTGTCATGGACGGCGTAAAAAATGTCTCTCGCTCGCACGTTCCGCGGTCCCCGAGATTACACGCTGTCGGTTGATCCGAAACAAAAATTTCAAAAAGATTCTCAAAAAGTAACGTACGATGCCCTTCGCAACCTAGGATTTTTTGAAAAAAAACCATTTTTCACGAAACGGCGGCCTATTGAACTTTACATTCATTTTTCAACCTTAATTTCCGACCTTTTTGGCATGATAAAAAAAATAATTAAGTGAAAAAAAAAATCCTACGTTGCGTAAGGCCATCGTACGTTACATTTTGAGAATCTTTTTGAAATTTTTGTTTCGGATTAACCGACTGCGTGTAATCTCGGGGACCGCGGAACGTGCGAGCGAGGGACATTTTTTCACGCCGGCCACAACAGCACCGCTCCTAGTCGATATATATTTACAAAAAAATTCCTCAGCATACCTCAACATACATACTTTCGAATAAAACAAACCTGGATAAAATCGAACGAACAGTTCTCGAGATAATAATTCCTAAAATTCGCCTATTTATTCCGTCTACTCGGATGTTGCCCCTTAAAGCTGCTGTATGTCACGAAGCAACTTCGCATGGACAACTCGATTCCGTTTGGACGTTATTCGCTCCAAAATACAGAGCGAGAAGTGGATTTTAATGGAAATAATCAACAACGTCGAACTTCTTATTTATTATCAAGAAAAAAAATAGGGGAGGGGAGTAAATTAAAGAAAATAAATCATGGGTCATGTAAAATTGCGCAGATAAGATATTTTAATAAATGTTGAGAAACTGCGGATGGCTGTAAATCCGTGGATTCATCGAACCAATTAAAAAATTTCGTTTTTCTTTGGATTTTCGTTGCATCAAATTTTTTGTTTTCGATAAATCTATGGTCAAACTTTACCTGGTAGATTGATAATCCGCGATGATAATTTCTAGCTGACGATTCATCCTTTCTCGTTTCCATCAGCAGTTTGCAATTTTGCAGACATGTACAGCTCCATAATCTCTTAATTGACTATAATTTTCGTCATGATCGAAGCTGCGGTTCGGATTTTACATCGTTTTCAAATTACCAAAAAAAAAAAAAGAACGTTTACGCTACAGCGATCGCAAATTTTGAGATATTCGTCCGAATAGTTCTTCACGAATAGATTTGTACCCAAGGTCGGTTCGTATCGCATTTGGTCCGAATCCATCCGTAAGTTTAGATTTTATAGAATGTTTTGATTTTTCGAAAAATTTTACGTTTCGTTCTAACTCACGGCAGCTTTGACCGATCGAACCCGAACTCGCCCACAGGTATGGAACATCATTCGACCGTGCTATGTGTGAAATTTGTCGAAGATCGGTCAGAAACATCGGATTTTATAGGACTTTGAATTTTTCGAAAAAAAAAAATGACGTTTCGTTCTAACTCACGACAGCTTCGACCAATCGAACCCGAACTCGTTACATTCATGGAATATTCACTCAACCGTGATACGTATGAAATTCGTTGAAGATCGGTGAAAGGTACCGAATTTTATACGGTAAACAAGCCGCAAGTTTAAACCTCGCAAATTGCTTCCTCGTAATTAAAAATATCGTACGAATCTTCCTCCAAGAAGAAGCCACAAACGATATAAATACTTCATCGTGGACGAAGTTTCGTACGACACCTTAAATTCTGAGGAAGCAATTTGCAAGTTTCAACATCTTCGAACAGTCGACGAAGAAAATTGCGTCAAATACGAATTTATAAACACGACGAGGACTAAAAATCAAAAGACAAACACGAGCAATTAAGATGTTTAATCTATAAAAAAATTAAAAATCAACGATAGTCCGTAAATTCCGGGGTGTCGTGCCGTCGTGGCAATCGATTTATTCATCATTCAACATCGACATTACAAACGTCTCGGCAGTTACACGCTTTTCGATGCTGCTTCGCCAATCGCCCGATGCAAGAACGTATTTACAGCCAAAAAAAAAAAAAAAAAAAAAAAAATAGCGAACGAGAAACCATCCAAAAATCGGTCCATCGACAAAAATCTCATCCACCTTCGATCATCATCGTCTCTCCTCCATTCTCCAACGTCTCATTCTATCCAACAATATTTTTTCCCACCATTAATAACAATTAAAAAAAAAAATTGGCTTATTTTCGTTCTTTTATTTTTTTTACTTTCTTATTTTTCTTCTTTCAAAGACCGATAATCGTTCGAAATTACGAATATCATCGATGGCCGATCATCGAATCCGCGTGGACTATGTTCTAAAAATTTTGTCACGTTAACGACGATTTTTTAATGTATTTTATTATATATTTTATTTTTTTTTCGCTTTTTTATTCAAGAGCAGCAGCACCGGAAATAATTTCGATGAGTTCACGAGTGATGACGGCTTGTCGCGTGCGATTGAAGGTAAGACGAAGTTTGTCGATCATTTCGCCGGCATTTTTGCTTGCGTTGTCCATGGCTGTCATACGGCTGGATTGTTCGCTGCACGCGCCTTCCTTCATGGAGTAGAAGAGAAGAGAAGCGAGTGAAAATTCGAGATAACTCTGAATCACGTCTTCGTCCACGGAATCGTAGATCGACAATTTTGGGGCTTTTATTACGGATTCCTTGTCGTAGAGGGGCAAATGATCGACTTTGTAGGAAACGACGGAACGAAATTTGTTGTAAACGATGCTGCCGGAACCGAAGGTGTATCTGGTGACGAAATAATTATGGAGAATTATTTTTATTGGAATTGATGGAACCAACTTGAATATAGATTTTTTGACGGTTGAAATTAATATTGTTTTTTCATAAAGGAAACTTTGTGACGGTCCGAATATTTTTTTTCTTCGAGATTTTTATGTCAATAGGTTCAAAATGTCCTGAAACATCCGGAAAACATATTTGGAGAAAATGTCCGGATGTATGTATGTGTGTGTGTGTGTATGTGCAACCACCCTCCAAAATTCAAACGTTCATAACTCGAAAACGGTTCGAGCTACCGTACTCAAATTTTGCACACATGTGCTGCCTTCCAATATCTATGTAATCTGTGATTTTCGCAATTATTGACGCATTCGCTCGGCTTTGACAGGGTTTTGAAATTTTTTCAAAAATGTCTAACCACCCTAGCGTCCGCAAATTTTGAGATATTACAGACGTTTGAATTTTGAAGAGTCGTTACATACACGAACACACATTTTCCATATGAAATTTGGGATCTTTCCGTGATATTAAGTCGTGTCGAATTTTAACTGTCATATTATGTCGTGTCGTCGATGATTTCAGTCTGCCTCGGCACAGTTTGACCTCGGCACAGTTCAAACCGACCCAGTTAGACTCCACGAGTTTGACGGCGAGAGAGGGTGACTTTTTCTTCGTCAAACCGTAGCGAGGCGGACACTAAAACCATCTGCGTTAGAGCATCAACCCGCCAACAACTGCGTATAATCCGTAGTATAAAACAAAAATCCATATTTGACGCACCCAGAGTTCATGATGTGAATTGCGACCTTGGAAGCGTCCTGGAAGGTCGGTGGTTTGCGACCGACCTCCGTAGCCACGAACAATATATTTTCAGCGAACATTCGTTGAAGCACGGCTTTGGATTTGTCCCCGATGCAAATAATTTTGGTGTTTTCGCGAACTTTAGGATCGGCCAGTAGCTGATCTCGAATGTTTCTCGCAACGCCGGTGTGCACAGCTCCGCAAAGACCACGATCGCTCGTAACTGCTACCATCAAACGTTTGGGTTCGTCCTCGGGCGCGGTGATTTCCGCTTGTTCGTAAAAAGTTTTGGTGCCGAGACCCAGAGGTTTGGCTTGTTTGAGATCGCGCTCGGCTCTGGCGTACTTGGCTGCGGACACCATTTTCATGGATTTTGTGATCTTTTGAATGTTGGTGACCGATTTGAGACGCAGGGAAATGGTTTTTAAGGTGGCCATTCCGCGCTGCTGCTGGTGCTGCTGCGCGGCTGCGGCCAACGCCGGCTTTAGGTTGACCGTTTGACGAAGCATGGTTGGTTGGTTCGGTCGATTTGGCTGTGCTGAAATTCATCGGATCGACGATTATTACATACACATTATACGAGAGCCCGAAACAGCGTCAGACAAATGCGAGTTTGAAGAGTATCGATGTTGAAATGATAGGAGTACTTCGTTGTTCGTCTAGCGGCAAGAAAAAAGTAGAAAAGTATTTTCTAATTGACAAAATTCCGAATACAAAATAAAAATGTAGTTGGGATTGTCCATCGTCGGTTCAGAAATACTGCATAATTCTGATGGACCGTAAAATGTCCAAGACGGAAAGGAATCGGCTCGTAACTTAGAGAAAAAACATTTGTTGAATCTCAGAAATTCGAAGCGACGCTGCGCAGTTTCGACAAATGTCAGATATTAAAACTGGTAAAACAATTCTCTCTCGTGGACCCTCGGAGAGCAAATTTCTCATTCGAAGATGGTAAATTCAAAGTCGAAGACCCAAGTGAGCAACCGTGTCCTTCCGCAACCTCCCTCAAATTGCAGTCACGCCACAGCCTCCGCAATCATCGACGTCGAGATGCGATCGATCGAGAAAAAGAAGAAACGGGAAGGGCAACGAAAAATAACATTGAAAGATTATGGCTCCTTTTATGTAATACTCGAACGAACCCTCGGCACGAGAGAAAAATTGATCGGCGAAGGTGTTACGAACGAGCGTTCGAACGTTCGAAAAAAAAAAAACGTTTGAACGATAAAGAAACGTCAATGACGGACGATGGAGTTGCGTGGAAAATTTGACGATTGAATAAGTACGGTGTGGCTGTTTTGATAAAAATAAAGAACGATCCGAATGACTTACCAGACGAATTTCACTGACGACGAGACAGCCACCGGAACCGCGAAACTTCACGAGATCGACGCACGAAGATTCACGGCAGCATCAGCGTTGCGAATGAGAACGCGGGTGGTTAGCTCGACCTACACGAGATGTCAGCACTGTAATCTTCTCCGTGGCGATGAAGAAATAACGTTTTTAGTTTGTCCGCTAGAGGCGCGTTGGGTAGAGTAGGGTCGCGTAGGAATGGGATGAATCTGTTATCGCTTTTAGCATTCCTAACCTTATTATTTATGTAAATCATATGTAATTGAGAAATGCAACCGAGGGTTTCGGTGTTCCTGTAACAATAAGGTAGTCTTGCGAGTGGTAATCTGCCACCATCCCCTATATTATCCGGAATAGTCAATCATCAAAATTGTCAATCAACAAAATATACATGCACTAAAAGTTTTCCTCGGTTAAATTCTTACAATAGCCCGTTCTCACAGGTTGCGAGCGCCGCCAAGCGGCATTATCATGAACTCTTACTGACCCTGAATTTCGTTCCGATTTAAAAACCGTAGTTGCGATTCCTTCTTATTATTAGGCTCCATGGAAAAAACAGCAGAAAACAGATCAAGAGAGAGAGAGAGAGGAAAACAAAACTGTCGTATTTTCAATTATTCGTATTATCCTCTATAAATCGTTTTCCGCGGTAAACCGCGGGACGGAAGAAACACCGAAAAGAATTTTTTAAAAAAACATCAAAAATGCCGTGCGAAATGATAACTCTGCAATTGGGCCAATGCGGTAATCAAAGTAAGTCGCGAATAAATTTTATTTACGTTAATAAAAACGGAATTGCCGGTTTAAATTCGATTGATTGATTTTTTTAAAATCAATCAGCTGTTATTGAACGAGCGACGTTTGATGGAGTAGAGATAATCATTCGCGTTTTGTTGTTTCAGTCGGATTTGAATTCTGGAAAAGATTGTGCGCCGAACACGGCATAAGTCCGGAAGGAATTTTGGAAGATTACGCTACGGAAGGCACCGACAGAAAGGATGTATTTTTTTATCAGTCCGACGACGAGCATTACATACCCAGAGCCGTCCTTCTGGATCTCGAACCCAGAGTCATTCACACTATTATGAATTCGGCGTATTCGAAAGTACGTTTCGTCGTCACGATATCGAGTCTTTGTACGAGAAGGCATTCGTTAGAAAAAACGTGGTGTACGCCAGATTAGAGGAGCGAATGCCGCCTCGGTGTTGCGTTTGCATTGAGAGATCGCAAAACTTTCCGTTACGAGACTCGTCGATTATTTTTGTTCGATTTTTCTTTCGTAGCTCTACAATCCGGAGAATGTTTACCTGTCGAAGGACGGCGGAGGCGCCGGCAACAACTGGGCTTCGGGTTATCACCAGGGAGAAAAGTTGCAAGAGGAAATCTTCGATATTTTGGACAGAGAGGCCGACGGCAGCGACAGTCTTGAGGTAAACTGCGCTTTTGGAAGCACTGATTGCGTCGATTTCGACCTTGCCGAGTACTCTTTGCAATAGACTTACCGTGTAACGAAACTAGATGCTTAATCGTATACCAAAATAAAGCGCAGTCTTCTGTTCCGGCGCTCTTTGGAGAAAACGAGGAATCCGACTTAAAAAACATGCCGATCGTACAAAATCAAACTTGCAGACAAGCTATTGAAGATCCTTGCGTAAAATCGAGCTCTTGAAGGTTTTTATCCCTTAGTAGATTTCTTAATATCTGAAAAAAAGCATCGAAATTACGCTCATCCGAAAAATTAAAGGAGCAAAAATATTGTCCAATTTTTTAGTTTATTTTTGAAAAGCTGTAACTTCAAGAAAAATTGTCGTATTGAGATGAATAAAAATGCATTTTGAAGCTCGAAATGTCTAGTTTTGAATTGTTACAACGAAACATTTTTTTTTGCGTTAATCATCACGCAATTGAATCAAATATCGCGAAAAAAAATGTTCCAATTTTTTCTTCTTTTATTCTAAAGGAAGTTTTTTTAAGCCATGGTTGAAAAAAATTATTTTTCGACTTAGTTCATAACAGATCTATTCACCTTGATTCTTTGTCTTCAATTTGGGTTTTTTATAATTCCCGTACGACGATTAGTCGCCGAGATACCGGCTGCGGAATAAATAAAAACTTTTTTTCTTTCATCATTGATATTTCATAAATTATCGTACAGAAAATCGGTCGTGCATAAAAAAATCATGAAAACCACTCAATTTATCCACAAACAACTGAATACAAACCCCTTGAAACGTTGGGAATGCGATGTCTGACCAGGAAGTCGTTTTTGGCTGTTCGCAGGGCTTCGTGCTGTGCCATTCGATAGCCGGTGGAACCGGATCTGGTATGGGATCTTTTATGTTGGAATCATTGGCCGACAGATTTCCAAAAAAATTAATAGAGACCTACAGTGTGTTTCCAAATCAGGACGAGATAAGGTAACGACATGCCCAATTTATCGGATCGATTTGGTTCTTATTGGAAAAACAATCGGACGTTGAATAAATTTTATCTTTATTTAGTTTCATTTTCTTTCAAGACCAAAAAAAACTATAACTCGAGAGCGGTTTAAGCTACAGCGTTCAAATTTTGCACAGCTGTGGAGCCTCAGAATCTCCACATTATCCGTAATTTTTGCAACAATCGACGCAGCCGCTCGAATTTTACAAAGTTTTGAACTTTTTCAAAAAATGTCTGTACGCACTCTAGCGTCCGCAAATTTTGAGATATTCCTCTGAATAGTTCTTCGCATGTAGAGTTATGCACACGGATGTTTGGTATTGCATTTGATCCGAATCCGTCGAGAACTTCGGATTTTATTGATATTTTTAATTTTCCGAAAAATCAACTTTGTCGTTCTATCTACTGTTAACTTCAACCAATCGAACCCCCGATTCCATATAAGTATGTAATATCATTGATACATGATGTAGATAAAATTTGTCGGAGATCAGTCAAACGGATCGAATTTTAGAACGATTAGAAATTCATAAATTCCAATCTCTGAAAATTGAAAAATACTTGACTGAACATGTTCAAATTCACAAACATGTATAAGCCAACGTTTACCTTTATTCCTCACTTTTTCTTCCTTAATTCGGTAGATATCGAACGACGCGTTGAAATAACCTAAACAAGCTGCAAGTTGTAACTTTCAATTCTCTTCCTCCGAATCGTAAATAGTCAACGAAGATTCCTCCATAAGGAAGTCAGAAAAAAATCTCTCACAGCTTCCTAATTCTCGAATCCTCGTAAAGCAATCTTCGTTAACTACCTACGATTCACAAGAAGCGAATTGCAAATTTCAACTCGCACTTTCTTCTCACTCCAACCGCAAAAAATTCAATTTTCGTTTATTTTCAGCGACGTCGTGGTTCAACCGTACAATTCTCTATTGACTCTGAAGAGGTTAACGCAATGCGCCGATTGCGTCGTCGTGCTCGACAACACGGCACTGAACAGGATCGCTTCGGACCGGTTGCACATACAAAATCCGAGTTTCACGCAAATAAACAAACTCGTTTCCACGATTATGTCCGTCAGCACGACGACGTTGAGATATCCGTCTTACATGAACAATGATTTGGTGGGTTTGATAGCCCCCCTCATACCCACCCCGAGATTACATTTTTTGATGACCGGATATACGCCTCTCACCACGGATCAAGAGGTAAATTATTGCGATGTTTACGTGACACTTAATAATATAACAGTAAAAATATCGCACGACTGAATATCCCGGACGTGAGATCACGAGTCATGATACCACATCGACGAAATATCACATTAAAAATATATCACACCGAAAAATATCGCAATAATAAATATCTCACGGACGTGATATCACATGAAAAAAATATTAATTATATATATTATAATATATAATAAATAATAATAATAATAATTAAATAATAATAATAATAATAATGATAATAATAATAATAATAATAATAATAATAATAATAATAATAATAATAATAATAATAATAAATAATATAATATAACATAATAATAATAATAATAATAATAATAATAATAAATAATAATAATAATAATAATAATAATAATGATAATAATAATAATAATAATGATAATAATAATAATAATGATAATAATAATAATAATAATAATAATAATAATGATAATAATAATAATAATGATAATAATAATAATAATAATAATAATAATAATTAATAATATAATATAACATAATAATAATAATAATAATAATAATAAATAATAATAATTAATAATATAATATAATAATATAATAATAATAATTTAATAATAATTATAATTTATTTATATATATATTTTGTTATATTTTTTTCTCAATTTGTAAAACCTTCAGCCACGTTTGGTTCAGTAGGTATCAGGAATCAATGGCGAGGGGTTCGGGAGCGAAGCCCCGTGGTTCTTAGGGCTAACTTGGGTTATCGTAGGCCCTAGCTTATTAAACCTCACTTAGGATTATTTGTTTTATTCAGGTTATTCAGCATTGCATATAATTTCTCATTGTTGATGACAATGACAATTATTTCTCACTACGATTCGTCAAATTACGAGAATACACTATTGACAAAAAATTTCATCCCGTTCTACGATATCTCACTCATGTTATATTTTTTTAATGTGATATATCGTCCGTGTGATTTTTTTTCCACGTGTTATAATGTCGTTGTTCTTTTGTCGTGTTATAAAACGTGGAGTAATCAATATTTCGACGTTGCAGGAAGCATCCGTGCGAAAAACTTCGGTCCTCGATGTCATGAGACGTCTTCTGCAACCGAAAAATATGATGGTTTCGACGGCGTTGGACCGAAACGCGGCGCACTGTTACATATCGATATTGAACATAATTCAGGGCGAGGTCGATCCCACCCAGGTTCACAAATCCTTGCAGAGGATTCGGGAGAGAAAATTGGCGCAATTCATACCCTGGGGTCCGGCCAGTATCGAGGTTGCGCTGTCGCGAAAATCTCCGTACATACAAAGTGCTCACAGAGTTTCCGGTTTGATGTTGGCGAATCACACGAACATATCGTCGGTTAGTTGCGGGTTTAAGGGCATCGAGGGGATTTTCTCGTGTAATCGATTGGTTTTCGAGCTCTTTTTTTGGGGAATTGACTGTGAGAAAACGGTAAAAGATTTATTGAAGGAGTTTTTTTAATGTTTTTAATTGTTTTTTATCTTTTGACACTAATTTTTTCGTTCGATGAATTTCACACGCCTTAATTTTATTCGTGCTTGGGAAAAATTGGCGTCAAGAGACGAAGAACGATCGAAAATATTGAACCGAACTGCGTTAAAAAATCTTTCACCGTTTTCTCATAATTAATTTCGATAAGTGGGGCTCGTTTTTTTTTATCGTTCTTTATCTTTCGACGCTAATTTTTTCGTTCGATGAATTTTACACGCCTTAATTTTGTTCGTCCTTGAAAAAAATTAGAGTCAAAAGACGAAGAAAGATCGAAAATATTGAACCAAACTGCGTTAAAAAATCCTTCACCGTTTTCTCACAATTAATTTCCAAAAATGGGACTCAAAAATCCCAAATTACGCGAGAATATGCCCTTAAATCGTTCGATTCGTTTCGTTATCGATCAATTTATTTTCTTTTCCTCTTCTTTCAGCTCTTCGACAGAGCGTTGCAACAATACGACAAGCTGCGAAAGCGCGAAGCTTTTCTCGAACAATTCAGAAAAGAAAAAATGTTCGAGGACAATCTCGACGAGCTCGACAATTCTCGCGAGGTCGTTGAGAATCTCGTCAAGGAGTACCAAGCCGCCACGAGACCGGATTACCTCACGTGGAATCCGAACAAGCAGGAATAATCCACGACATCGATCGAACTCACAAAAAAAAATAAAAAAAATCGCCATACAAAATAATTTTAATTACACAGCTTCGAACCTCAATCGTCAAATCGCGAATCTCACTAAATCCAGCCTCGCCTTCTTATTTTAGTCGTATTATAAGATATTTTTCTAGCGTTAAATTCGTGTTTCGTAATTATCAAAACGTTAATAACACACGTTTGTACACAAAATGCACGAATAAAAAATTATATTAATTTCTTACAGCCTGATTTTTTATTTTTTTTTCTTGTTTTTTTTTTTTTTTTTAATTAGAGACTTTATCAGCTGGTTTGAGAGAGGCGAGCGAAGAGAGGCGGAAGCGTGGCAATTGTTATGTATCCCGTGTGTCCGGGTATGGAGTGAGAATGCGTAGCCGTCAAGATTTTATCTTGTTCTCGTTCTTCTCCCTTGTTTTTAACGATTTCCGTGCTCGTGTGCTGGCGAAAAAAAATGTTGAAAATTAATTAATCGATCGATCAATCGGAGAAGAATGAGATCGAGCGAGTAGTGAGAAACAATTGGCGATAAATCGTTACTTTTTCCTTTAAACAATCGAGATCCAGACGCGGAACGTTTTTGAACAGCACCGCAAGTTCTCGTTGAAGACATTCGTGAGTTTTTATATCGACGAAACCACCGGCTTCGAGGGCGACGCACGTCTGCTGTACTTGCTCTATGCACGGTGAGAAAGAGCACAGCTTTCCTCCTTATTGCGACGACGAAAAGAGAATATTTCGTTATCGACTTGGGTGCAAAAAAATTGATAATATTCGATATATAAAAAGCATATTTTCGATAATTTTTTTTTGACGACACAGTTAATTTATATTTATTTCTATAATAACTACTCAATAAAGTAACATTTGTTACGGCAGGTAATAACGTCGAATTGGTTTATTCATTTTTTATTTCAATGTATTTTAAAATAGCAATATTTTCAATTTTTTTAATGAAAAATCAGTATTTTGACTTCTAAGCGCTGCAAAAAATTAAAAAATTGATTTAAAATAAATGAAAACGACGTTGTTACCTGCAGAAACTTATCACCTAATAGAATCATTTTGGTTTTTTGATTTCAGACAATCCAGTGATGAGTTATAAGGGGCATCGCAATAAAACTTTTTTTTTTAAACGTCCTCGGAGATTCACCGTCAATGGTTCATTTTTTCATAAAAGTTGATGAAAATTTTACAGAATATTCTTCAAATGTTACTCTATTAAGTACTTATTATAGAAATAAATATATATTAACTGTGTCGTCGCAAAAAATGATCGAAAATATGCTTTTTTTTTATCGAATTAACCTTGATCTCCCCTTAAACGAGGAGTTTTTCTTGAGCAAAGCGATCACCTGATTTTTTCAGGGCCTTCGTCGCATGACCGACGGTCAGCCAAGGATGCGGAAGATCCAAAAAAATCGCGTCCGCCTTGTGTTCGAGCTCGTCTCCGAATCCTTCGAGGCAGACGTCTCTGTGTCCGACCTGGACCCAGTCCTTGAGCCCGTGCTGCTCGAATTCGGAGCGAGCGAGTTGCACGCGCTGTTCGTGAAAATCAAAGGTGTAGAGACGGCCGTGCGGTCGTATCGTGCGGATCAACGAGTGCGAGAGAGAGCCGCTGCCGGTTCCTGAAATTAACATCTCAGAAAATAGCAACGCTTCGAAGAAAACATGAATTATTTTTATTTTTAACCGTCTTTTTTTTACGAATATTCTTTCTTCGAACCTGTTTCCACTACTACGCTTCCAGGAATTAATTCCATCAGATGAATTATCAAACTTATGTCCGGAGTGTAGATAATTTGCGTTCTGTGGGGCAACGTCACGGTCCAGAGTTCGGGAGTGGGCTGCAGTACGAAAGCCCAGCCTCGGGACAAGTCGACTTTGGATCCGTACTTCTTGCCGATGAGTGAAGTCACTTTGAGAGCTCCGTAAGTCGTTTGAAATACATTTTCCACCAATTCGCCCTTCTTGTTTTTTATCTTGTCGCAAACTTCTATCGAATGCATGCTACGGGGTGTCAGATAAAGCACCACCGTGTCGCCTTCTTCTATGAATTCTTTAGTTCTGTCGAAACTCATATTGAGATGTGACGTTCGAAGCGAACGCTTCGAAACGATTGTAAATGTCTCTGCGGTGCCACAAACGTCTTTGTTTTTCGGAAAATTGGCTGTGAGACGTCGATTATCGATTATTTATCCTATTTTCTCGAAGCAGGAATGGGAATTGGATGCTGGTGGAATTTAATTTACGATTAATACCGGCGATGTTGCGTTATTTTGGAATTTAAAATTCGTGTAGGCGATCTTGTTGACATTGAGCACGTGGTCGTTTTCGTATTCGATCGGGCATTTTTTATTCCAACATTGGGATCGTAAATGGGGATTTTAGATTGAGGGGAAGCGAAATTTTGGATAAGCATCCACCTCACGATTTTAGATGTAGAGGCGCGGGAGGATAAGAATTCACGTGGTTGATACAGCGTGAGTTTTTGATCGCAGTCGTACTTACGGGTTTTTAAACTTGTGTGGTGGGGATAAGTTGCTTGAGAAATATGAATACGTTCTTACTTTGCCCGCTAGAGGCGCTTTGGGTAGAGTAGGGTCGCGTGAAGAATGGAATGAATCTGTTATCGCTTTTAGCATTTCTAACCTTATTATTTATGTAAACCATATGTAATTGGAAAATGCAGCCGTGAGTTTTGGTGTTTTAGACGGAAAATGCTTGTTCAACTAAGTACTTTCAAAAATAACCTTACCCTTGAATCATAACAGGTCATTTTATCAAAATTGTCCATATCTCGATGATTCTGCCCAATCGGCTTTAACCGGAAGGAGAGGTTCAGAACCATCGATAGTCTCCACTCTTTTCATTGCGATTACACTCTTTCTCGCAGTATTTTCGTCCCGTATGCATATGTCGATGGACTCACCTGATTATTTTCATGTGGCGCAGAAGAATCTCAGCTGCTTCAACGACGATTTCCGGATACAAAATAGCGACGTTGTGGACCAACCATAAGCTCGACCGCGAGCTTTCAAATACGCTGCTTATTACGGATATTCAAATTCGATTGAATTAATTATTATATTATAAATCAATGATTATTCATATGTAATATTATTATAACATATAAGGGTGCATTATATATTATATTAATATTCATATTTCGTTAATTCTAATCCATCAGAGACTAGACAAAAGAATAAATGAATTAACAGATAAATTCAAATCAATTAAGTTAATTAATCCAGTTGGATTTAACTGCATCTAATTGCACCAATAAAATTAAGAATTATTCGTTTCATTACAAAATGATAAAAATTAAATGCACTTTTAAATTAATAAATTGAACTACTTTTTTTCTCGTAGAATTGATAATCATTAATTTTGTTATTAATAGTTATAAGTTTCATCAATAATTGGATTTAGATTTCTTTATTATTTAATGGATTTTAATGAAATTAATTTTTTTTAATTAACGTATTAATCATGTATTCAATTAGATTGAATTTATTCGGTGTTGTTACCAAATAAATCAATGTAACCACAGATAATGGATGTAATCTGGTCATATTTTGCTTTTCTTTCTTTCTTTTTTCTTCATTTCTATAATGATTTCGTGAGCAATGGCCGTCGTAAAAAAATGATTGCAATAAATGACTGATATATTATTCTAAAATGTAATTCAAAATTATGTAAAAAAAAAAGTTTGACGTCCAATAATTTTTCAATTACACTTTAGTTCGGGTCAATTTTCCCTTCGGCTCTGCCCGTACGCTTCTTAGGATGGCATTGATGCCGCGAATCGTAAAAAATTGCATTCGCTGCCCCACACGATGCCACATTGTGCACAGAACGAATGATAAATCGAAGAATCGTTTGTTTACGCCGTTTGTTCCGATTTTATCGCGAATGTTACGAGCTCCGTAACTCGGTCTGCTTAATACATAATACTTATATTATTTACAATCGTTGAACGAAGACTTTCGGACAGCGTTGGCAGCAAGCAACTGGTTTTTAGCGTCAAGAGAAAAGCGATTATCGGAGATAGACGGTCTTCTTTGTTATTAATTATAATTTCTCGTTGATTCCTTCCTCTTTCTTTTCGTCGTTATTATGCTGAATAGCGCGCCAGCCTGCGCTTTTTTATTCGGGATGGTCGGAGTTTCCACCGTCCGAGTCTCCATCGAGGTTGGTCTCCACTGGCTCGACCGGCGCGCCATCTAGTCCGACTTTACCGACTCAGGTTTACTAGGTTCCCACTGCGGGTAACCGGAGAGAGCTGTGCACGCGACCGACCAGCGGATCTCAACCTTTGGCTCCCAATCCGAGTTTTGAATACGTAATGAAGAGCCCGAAGCTTACATGATTTTGAAAACGTTAAGGCTTTATATACGCGATTTCGCCGATTTTCGAAGGTACTTTTCTAGACGTGGTTAAAAAAAAAGGACGCATATATTGACAACATTTTTTTACAGATCATTTGTGCACATGGTTAAGTATAGGTAAAAAAAATCAAAAATATAACGTGTGAAAAAATGGCGGAGATATTAGATAATAAAGCAATGTATTTTTTTTAACCTCGTGAAAGTTCTAACTTTTGAACGAAGGTTCAGATCGCTTTGAAATTTTTACAAAATGTTCTCAGTATTATCACCTATCGTGTGAAGCACAGAAACAAAAATTTTAATGACACAAAAAAATATAAAAAATACAATACCGACAGAAAATCGAGTGAGTCTCCAGTTTTTAAGATCATATCAAAGCTAAGTGCTTTCAAAATCAGGCAAGCTTTCGGCTCTTTATTAAGTATCAAAAACTCGGATTAGGAGCCAAAGATTGAGATCCACTGGTCAGTCGCGTGCAGAGCTCTCCCCGGTTACCCACAATGGGGACCTAGTGAACCCAAGTCGATAAAGTCGGACTAGATGGCGCGCCAGTCGAGCCAGTGGAGACCAACCTCCGTGCAAACTTGGATGCTGTCCCCCTCCGATCATCCCTAATTATCTCGTGTTCAATCTTCATCTTTTTTTTCTTCCTCGTTTATTTATATAATATATTTCGGTGGATTTATAAAATGAAGATCGTTAAAAACCTCGGAATCATCGGTTTCCGTTTGACCCTGAATCGTCGCTTGTTCCTTTCTTATGCCACCGAAAACGATGAGTTCGCCACGTCCGAGAACCAAAGAGTACAATATTCTCTCGTCCGGGCCAGTTCGATCGTTTTGTTTGAATTGCACCCAAGTTGCCGCGCAATCGTCGCACAAAACGTTCGTTATGTCGAGGACGAATATAGCCAATGTGTTTTCACGTTTCTTACGAGCTTTTTGATGACTTCGACGACTTTGAATGCGTTCTTCCATGCGTCGGAGAGATTCCAATTGTCGTTGACGATTGAGAGTCGGACCGGTTCGAACGGGTTCGTCGCGAAAAGCCGCCATGCTCAGGGTATTGTCTATGTAACCGGGCAAGTGCCTGGTCGGTAAAGAAGAACTCGACGATGGCGGATGAACGCTCGCCGAACTTATCGATCGTCGGAACGATCCGTGACGACCGTTTACGTTCTCGTCTCGATCCACGCGAATTTGATTTTTTTGTCTGGGGGGAAGATAAAGAGAAGGGGATCAACGTTGAGATGAGAATTTTTTTTTTTTTTTGGTTTTTGACGTGAAGAGCTGCGAGTTGAAACTTGGGATTTGTTCGAGGTGAATCGTGGGTAGTTAACGAAGATTGCTGCATGAGGATTCGAGAATGAGGGAGCTATGAGGGATTTTTTTCTGACTTCCTTATGGAGGAATCTTCGTTGACTATTTACGATTCGGAGGAAGAGAATTGAAAGTTACAACTTGCAGCTTGTTTATGTTATTTTAACGCGTCGTTCGATATCTACCGAATTAAGGAAGAAAACGTGAGGAATAAAGGTAAACGTTGGCTTATACATGTTTGTGAATTTGAACATGTTCAGTCAAGTATTTTTCAATTTTTAGAGATTGGAATTTATGAATTTCTAATCGCTCTAAAATTCGATCCGTTCGGCTGATCTCTGACAAATTTTATCTACATCATGTACCAATGATATTACATACTTATATGGAATCGGGGTTTGATTGGTTGAAGTTAACAGTAGATAGAACGACAAAGTTGATTTTTCGGAAAATTCGAAATATCAATAAAATCCGAACTTCTCGACGGATTCGGATCAAATGCAATACCAAACATCCGTGTGCATAATTCTATATGCGAAGAACTGTTTAGAGGAATATCTCAAAATTTGCGGACGCTAGAGTGCGTACAGACATTTTTTGAAAAAGTTCAAAACGTTGTAAAATTCGAGCGGCTGCGTCGATTGTTGCAAAAATTACGGATAATGTGGAGATTCTCAGGCTCCACAGCTGTGCAAAATTTGAGCGCTGTAGCTTAAACCGTTCTCGAGTTATAGACGTTTGAATTTTGGAGGGTCGTTACATACACACACACACACACACACACACGCATACATCCGGACATTTTTTCCAAATGTTATTTCTCAATGTTTTGCGACATTTTAAACCTATCAACATCAAAATCCCGATGAAAATGTTTTGAATCATCACAAAACTTCCTTTATGAGGAAGCAAAAGAGAGGAGGTTCTCAATTCGAGGTAGATCTATTTTTTCGCATGTACGTCACGCGATATCTTTGCCGATTGTAAACCGATTTCAATGATTCTTTTTTTTTTATCTAATAGGCTAATTCTCGAAAATCATCCTATTCAAATTTGACGTAAATATTTTCCCCGTAACGGTGAAAAATTAAGGGATGAACTTTACCGATTGAATCAGGGCATAAAAATCGACCAAAAAACTTCGTCTCTATCTACAAACTTTCACCAAAAAAATTTCAAACGATATTTTTGATTACTCAAAGAAAAAAAAAGCGTCAAAGAAAAATATTCAAAATTATCCATCGTCAAATATTCGCAATATCTAATAAATTATTTTTCAAATCCTTGCGAGCCAAGGCCAAGCCGGCCTTGGGGGACGATTAAGGGACAAACCATTGACTCTCGTTCGACGTTACCTTTCGTTGTGCGACACAGGATTCGGTATTTGAGCAGGAGCCGGTCTTTGACAAGCCGCATTTCCGGTTATACTCATGTCGTTAGCTCTGGTCTGTCGTTTTTTTTTACCAAGAACAATAACGTAATTTCCCACCTGAAAAAACAATCTTAAGTTCTTTGATCCTTCGATCGACGACTGATCAATCGGACCCGTGATTTTTTTTTTTTTTCGCTCAATTATTCGTACTTTGCAAGCTTGATGACACCAAATTATCGTTGGTTCCCAATCGGCGTGACGTATGTTAACTTTTTTCCATGTCCACGAGGATCCCGACATCGTCAACAACCAAGCGTCGTTCATCGCGTCGTTGGGACCCGCGCAGCCTCCCAATATGAGAAGATGATTGTCACCGAGTTCGATCTGCGATTGACCGTATCTCGGATGCGGCATCAAATCCGACGTTGTTTGTTTGTGCCAGCAATAAGTGTCCAAATTGAGGCACCAAACGTCATTGGAACTAACTCGATGGAAATCCGAAAAGACACACAGATCGTCTGTCAATTTTGTTTTAGCAAAATTTGAGCAATGGGTTTATCGTTTTATTTAAATATATATTTTGGGCCGGCTTGAAAAAAAAAAAACCTTTTTTTTTTCTTTCAATCAAAACACATTCACGCCAAAGTATCTTCCATCGAGAGAATCGTGTCCAAAAATGAGCCCGATCGGACCATTTTTAGGGGTCGGGCAAGATTTTTCTAGTTTTTCCATTTGATTAACATGGGAAGAACGAAAAGTTTCCATTCGAGAAATCGTAGCTCCGCCAATTTTATAGGTACATTGATCCGATTAGTTCCATTTGAAAGCTCTTTAAAAACCGTTTAAAATGGCGTGCGGACCTTTGAAATCCGATCGCAACTTTCGTCGATAATTCTTTACGGAAAAACAAAAGTATTTATTGCATTGAATTTATTTTTAAGAGTTAATTTGTTATTAGTTCAGCTATTCGTTAGGCTAAACATGAACGTGATTTAGACTCGTAAATCCACGATTCACTCATTTTGGACTGACTTTTCGCCCGACGATCCATCCGGTAAGACCTTAATCCGGTAAGACCGTCGGACATTAATGTTTCGGGAAAGAAAAAAAAAACAACCAATATGTCACCTATTTCTTTCGGAAACTCCGCCAAAAACGACCATGAGATTGCCATGGATCGATGCCGAATGAGCCGCGGTCGGTGGCGGCCCGCCCAACGTGTTTATCGCTGTCCATCTGTTTGTTTTTATGCAATAAATGTGCAATTCGTCAAATAGCTTCACGTGCTGCGAACGAAAAAAAAAAAAATATTTATTGGGAGTTTATTGTTTATAATTTTTAGTATGAATTCAATCATTTTCGTGTAATCTTTGTGTAATCTTTGTATTCCTTCCATGCTGTAAAATTGCGAGTAATGTCAATAAATGGAAAAATTTGAGCTACCTAGCTCATTTGTAAAAGATCTCGTCTATGGATTTTTCCTCATTTTTTACAATTCTCGAGATATCTCCTGAACTATGCTATTTACGAGAAAATGTTGTGGAACTTGTTTTATCGAGAGTTTAATTTCCAAAAAAAAAAAGGTTCGTATCAATTTTATCGAAAGCTGAACATTCATTCGGATATTTGCAAAATACTCAATTATGATTTGAAATAAGAGAAGACGGCATCTTACTCGATACGTAAATATATTCTCTTCTCGTCCGCTTTCGTCCAATGAAGTATCGCCATAAAAAATCTTCTCGCCATAAAAAACTCAAATCGACAACATTAATTTGTTATGAAAATAATAACATATATTTCATTTTCAATACTTCACATTAATTTTGCAAATATCCGAATTAATGTTCCGCTTTCGACAAAATCGGTACGAACCTTTTTTTTTTTAAATTAAACTCTCGATAAAACAAGTTCTCCAACGTTTCCTCGTAAATAGGACAGTTCGGATGTTATTCGGCGTACACAATTTTTCCGGACCGAACAACCCCTCGATTTTAGTCAATATTGCGCGATCTTGACTCTTGGCTTCACTCGTAAGACTCAAAATCGACCAACCTGATGATGAGGATAGGGCGAAGGATGCGACCAGCCTCCGAACAAAATAAAACTCTTGTTGTAATAAAGCATGGTTGCGCAAGCCTTCGGCGACGGATAACTGCCTATCGTTATGGCTCTGACCCACTGTCTAGTATCCAAATCCAACAGCCAAAGGTCGTTGAAAGTTGTGCAAGTTGCCGTACATCCGCCGAATACGTACATGGAATTTCTGTAAACGCAAGCCGAATGGGAATGTCTCTTGCCTATGGTCGGCAACCAGTCGTAAGACTGACAAGAATTCCAAGACAACGATCCGAAAGCCACCGACTTTTGAAAATGAGCCTCGTTGTGTTCGATAACATCTGCAAAAGGCGACGATCGAGTTAGAAATAATTTATTGAATAAACGCTTAAAAATAAAAAATTTTAACAAATAATTAATTAGATAAATGAAAAATTTGAACGAATAATAATTTAAATAAATGAATATCCGAATAAATATAGAATAATTAGTGATCGAAGATTATACAAAAACCAAAGTAATCGCAACGTACTTCTGGTAACACGACACCATCTTTTGCATACGAGCATGCAATCCTGGAGATCCTTGTAAGGAGGAATGAGATTAAGGATGTACTCCAATATTTCGTCCGGCAGATTATCAATCTTGCACGGCATTATTCGATTCTATTAAATTCGAAGAAAAATAAAGAAGGGGGGGGAAGAAAAACAAACGATGAGATTCGTTCAACGGAGGTTGAGAATTTTTTATGATTGGGGTTATTTTTTTTTTTCCTTCGATTCTCGGGGAAATTTTTTACATTGTTTTATTGCTATTTTTCTTCGAAACTGTATCGTGGACGGGATGGAATTGTTGTGATAACAGCGGAAGATATTGTTTCGATGATTTCGACGATGTCAAACGAGCTAGACGACAACAGCGGCCGCCGCAACGAGTTTGGCAGTATTGCCAATGTATGATGTCGCGATTCCGCTAGGGACCTCGGAGATCCCCGATAAAATCACCAGATCGTTTGACATCATTTCCCACCCTCGACATGTGCGTATGGCGCGATAATGCTGCGAGAAAAAGCGCAATCGCAATGGTTCTTTCGTCGTGTTATAAAACATAAACCCCGTTATAACGACGCGCCATCTGCAGTCGTAAATTGGCGCCAAATTTCTCCCGCCAAACGCTAACCCGACATACGCCGTTCTATGACGCGCTTATTCTTCTCCAAAGTGGTCCATCGAACTACATCGAACGTCCGCGAGACCACGCTCTTATCCCAAGCTTCGGATTCAACGCGAATCCCCCTCTCGCCCCTCATCCATTCCCCCCGTTCCCGTGCGTACGTTTATAATCCTCGTTTATAATCATTTTTCCAAATCGCATCTACGGTTTTCGCTTCTTTCTCCTCTCTTTCTTTCTCCTCGCGACCGAAAGATTCGCGCAATTGCGCGTAACGAGCGCTTTATCGCCCCGTGCTTCCCCCTCAAAATCGTTACCCTCGTTCTTTCACTCGCGCAGTAGAATTGGAAAAAAAGATAAAGAAGGAAAGAAAAAAAAACAACGCCGCCGCTCTATTTTTACCGTCGGTGCGCTGCTATGTGATATCGATTTGAAAAAGAGCCGAACACGCACGACTACGCCGCTTCGTTGAGTTTTCCCACAACCGAACGGTTTCTCATTAGCCGATAATCGTTATTACGCGATTTTCTTTGTTTTTCTTGTTTATTTCGTTCGAATTTTTGACGATAGCGATAAGGAAAAATGTCGGTTACGTTCGCTCAACGATCCCGGCCTCCTAATCCAGCTCAGATACAAAAGGTAAGACTTTTGGTTTTTGTGCGTCTTTACCCGCGCTTTCGACTGTGTGTGTGCGTTTGTGTGTTTATGTTTGTGAGTTACGTACACAATTTTTAGGCTATAGCTGGGTTAGCTTTGGATTTTTCGTTTCTTTTTTTATGGTATGTTTTTTTTTATGTTGCTTGGTTGTGGAAGATGCTGTGTTGCGGTGGAATTTTTTTTTATAGAGATTTTTGGGTGATCATCCTTGGAATGTGGCAAAACGTCGGGAGAAGACGTTTGGAGATAATGTGTGGATGCTGTGTGTGCGTGTGTGTGTGTGTGCGCGGGGCCTCCCAAAATTTAATGGTGTATATATTGAGAGGGGTTTTAGCTACAGCTGCGAGATCTCGCAGACATGGGAAGCTGTGTGATCTCTTTATTGGCTGTAATTTTTGGGAGGATTGAAGCTGCGGCTTGGATCTTACGTCGTTTGTGAATTGTAAAAAAAAAGAGGTTTTCGCTATAGCGATAGCAAATTTTGAGACATTTGTCTGAATAGTTCTTCGCGAATAGATTTGTACCCAACGTTGGTTCCTATCGCATTTGGGCCGAATCCATCCCAAAGTTTAGATTTTATAAGATTTTTAATTTTTAGAAAAATTTACTATAATTAGAAATAATTACTATAATTTACTATAATTTCGTTCTAACCCGCCGCAACTTCGACCGATCGAACCCGAACTTGCTACATTAATGGAATATCACTCAATCGTGATACATATGAAATTTGGTAAAGATCGGTGGACCAAATTTTTCATAGGAACAAGTTCGAGTTCAAATTCGTCCGATTCACTCCGATAACGAGATAACTTTTGTTAATTTTTTTTTTTGGCAGATGCTGGACGAGAACAGCCACCTCATACAGACTATTCAGGAATGTCAGAACAAAGGAAAACCTCAGGAATGTATTCAGTAAGTAGCAGAAGGTTTTTGCGGCCTCAAAAGTACGTCTTGCATTTTGCGTCGAGCTCTAAATCGCTACATCGTACATACATTCGCGTTTTTTTTCTCTCTTCTCAGATATCAACAGATGCTGCATAGAAACTTGGTTTATCTGGCATCGATAGCCGATGCAAATCAGAATATTCAGGCCCTGCTACCCGTAAGATTTTTTTCGTAGCACAAAAACCAAAAATATTGGAAAAAATTGCTCGCCTTTGGATTAATGAAGAATTTTGTTTTTACGGTCGCGAAGCCTCCTCAGGGAATGCAGTCCATGGCTAACGGACCTCAACACGGTATGATGGGACCTCAAGTACCGCCCAACAATGCCTCGGTGCCGGCCGGACCGGGAGGAGACATGCCTCCGAATCCCCAACAGCCCCTGCCCATGTCGGGTTTTCCGCAGGGTCAACCGATGGCTCAGGGAGGTTACAGAGGGCCCGTAATGCCAAGCCAGGTTCCTGCTATCAATCGTACGTCCCTAGTTCAATGTATTATTCACGGTTAATCGTAATTTCCCAATAGAATTCATGGAGTAGCTCAAAATTAATTTCTAAATTCCGTCAATTATTAGAAATAAATAAATAAATAAATAAATAAATAAGATAAAAACGAGAATAAATTTTCGAATCGACGAAATAACAATTTCAATTTTATTTAAATGAAACTGATGGAAATAGAATAAAATAACAATTTTAATTTTATTCAAATGAAACTGATGAAAATAAAATAACAATTTTAATTTCATTAAAATGAAATTGATAGAAATAAAATGAAATAACAATTTTAATTTTATTTCAATGTAACTGATGGAAATAAAATAAAATAACAATTAATATTTTATTTAAATGTAACTGATGGAAATAAAATAAAATAACAATTTTAATTTCATTTAAGTGAAACTGATGGAAATAAAATAAAATAATAATTTTAATTGCATTTAAATAAAATAAAATAACAATTTCAATCTCATTTAAATTAAATAAAATACCAATTCAAATTCCATTCAAACAAAGTCTCATGAAACTAAAATAAAATAAAATCGAATTTAATTCCCTTGGTACGAATCGAAGGTCCAACCGCCGGCCCCGGGCCCCAGCAGTACAGAGGAGGACCTCAGGGTTACCCCCAGCAGCCGAGTCAGCCGGGATACCCGTCGGCCTACAGTAACCAGAGTCCCGGAGCGAATTACCCGGGTCCCCAGAGTTCCGCCTACACCCCGGGCCAACCGAACCAATACGGTCCTCCGAATTCGTCCCAACAACAAGGTTATCCATCGTCCAACCAGCCATCGGGTTACGGTCCACCTTCCGCGGTGAACAATTACGGCCCCCAACCCGGCGGTTATCCGCCTCCCGGATCCACCCAACCGCCATCGGGTTACGGTCCTCCACCTTCCCAACAAGGTTATCCAGGCCCGAATTCCTCGCAGCAGTCCTTCCCGCCGAACAGTCAGCAGCAGCAACAACAACAGCCCCAGCAACAGCCCCAACCCCAATCCCAATCCCAACAGCAGCAACAACAGCAACAACAACCGCAACCCGGCCAAGTTTACGGCAGCCCGAGCCCACAACCGAATTATCAACCGCCTTCCCAACCACCCCCGCAAAACGCTTACACCGGCAATCAATCCGGCCCTTATCCACCCGGATCTTCCCAAGGTTATCCCAACAGCGTGACGGGTCAAAATTATCCGCCCCCGCCCAGTTCGAACGCCGGTCAAACCGCGGTTCCGCCGGGAGCTCAACAACAGCAACAACAAACGACCGGGCCACAACCGAATTACGGCAATCAACCGAGTCCAGGACCCGGTCCAACTCCCTACGGCACCGCTTCGACCTCACCGCCGTTCAACACGCCCACGGCCAGCGGTGCGAACACTTACGCTCAAAGCAATCAACCAACTAGCACGCCATCGGCGTCAACGCAGACTTATCCGCCCGGTAGCGGACCACCACCGGCTTCACAGGGTGGTGGAAGTTACGCGACCGGGCCTGGACCATCGCCCGCGGGTTATCCCGTTCATCAATCGTCCCATCCACCGCCTCATCAATCGCCTCATCAACCGTCCCATCCTCCCCATCAAGGAGGACCCCATCAATCGTCTCATCAACCACCTCCTCACCAATCGCCTCATCAAACCGCTCAACAATCTCAACAACAGTCCCAAACAACGCCGCAGTCGCAACAACAACAACAACAATCACCGAGTCCGGTTCCCAGCGGATTTCAACCGCCCTCGGGACCTCCCCAAGGTCCCGCGGGACCTCCCCCGGGACCTCCCGGACCTCAAACGGGTTACGGACCTCCCCAATCTCATCCGGCGACCACGCAAACTTACGTGCCACCGAGTCCCGGTGGACAACCGCAAGTTTATTCGCCACATCCGCCGCAGGGTGGACAACATTACGGACATCCGCAATATCCGCCGCAGAATTATCCTCCACCGCCGGCTGGACAAGGTTATCCGCAGTATCCTCCTCGACCGCCGGGTGGACACATGCCGCCACCGCCCGGGCCTCAGGGACCACCGCCGGGTAATCAGTACGGTGGTTATGGGGGTTATCAACCACCGCCACAGTGAAACGACGGTTCGTCGCGATCTTACGTTCAAACGGCTTCGTTGTCGAAGAAACCACGTTATTGACGGACCGATCGTTTTTTTTTTTTTTTTTTTTTTTTAAAGGTCACGATCGTTCGATGGACGATTGTTTGGTTTGACACGATGTGGGTGACATGGTTTGACTGACGAATCGAATGACCGAAGGTTTGGCCGACGAACCGTTTGACCAGACTTTTGAAATTTCTTGACCGACGTGTTCTTCTTTACCGACGGGTTCTTCTTTACCGGTGGGTTCTTCTTTACCGACGGGTTTTTCTTTACCGACGGGTTCTTCTTTACCGACGGGTTCATTTGGGATGGTCTCGGTACGCCTCGCTACTGTCTGACCCGGCACAGTTTGACTCCGCGAATTTGACAGATGAGAGACACTTTTTCTCCGTCGGACTTGGAGAAAGTGTCGAATGTCGAAGAGAGAGAGTGACTTTTGTCTGTCAAACTCGCTGAGCCGAACTGCGCCGAGTCGAAACGTGCCAGGTCAAACTGTGCCGAGTCGAAGTGCGGCGAGGCGTACTGAGACCGTCCCTTCATTCGATCGACTGGTACATTCGACCGACAAGTGCTTTTCAATAAACACTCATGATGATTTATTAATCTTGATTTAATATAATATTTTGGTTATTTTGGTTATTTAGGTTTTAGGTTAGGTTTAGGTTATTTAGTTTTTCTTGTATCGAATTGTGTTTATATGATTTGTTCTACTTGTAAATCAAATGTACTTGTCAGTCAAATGTACCTGTCGGTTTAATTATTTCTCGGTTGAATGATTTGTCGATTAAATAATTTGTCGGTTAAATGATTTGTCGGTCAAACGTACCAGAACTCGTTTTTCACGCCCACCGCCGGGCTCCGGATATCATCGAATACGGTTATTATGGCACTAAAAATCGTTCGATCCACTGCGAAATTAATTTCTCTTCTTCGTCCCTCGTCCACGATCTCGGGCGAGAACGTTTACGATTTTTTTTTTTTTCGGCTCGTTTTCTGGCACCGAACGATTCAATGCGAAGAATACTTTATTTTTTTTTTGTATATTACGGAAACAACGATGTTTCCGCTCGTCCTCTGACAATCAATCGTAGCGCGTCGGGATGAGATTGTTCTTTTAAACAAGCCATACCTCGTAGTTTTCCCATTATCGTCGTAAAATTAATAATTCTAATCTTGCGTAAGATTTATCCATGGTAGAATCGATGGACCTTCCGCAATTCGTGAAATTTCTCCTACTCGTAACTCTCACGATTAACGTAAATTCGATTTAGATTGTTATCTCGTTAATCTTTTTTTTTGTTGTTCACATTTACGTGTTTATTTTTTCTTTTTTTTTTTTTTTCGTGACAATTGTGAAAATTCAGACGTTTTTGCGATGAATCGCGACGAATCGTCAGCTCCATTCCCATTTTTATAAACGCCCGATCGATTTACGGATCGCGCATGTATTTATTGTGCATATTAATCGAGCTAACCGGCTCCATCGTCGAGAGATTTTGTACTTTTTCTAATTATTTATCGTGTATAATGAAAATAAAATCGACTTTGATAATTCGGGATTGTGCGAGTTCGTGTGATGAAATAATTTTTTTTTTGTTTCGTCTACGATCGTTCTTTCGTTATCCGATGGGATTATTGAGGAATTGTGGGAATGGCGGAAATACGTGCGTCAAATTCGGCGAATTGCGCCAATAAATCGTTTGTCAATTGGATTTTTGTGAACGAAGAGAAGAGGAAATAAATATTATTCGTGTATGCATTTACTTTGGAAAGTTTGTTCTTAATTATTATCACCGATCGACGAATCAACGAAGCGTTGTTAGAGTTCGTCTTTGTTGTTCGTTGTTTCAGTCAAGTTTGATTCGTTGCACGTACAAGAATGCTCGGGCTGTGGCACTTCTTCCATGCCCTTTAATATCTCGATCTTGTTTTTAACGCGTCTGCTCCATTCCTGTGAAAAATGCAAGATCAAGAAAACAAATTGATCGGCGATTGTATCGCGTGATTTCCATGGATGAGAAAATTTTTCAATTGATTATTTATCGAATGCGAATATAAATAATCGTGCGATATAATATATACTAGAGGCACGAAGTATCGGATGGCTCGTGGCACGCGGAATCAAAAACTAGTCGCGACTTTGAAAGGTGATAGCTCCGTCAAAAATGACGCTGCATATTTTTTGTACAAACCATTGCAAAGCTTGCTCAATTCCGCGTCGGATGAAACGTGATTGAGTGGATTCGGAGCTCTGTGTATCGAGTTATCGTGTGAGGAAGACAAAAAAAAACAAATTTCGATTTCGACCGAATTTCTTACCCCCACCACTTTGATCCATGGCCGGGTGTGGGACATTTTTTTCAAAAATCTGGATGGATTCAGGAAGCACCGTGCAGACTTTAGCTCTCGATCCGTGCAAAGAAAATCCAAAAATCTCAACGGGTTCTCGAGATATCGACTTGTTGGCGTGAGCGTGCAGAATAATTGGAATTGGAATTATTTTTTTCTCTTTGTCACATGATAATTCGACATGCAGGAGTTCGAATTAGTCCCAACGGGATTCATTAGACGCAGAATTAAACAAGCTTCGCAATGGTTCGTACAAAAAACATGTAGCTTCATTTTTGACGGAGTTATCGTTATTCAAAGTCGCGACTAGTTTTTAGTTGGTCGCGCGAAAATTCATTCGATATTTCATGGCTTTCGTGTAAATATCATCATTGGTTTATTGAATATTTATGTAATCAAATTATTAATCGATCGATCACATACCCTCAGCAGAGATACGTGGTAGCAGAAAACATCACGAGGAAGCCCGACGTCTCTCATTAAATAACGAGCGGCTTTTGATATTTTACGAGCCTCGTCGTCGTGTTTTTTGGCCCATTCAATTTTTTCCACCAAATCCGACAAATCGTGTTTAACCGGGACGTAATGATATCCGGGCACAGCGTGACGATAAAAATACTCGTAATATTTCGATTCTTGTTTGAACACGAGAGAATCCCCGGCTAGTAAATAAGGAAATCTGTACGCTGCGACTGTTCCATCGATATTCAATTGATATTTGTACTGCAAAGGAACATCTCGTCAAATACTTTTCTTTCGCATCGAATATCGTCTTTCAATTTTTCATAGAGGAAGCTTTGTGACGGTCCAAGAATTTTTCATTGGGATTTTGATGTTGATGAGCTTAAAATGTCCCAAAATATTGAGAAATAATATTTGGAGAAAATTTCCGCATGTATGTGTGTGTATTAGTGTTTCAAAAAAAAAAAATTTTGATTTTCCAATGGGCCACACCGGAAATAGTCAGCTTAGATAGAAAAAAAAATTCTGGCAAAAGATAAGCATTCTAGGTTGAGTGATAGATCCCCCTCAATTGACTTTTGATTTTTTTTTTTTTTTTTTTGAATCAAAGACAGATTAGTGTTAGCAAAAATTTTTTTTCGTGCCTACACCTGCCAGGGGATCAGCTCAGTCTCAAATAAAACGTTCTTAGAATTTTAACTCTTTAATTAAATTTAATAGGGGAGATATATAAAAATAACAAAACACTCAGATTTCAATATTCATTATCATGATTGGATGGAAACTGATGATTTTGTGAAGTACAGGAATTGCTCCAATTCCTGTATCAATGTTTCAGAGTGTATCGGTAATACAAAAATTGCTTCAGAGTGTACTTCATAAAATCATCAGTTTCCATTTGATAATGAATATTGAAATCTGAATTTTTTTCGTTATTTTTAAATATCTCCCCTATTAAATTTAATTAAAGAGTTAAAATTCTAAGAACATTTTATTTGAGACCAAGCTGATCCCCTGGCAGGTGTAGGCACAAAAAAAAATTTTTGCTAACAATAATCTGTCTTTAATTTAAAAAAACAAAAAAAAAATCAAAAGTCAATTGAGGGGGATCTATCACTCAACCTAGAATGCTCATCTTTTGCCAGAATTTTTTTTTCTATCTAAGCTGACTATTTCCGGTGTGGCCCGTTGAAAAATCAAAAATTTTTTTTTTTCAAACACTGTAGTGTGCATGTAACAACTCTCCAAAATTGAAACGTCGATGACTCGATAAAGGTTCAAGTTACAGCGCTAAAATTTTGCACAGCTGTGGCACCTTAAAATCCCCACATTATCTTCAATTTTTTCAACAATCGACGCAGCTTGTTTTTATTATTATTATTATCATTATTCGATCTTCCGTACGGGGAACTCACTCGGAAAAAACTGAAGAATGAAACATGTCGCTCGCCCGGACCGTATTCTTCGATGAGATCCTTGAAGAAGAAAAAATTCGTGATGGAAGCATTGAAAATTTGAGAATTTTTTCTGGCTATGGCAATGAGATCGAGACGTTCCCGTCGTGAATCTCGTCCTCGCCAGAACAATTTCTCAATCTTTTCGTTCCACGGCACGTCGCTATTTCCTTGCACCGATAGCATGTCGAGCATCACCCTGGTGTGCAAAAAAATCGAGTTGTTTGCGGGAAAATCAAGACATTTTCATGATTTTTTTTAACAATATTAACACGAAGTAACGTCCAAAAATTTTGATTTTTGAGATATCTAAATTGCAACTTTTTGTCTCTGGAGTTTCGTCGTTGCTCGGCTATTTTTACAGTCGGCTACGCTATTTCGCACCGCGAATCGAACCCAAAACGATCCTTCGTCGAAGAAGATCCTTCAATTTCCGGGCAAATAACGCGCAGACAAACCCCCTTAACCCTTGATCCGTAACAATTGGTCACTCTTGACCCTCCGGTGCGTTTTTTAAGTATTTTTTTGTTCGCACGATCAAATCGTTTGAACGAATGATCGTTGCAGCAATGAATAATTGATCCTTCTACTGGGATTTGTTTGTTTTCGTGAATTTTGTGGAATTTTTCTGTGAAAAAATAACGTTTCGGACCGAGGGTTGGGAATGTAAACACAGCACGAAATTGAATACCGAATTTCGGTCGGGAAAATTTTTTCGTACCTTCCCATGTTTTCCAATGAGGATTCGGTTATGTCGTAAGTTGGAACGACGATGTCCCGCGAATCGTCGGATCCGCACCACGAGAATATCGGAAACGATTGTTTGTGATTCGATACGAGCGGCCAATCGCCCAAATTCATGAAGAATTCGGTGTCCGGTAAGCGAACTTTTCGGGCGAGAGACAGCAGTATGGAATCCGCGAAGGTTTTAAAACCCACGTGTTGACCGTAGCATTGCCTGTAGATCTAATTGACAAAATTCACAAAATCACAAAATGAAATCTACGCAAATTGATTGTAGTGTACAACTTTGCTTCCGCCGTTTTTTCCCCGAAATTCGAGGCTTTGTTGTAGAAAACTGGTTATGTATTTATGATTCAAAGTATTGTCCATCGCCGACCACTACTTTTTCCCATCTTTCGGGCAGCATAGGAATCCCGCGTTGAAAAAACTGGTGATCTTTTGAAGCGATCAACGAATCGATCCGAATTTTTTACTTCTTCGTGAGACCGGAAGTGCTGGTCAGTCAGGCCTTGTGCCATTGATCGAAACCAGTGATAGTCAGAGGGAGCAACGTCTGAAGAATACGGCGGGTGAGGTAGGCCTTCCCATTTCAACGTTTCCGGGTATGTCTTGACCACTTTCGCAACACGGGGTCGAGCATTGTCACGCTGCAAAATCACTTTATCGTGTCTCTCGTCGTATCGCGGCCGTTTGTCTTTCAATGCTCGGCTCAAACGCATTAATTGCGTTCGGTAACGATCGCCTGTGATTGTTTCGGTTGGTTTTAACTGCTCATAATACACTACGCCGAGCTGGTCCCACCGAATACAAAGCATGACGTCGACGTGAAAATCGCCGTTCTTGAAGCGTTGAAACCGCTTTGCGACACGTTCTTTCACCAATAGCGGCCTCGCCATAAGTATTTGAAAGTATTCGATGAGCCTCAGCCGCAGATTTCTTCATATTGAAGCGGAAAATTAAAACCTCTCGCAAATTACGAGAATTAGGCTCGTAAACTGACATTTTCAATTGAGAATAACTTTGTGATGCAGACATAAATCGACTCATGTTTATATGGGGATATGATGACAGTTGCCCAAGGTTATTGAACGACGTCTATGGTCTATTTATTTCGAACACTACTTAGCCCTAGAGCTCTCCATAGGAAAACGGCGGAAGCAAAGTTGTACACCTAATATCTTCGTTCCAAATAATCCAAATTATAATACAGGGTGGCTCTAAAATAATCGCCGCAACCGAAAATCGTATATAAAACGGAGAAAATTTGGGACACCCTGTATACAGAAAAATAATAGTTGTTTTTTAATTTTCAATGTTCCAAGAAAGTATCATCAAATTCTCACTCGATTGTCCTTGATGACATAATGACAAATGCTGACGCTGTTCGGTCTGTTGTATTCTTCAATGATAAGATTCCTGATTTCGTCAAAATCAACGGTGGGAAATGGTTTCAAGTCGTCATCGATTTGGTCGTAGTTCCGAGAACATTCGTAGGCTTTCAGCCAATCGTCGACCGAGGGATTCGGACAGTTGCACTCCTCCTCGAATATAGGGCCTGCGACGTTTGTGCCAATCGTTGGATAACGTCACAATTTGCAGGTAATAATAAATGTTGAAAAATGATTGAACGAATTACAAATAAAATCAAAAGTCGATACGCCACCGGTGGAAATTATCGGACCAGCTTCCAACGGTCTTTTAAAAAAAGTTCCTAGCTTTCTTGGTCGCAAATTTGTCGATGTACAAAGACGGAAGTAATTTTTGCGATCACGCTCGCTCTGGTCTGATAATTTAAGCCGGCATTGTGCATCATAACGATAGACAACTCCGTTCGCGTCTCACCTTCGAATACCGCAGGATTCAGATCTATCCGACGATCTTTGACTCTGACGTTTATGTCGAGTTTGTAGCAAGTGTTATAGAGCTTGTAACGAACGATGAAGCTTCCGTCGTTGCAATCCAACAGCTGCGTCCAAATGTGACACGCGTGGCCGTGTTCCGTTTGTCCCTTTATCCGCACGGAGATCGCTCCTTTGCCCGGCGACTTCGTTACGCTGCGACACAACCGAAGTGGGAGGTGAAAAACTTTCGATCCTTCGTCGAAACAAATCGCAAACTATTATAGCTAGTGAGAACAAATCGGAGCAAGGATTTGTTTTCGATACCTCCTTGAACATTTTTTTCTTTACGACCCGACGAACGTGTCGACGAATCACAACGAGAATATGAAATTCAAATAATTGCAAGCGAATAATCGAATTTTTTATTGCCCAAAAATGAACATGGACCAACTTTTTTCCATCGCTGTCATAAAGTTGAAGAAAGAAGTATCGAGCACGCATTGTAATGCTTTCAGGATCGAGTCCCGGTCCCCAAACAACGGTTTTCGACGGATCGACATCGTCGACGTCCTTCGAGGATGCATAGATGCCGCAATAGCAGCTCAGGACCAACAATATCGATGAAAAATGCATTTTTCTTTTTTTTTGTAATCAATGAAAACATCTGACAGCAACCGAGAGCCGGCAACGTTTTTTCCTCCTCCGATAATTCGCGATTGTTTACCCACTGCGCAGTGTTGCCAGCTCAAGATGGCACGATTTCGCTATAGGGAACTCTTCAAATCTCGGTAAAAGCCACCAAATTGTTTAAAATCGGAATCCACCGTAAACCTCCTAAATCCCGTGAGTCGGACTTATTCGGACTTGTTTCCAAAATGGACTTGTTCGGTTCGGTTAATCTCCTTTAAATCTTCCTGTACAGACAATTTATGGCATACCCGTGTCTCGAAAAGGCGATTATAGTGTTTAATTACAAGAATCTTGATCAATATAATTTTTCTTTAAAAATTTTTTTTAATATTCGGGTTTGCCTCCAAACCCCATCGCTCGTAATGCGAGTTTCCAATGCATTTGAAATTGCGCGGGTGGGGACGGACGAAAAAAAAGAAACAAAAAACGGGACAAAGCCGAAAGAATTCGTCCAATCGTTTCAAAAGCTTCGGAAGGTTAGAAAAATGGCCGCCAAGCGTCGCTGAATAATAACGTTTGCGATTGGACGCTGGAGGAGCGACGACACCGGTTCAAGATTTTTACGTTCGTCTATCGGCGTCTCTCTTTGATTCTCGGTGATTCCCCGTGACGAAGAAAGGGACAACGATAAACCGAAATAGCAATCAACGTTCGACCAATCAAAAACGCTTCCAAAACCGCGCATAGCATCAGCGTTGCCGTATCTCTGTCCTCCCTCATCTTTCCTCAGTTTCAAGCAAATGGCGTCTCACGGGTGTAGATCGTCGCGTCAAATTTTCCAAATCATGAACGAATCGTAAGATTCACCGTGAATTATCACTTAATCAAGGAATTACGTTGATTGTGGTGAGTAACGGGATTAAATCGAAACGTTATTTCAGGTTAGTTCGATAATCTCAACGTCGAATGGATTATCGAGCGGTTCGTTCGGCGGGCTTTTGGTATGTAAACAAACAGCAGTCCGCCGATCGACTGTCAGCACGGTTTAACGATAACGAACGATACGAGAGAATAATTCGAATCGTTCGAACGATTGAAACACATTTCACGATCGATCGTCGATTAATCACAGTTCGGACAAACGTCCGAGAGATCGTCGATGTGTCGATCTTTGAGCGGCGTTTCCGGGATTGTTTTTTTTTCTTCGTTTTTTTTTTTTTTTTTTGCTTTGCGGAGCAACATTTGCGCGCGTTTTATGCCGCGGTTGATTCATTGATCGATTCGTTTTTTTTTGGATCTTTTGATTTTTGTGTGTTTCGCAAACGTCGATGAGGGTTGTGGCGATGGTGGAAATCGTTGTTACGAGAGTGGGAATCTTTTGCAGATCGTCCACGGTGTATCCCAAAGGATTGGAAATGAACGAAGTTAGCGGAGGAAAGCAAGAAGCGGCGAGTACGTCGGCTTGGGAAGTATTGTCGAGCCAAGCGGCTCTGCCGTTGCCTGCGCCTCATCATCTTCATCCGGCGTTGCAGCAGGAAGTCAATTCGTCGGTGGCTCAGGTTATGGTGTCGTCGCCGGTTAAGCTACAAGCGCCGACGATAAATCCAATTCAGACTACCGTCGAATTGACTCAATCGCAACAAACGCCGCCGATTATTCAGGCTACGGCTCAGGTCGGTTTTACCGAAGCCGAACTGTCGCCGGAACTTCAGCAGCAGGGTTGGAAAAAATTTTGGAGCAAACGTGAGAATCGTCCGTACTTTTGGAACAAATTGACGGGCGAATCGTTGTGGGTGATGCCTTCGTTGAAGCCGCAGGTATAGATATTGTTGTAATGCATGGATAGATAGGCCGTGACGGCGATCGGATAGCGCGCATTCTTAAGTGCGAATGTCGTTACGCAGTTCGATCCGATCACGGATCCTTTGGGTATCTGCGGCGCTCCGCCGGTTCCTGGAAACGGTCCTATTCCGCCTGGAACGCCGGGAGGAGCTCTCAAGAGGCGGGCTTCCGAGGAGGGAAACGCCGTTCCGGCGGTGAAAAAGTTTATTCTGGCGTGAGTATTAGAAAAATCATAGTTCTCCGGGACTTAAGAATTGTGATGACAGGTGTTTCGGTTAATAATGTCGACTTCGCTGAGAAATGGCGGTGTTAATGCATTTCCTTGGTACGGATTAATGACGTCTATGACGTTTCGAAGGATAAACATACGCCAACAACAACAAACATTAAAAACATTGAAAAATGTCAAATTTTGTACCAAAAAAATACGTTTTGCAAAGAAGTTCGATAATCTTCGTTCGTTCGAAGAAAACGACTGCTGAAAGTTATCGATAGTTGGTTCGAAGCTTATGGTGAGAATGCTTCAACCCAAAAAACTTGTGAACGATGGTTTCAAACGCTTCGAAAGTGGTGATTTCGATGTAAAAGACGAAGAGCCGCCGGATCAGCCTAAAAAGTTCGAAGATGCAAAAAAATCGACAATAACCGAAACACTTATCATATATTATAGTTGTTTTTCATACCCTCAAAGCGTATCGCGATGTCGAACCAACCCAACCCTCAAAAAAAAAAAAAAATAGAAAACATCATCCTAAAAATCCAAAAAAATTCACGAACGTATCTCAAACTTTCTACTTTACCAAAAAAATTTCAAATACGAACGTTCCAAAATTCATCATCCACAAAAATAAACAAAAAAAAAAAAAACCCCTCGAAAAATTCGCAAACAAAAATGTTCCCCTTGATCAAATCGACCCCGCGCCACACTCATCCTTAAAATAATTTTTTTCAAACTCCCCCCCCCCCTTCGATTCGAACAATCTTAACGATAAAAATTGCACACAGGGGTCCTTGGGATTTGGAAATTCCAACGAACGTGATAATATACGAGAGAGCACCGTCGAATCTTTTGCACGTTCATCCGGACGCCGAAGCTCTACGTTGCAGCCTTCTAGCAAAATTACGTCAGTGTTATCAAGAACTCTGTCACACCCGTGAATCCATAGACGCACCGAAAGATTCGTTCAATCGTTGGCTGATGGAACGCAAAGTAATCGATTGCGGTTCCGATCCTTTGTTACCTTCGCAATGTTTTCCCGAAATTTCCATGTCGATGTATCGCGAAGTAATGAACGACATACCGATTAAATTGGTAAGACCAAAATTCACGGGTGACGCTCGTAAACAATTGTCACGTTACGCCGAAGCTGCGAAAAAAATGATCGAATCACGCGCTGCATCGTCGGAAAGTCGTAAAGTTGTCAAATGGAACGCCGAAGATACGTTTCAATGGTTGAGAAAAACCGTTGGCGCGACTTTCGACGATTTTCAAGACAGATTGTCACATTTGAAACGTCAGTGTCAACCGCATTTGACGGAAACCGTAAAAGCCAGCGTCGAAGGAATTTGTTTGAAAATTTATCATTTGTCAACGGAATACGCGAAAAAAGTCAAAGACAAGAACAATCAATTATTGAAGGACAATGGTTTGAGCGATGTTATACCGCTCGGTGGTCCACCGAGCAATCAACGCAAAGTATGGTGTTATCCGGTACAATTTTCACTTCCTGCTCCGCGTTTGTCACAAATCGATTATTTACCGGAACGCGAACAAACCATGCTGAGGTTTCACGGTGACACGATGTGCATCAATAACGTTCATTTGACGAAACTCGAACATCTTTATCGTTACAATTGTTTCGACGATAAAAAATTTGAAATGTTTTTACCACGTGTTTGGTGCACGTTGAAACGTTATCAAACTTATCTCGGTATAAACGAGGGACAAGCTACGCAAATGTCATTGCCCGTAACGGTTTTCGAATGTTTGCAACGTTCTTTCGGTGTGACGTTCGAATGTTTCGCGTCTCCCCTTAATTGTTACTTTCGTCAATATTGTTCGACATTCGCCGACACGGATTCTTATTTCGGTTCGAGAGGACCTTTTTTGGATTTTCGGCCCGTAAGCGGATCTTTTCAAGCAAATCCGCCTTATTGCGAAGAACTCATGGAAGCCATGGTCAATCATTTTGAAAGATTGTTGGCCGATTCGGTCGAACCGTTGTCATTCGTTGTTTTTCTTCCGGAATGGCGTGATCCAGCCCCAAACGCTTTGATTAAACTCGAAGGAAGTCATTTCAAACGCAAACAAGTCGTTGTACCGGCGATGGAACACGAGTACAGACATGGGTTTCAACACATCTTGCCAAAGTAGGTTTTTTTATCGAATGTTTGGGATTTTTTTTAGTCGTTGATCGATGGAAGACGTCGGTGGAATGTTTTTTTTTTCGATGGGAATGAGATGAAATTGGGATTTATGTTTATTTTTGTGGGGTTTTCCATCGGGATTTTGAGACTTTGGGAGCTTGCGTGTTTTTTTAATGTAGCTGGAGATTTTATTGTGCTTTTGTAGCCGAGGGAAAACGCCTGGAATTATTTTTGCAAAATTTTTTGGCGATTTGCTTTCGAGTTGTGATTTTTTTATTTTTTTTTATTTTCGTGGGTTTTTTTCTTTTAAAACGCTCGTAATTTCGAGAAATATTGAATTAGGGGGATTGGTTATTGTTTTCTTTTTTTTTATTTGTGTTTTTAATCGTACTTTCTAAAAAAAATATGGAGAAAATGCTTGATGAACATTTTATGTTTTTTTAAAATTTATGTGAAAAATTCGTAGATGGTAATTTTTAATTTTTTTTTCAGATAATTTGTAGAAAGATCTAAACCGATTTGAGAATTTTCTGGCACGCGTGTCATTGTGGTATTATTTGTATTTTCTATGCTCTTCATAATTCTCAAATGTTTTTTTTTTTTTTCACCAATTTGGATTGTTTTCGACCAATTCATCCAGAAATGATGTTTCGAACGATTCCGAATCATGCCCAGTTGATTTTAATTGTTAAAATATTAGGTGTACAACTTTGCTTCCGCCGTTTTCCTATGGAGAGCTTTACGGCTAAGTAGTGTCCGAAATAAATAGACCATAGACGTCGTGCAATAACCTTGGGCAACTGTCATCATATCCCCATATAAACATGAGTCGATTCATGTCTGCATCATAAAGTTATTCTCAATTGAAAATGTCAGTTTACGAGCCAAATTCTCGTAATTTGCGAGAGGTTTTAATTTTCCGCTTCAATATGAAGAAATCTGCGGCTGAGGCTCATCGAATACTTTCAAATACTTATGGCGAGGCCGCTATTGGTGAAAGAACGTGTCGCAAAGCGGTTTCAACGCTTCAAGAACGGCGATTTTCACGTCGACGTCATGCTTTGTATTCGGTGGGACCAGCTCGGCGTAGTGTATTATGAGCAGTTAAAACCAACCGAAACAATCACAGGCGATCGTTACCGAACGCAATTAATGCGTTTGAGCCGAGCATTGAAAGACAAACGGCCGCGATACGACGAGAGACACGATAAAGTGATTTTGCAGCGTGACAATACTCGACCCCATGTTGCGAAAGTGGTCAAGACATACCCGGAAACGTTGAAATGGGAAGGCCTACCTCAACCGCCGTATTCTTCAGACGTTGCTCCCTCTGACTATCACTGGTTTCGATCAATGGCACAAGGCCTGACTGACCAGCACTTCCGGTCTCACGAAGAAGTAAAAAATTCGGATCGATTCGTTGATCGCTTCAAAAGATCACCAGTTTTTTCAACGCGGGATTCGTATGCTGCCCGAAAGATGGGAAAAAGTAGTGGTCGGCGATGGACAATACTTTGAATCATAAATACATAACCAATTTTTTACAACAAAGCCTCGAATTTCGGGGAAAAAACGGCGGAAGCAAAGTTATACACCTAATAATATATATTATTTGTTTCTCTCTCTCCCCCCCCCCCCCCCTCTTTTCCTCTAAATATGAAACTCCACACCACCACACATCATAATTTCTCAAAAACTCGAATCGCTTTCAAAATTAAAAAATAACTCCACCCACCCCCATCAATCCCCCTCCAACTCTTACAAAAAAACTTTCTCAATCTCATCAAACTATCCGTCAAAAAAAAATATCATCCAATAAAAACCGGGTGAAACAAAACCACCCCTCATAAAAAAAAACCCCCTCCGACTACACCTCGAACAGAGGGTCCAAAAAACCTACAAAAAAAATATTTCTAAGCTCCTAGGATCCAAAAAAAAATTAAAAAAAAAACAAAACCCCCATCAATCGCATTAGAATCAACGTATATCAACATATACGTATAATTCCAGGGGTGAGGTGAATATCAGAGCGGCCCACGGAACTTTGGTGGTTTGGTTGCAAAACGCAGCGGGTTCGGCACGTTGGGGACCGACCGAGGAACGCGTTGAATCCCTTCTCGAGGCTTGGAGACCCGGAAGGGAACGAGAACGCGACAGGCAAGAATTGTTATCGCCACCGCGACAAACTCATCAAACGTTGCCGTCCACCCCCGTTGTTCAACCGTCAATCCCGGTTCCTTTAGCTTCGCCAACGCCCGCGGTACCTCCGCCAATGTCCAACCTCGCGGCGCATCCCACATAGTCACGCGAAAATAATTAAAATCGGTAAGAGTTGAGAGATTTTTTTTCGTTTCTCTTCGTCGTTTTTTCGGAAAGAAAATTCGAGCAAAGATCGAGGCGAAGCGACGAATCGCCGTTGGTAAGTCGATTTACGAACGATCACGGGGGAATTGTCGGTAAATTGTGTCGTGATTCGCGTCTTGAGGTTTTTATACCGGGTGTCCCGGGGGAATTGGGCCGAGCTGAAAGCGCGGAAAATATTGGAGATGGAGAAAAATGTCTTAAGTCAAAATTAAAAGGCACGAAACGCTAAATATTCTTACGAAACTTTTGTGCATTTTTGTGCATCGGTGCGGTTGCAAGGTGCAATTGCACTTTTTTTTTTTTTAAAGGTAAACTCTGATTTTTAATACATCGATCGATGCAGTTTTTTACCTTCTACAAAAAATATTGATAATTTTATAACCAAAAATGGTTGATTTCCAGTGATATTTTTTATTTTAAATTAGCTTGAAAATAATTTTTGATGTTTCGATACACTTATTGTTGATGATCGATCGATAATGAGTTTATCGAAACGTGTATTGTTTAGTTACGATGAGCTTGGCCCAGTTTTCTGGGACACCCTGTATAGGCGATTTCGCCGATTTTCGAAGGTACTTTTCTAGACGCGGTTAAAAAAAAATTACGCACATATCGACAACATTTTTTTAACGGATCATTCATGTACATGGTTAAGTGTATGTAAAAAAAATCAGAAATATTAACAAATGGCGGAGATATTACGCAATAAAGCAATGTATTTTTTTTTTGCTCGCGCGTTGATGGTGAAAGTTCTCGGCATCGA
Source organism: Sussaba pulchella (assembly GCA_963971145.1). Lineage (NCBI taxonomy): Eukaryota > Metazoa > Arthropoda > Insecta > Hymenoptera > Ichneumonidae > Sussaba > Sussaba pulchella. Next base: position 3,305,484 of record OZ020165.1, on the reverse strand, counting down.
TGTGGGTGTCTGAAAAAAAATTTGAACATATTTACAATTGCACAACGAATGTATCTTCAGTGTGAACCAACGATATTATTAAAAAAAAAAATTATTATAATAAAAATTCTAAACTCAAAATTTTTTTAACTCAATTTTCCGTCGGTATTTTATTTTTTTTATTTTTTTCGTGTCGTTGAAATTTTTGTTTCCGTGGTTCACACGATGGGCGATGATACTGAGAATGTGTTGTAAAAATTTCAAAGCGATCCGAACCTTCGTTCAAAAGTTAGAACTTTCACGAGGTTCAAAAAAATACATTGCTCTATTATCCAACATCTCCGCCGTTTGTTAATATTTCTAATTTTTTTTACATACACTCAACCATGTCCACGAATGATTTGTAAAAAAATGTTGCCAATTTACACGTAATACTTGGTAAATCTACGTACCGACAGCGATGCATCGCTTCGCCTCGAAGTCAGAGAAATCTTCGTCTTTTTTTTTTTACACATTAATATTATTCGCGTGTGCTTTTTTTTTCCCAATGTGAATAAGTGATATTCCGTTGTACAAAAAAAAAAAAAAAAGGTCTAACTAGGATACGAATTAGGAGCAGTGCGTACTCGTACGTGCGGATTTTGGGGGAGGTCTCATTGCGATCGAGGGAGTCCGCGTGTAAATTCGGTTATTTCTCTGATATGGTCACCGAGAAAAATAGATTTTTTTTTTTTAACAGTCTAATATACATATACAGCATCTTCTCTCTCTCATCCGAGCTACATCGCCGACATTTAGCTATTCGGTAATTAGTTATTCGCATTAATTCGTCCCAGATCGGGTTTTATTGGGTTGGCAACTGAGTCATTGCAGATTTTATCGATTGACAAAAATCCCCAATGACTCAGTTGCAATCCTATCTCAATGAATTTTCGTTGGAAAAAAGAAAAAAAAACAAATTTCACGTCGATTCATCGCGAAAGCAACGACTTCGAACATTTCACAAAAATTAAGCATCGCAATAACTGAAAAATGTATCTATTATATAGATAACGACGAGCGTGAAGAGAAATAACCGACGAGAGAAGATAAAAAAAAAAAAAGAAATTAAGAACATAAAAATAATTAGAGAATATTCGTAGGCGAAAGTTCCGCGGATTTCGGAAATTTCTTCGAGGACTTTTGAATTGTTTAAAACCCAAAAAAGTTCCTCGACCTTTTTCGAAAGCTTCGGATCATCGGAAAAAACTCCCGGAGACGTATACTTGCCGTGCAAGCTCAAAATATCGTAAATTCAGCTTCTCGAAATTCGATAAAATGAAAAAAACAAAAAGAAAAACACGAAAAATCTAAATTAATCCACGATTTGTCGGCCGTTTATTTATTTCCATTCTCTTTTATTTCTTTCTTTTTTTTTTTTTTTGCTTTTCATTTACAACGTGAGACACGAATCGGCAGAGCGGCGACTTTTCGAAGCAACGAGAACCAACGGCTCGACTTTTTTGCATCCACGAAATCGAAAAAAAAAAAAAAAAAAAAACAAAGAAAAGAAAAGAAAAAGAAAAGAAAATAAATATTCATCCTTTTCGTATTTATTTATCAAGAGCGTGAGAGATACGATATGACAATGATGAAGTTTTTTCGATGCTGTGACGATAGGTAATTGTAATTATTAGAAAAATACATATATTTTTTTAATTGGAAGAACGTTGTTGGATTACGTATAAAAAAAAAAAAAAAAAAAAAAGGAAAAAAAAGGAAAAAAAAATAGAGAGAAAAAAGAGGATAAAAAAAACGAAATCTCGACTCATTATTACATGCAGAATACAATCGTATTTACAAAAGGCATTTCGTTACTTCCGCGAACACTCTCGAACGCACAGATTTTTTGTTTTGCTTACGACCGCGGACGGGATTCGTTCAAATGACGATTTAAAAAAATTCGATCCGGTTCTTTGGCGGAAAAAATAGGCGAGTATTGGGGAATTATTATCTCGAAAACTAATCGTTCGATTTTATCCGGGTTTGTTTTATTCGAAAGTATGGATGTTTAGGTATGTTGAGGAATTTTTTTATGAATATACATCGACGGTGAGCGCTGCTGTCGTGGCCGGCGTAAAAAATGTCCCTCGCTTCGCACGATCCGCGATCCCCGAGATTACGCGCGGTCGGTTGATCCGAAACAAAAATTTCAAAAAAGATTCTCAAAATGTAACGTACGATGCCCTTCGCAACCTAGGATTTTTTGAAAAAAAAACCATTTTTCACGAAACGGCGGCCTATCGAACTTTACATACATTTTTCAACCTTAATTTCCGACCTTTCTGGCTTGATAAAAAAAAATAATTAAGCGAAAAAAAAAAATCCTACGTTGCGAAAGGCCATCGTACGTTACATTTTGAGAATCTTTTTGAAATTTTTGTTTCGGATACACCGACTGCGTGTAATCTCGGGGATCGCGGAACGTGCGAGCGAGGGACATTTTTTCGCGCCGGCCACGACAGCACCGCTCCCGGTCGATATATATTTACAAAAAAATTCCTCAGCATACCTCAACATCCGTACTTTCGAATAAAACAAACCTGGATAAAATCGAACCAACAGTTTTCGAGATAATAATTCCCAAAAATCGCCTACTTTTTCCCGCCGTCCACTCGGACGTTTCCCCTTAACGAAACGGCTGTACCCGGTCTCACACGCCATACAAACGAAAATAAACATATCATCAAATGTGTTTATTACCAATATTGAAAAAACCCTCGCCTGGAAAAAAAAAAAAAATTCATTCTCGTAAATCCGACGAGAAAAAAAAGAAAAAATCGATAAAATATAAAAATATGATTGTAAATAATTTATAAATATATATATTAACGAATAACAATATAATCCATCATGCTCGGATTCTTCATTGTGCAATGAGAAACACACGATCTCTTCGCTTTCACGCAGTTTCGAAACAATCTCGTCATTCGTTTTTTTTTTGTTTTTTTTTTACATTCGACAAAGAAAAAAAAACGTATTTAATTCAGCCACAAAAAAAGTTGGAACAAAAAGAAAAAAAGTAAATAAATTTTATCCCGCTAGATATAAAAATTTTGACTTATAGATTTTGTACATTTTTATTAGCGGTATATTGTAAATATCATATATATACGAATATATATATATATGCATATATATAAACTACAGCGATTCTAGAATCTACAAATATTTATGCTTACTCCATTTATAGTATATAAGACAATTACACGCGGGATTAAACGTTCGCGAGAGTGACGTCGATTGTTTTTTTTTTTTTTTATACGCGACGAGTTCATTAACGAGTGATAAGAAAATCGGCAGAAATCGGACTGTTTTCTTTTTTTTAAAGCAAATTTTCCGAATAAAAATCATCAAAAACGCGTGAAAAAAAATTCTAACGGGTGTGATTTTTTTTTTCTTTCAAATCACGGCTGTATCAAATACGAGCGCGTTGCGATATCGAACGATCGTGAATTATCGGAGACAAGATTCTGCTTTGATGCGTGATCGTGTGATATTTTTTCTTCGCATATGTGCGTTAATTTTCGTGAGATATTTTTTTTTTTTTTTTTTTGAGCAGTCAAACTGCGATTTCGCGCTTGTTTGCGGACAAAGTAGATACTGTTGTATCATTTTTTGTAAAATCTTGATACGTGTATCGTTAAAAATCGGGAAAAAACGTAGTTTTTTTTATTTAAAAAGAAATTAAAAATCTTCGTCTCGATTTTAATTAATCCTTGCCTAAAAAAAAAAAAAAAGAAAAGATAAATCGTGAACTTTATTAATTAAAGATAAGTCTATTGATCGAATAATCGATCCAACGGATCTCGATTAAACCTACGTTGAAACCATTCGACACGACTAATTATTTTTATCATTTTCTTCTCAAAGAACGAAAAAAAAATTCGCTTAATTTTTTTAAATATATATTTTTTTTTTTTTTTGTAATAAATAAATAAATAATCCGAATGTGAGCCGAAGGTTGTCACGTGCGTACCGAGAGTCTTATATGCGATAGTATCGAGTCTACGTAATGATTTGAAGATAAAGAAAAAATAAAATAAAATTTAAGACAAATGAAAACAAAAAAAAAACAAAAAAATTGTAAATTTCTAACAACGCGAATTAAAGATTGATGAAGAATAAAAATTTAAAAAAATTTTACTATGATGTAAATTATAATAAAAATGTTACGAGTAGAAAGAGATGTGGTTTGTTTTTGTTTTTTATTTCACGTAACGTTGGACAATAAATTTATTTCGTCGAGCAAACGTTGAACGTCGTCGTTTGGAAATACAATGTCGTATATATTTTTTTCTTTAGCGTCTTCGATTAAACAATTGAGAACGATTTTCGCTTGTTTGACATCGAAGAGGGAATGATTTGGACCGATTGTCCATGTACCGAGACTGCGAACGATCTGCGAGTTGTCGTTGAGCGATTTTAAACGTTTTTCGACGACGAAACACAATAATTCGCGAAATTGCGGATAATTTATTCCGTGAGTGGCTTTAAGCATTATTTGACAATGTTTTTCCCAATCTTCCATGTCGCGACAATCCTCGACCTCTCGCATTACCGCCGATAATTGATTTTTCAACGCCAGCCAAACGTTTTGGACGTTGCAGCCGTTTATCCAATTGTGATTTATGGACACGGTGTCGTCCTGATTCGCGCGAATTAAATTTTTTTTTGTGATTATTTGGACGAAAATAATTGTTTAGAATATTTCCATGGATGGAAAATAATATAGATTGATCGAGAAAATGTATCGAAAGAAATTTTATTGCCAACCACGTTTTTAAAAACGTAAAAAAGAAATTTCGTTCCAGCGAAATAAATTGTTTCAATTTTTTTCGTACATGGAAAATAATTGAATTAATGTGAAAAATGAAAGAGGAATTTTTTTTTTCCAACCGCGTTCTTGAAAATGTGAGAACGAAATTTTGTCACCGCGAAATAAAATTGTTTGAAATTTTTTCATGCATGGAAAATATTTAATTAATTTAAAAAATTAAATTTGGTTCATCATTTGCCTTAAGAAAAATTGTTTCAAATTTTTTCATGCATGAAAAATCATGAATTAGTTTGAAATATAATAAACTGTCTTGATTTCCAACCACCCTCTTTAACGGGATAACATTGAAACGAAATTTTTATTATCATTGCCCAAAAACCGTTTTTTTTTTTTTGAAATTTTTTTCATACAGAAAATAATAAATGATTTCAAGAAATTCTTACCAAATTCCAGACTTGATGATGCCATCCCGAAGGCACGAATATTATTTGACCGGTTTCTTGTATTATTTCGATGCTCTTTAATTCCCGCTCGTCGTAGTTTGGATATTTTCCGCGATCGTTTAAATCTCCCGACTGCACGTCGAAGGACAATTGACCGTGAGAATCGCGAAAATGATTTTCTTCTCCGGGAGGAAATAACAACCATCTCTTCTTTCCAACGATATTGGCTGACCAGCTGTACGACATGAAGACATCCGCGTGGAATGGTGTCCTAATTATTATTATTATTATTATTATTATTATTATTATTACTATTATTATTATTATTATTATTATTATTATTGTTATTGTTATTATTATTATTATTATTATTATTATTATTATTATTATTATTATTATTATTATTATTATTATTATTATTATTATTATTATTATTATTATTATTATTTTTTTATTATTATTATTATTATTATTATTATTATTATTATTATTATTATTATTATTATTTTTATTTTTATTATTATTATTATTATTATTATTATTATTTTTATTATTATTATTATTATTATTATTATTGTTATTGTTATTATTATTATTATTATTATTATAGATATCTATTGCGATTATAAGAACGGTTTTCATAAAATTCTTAGACAGATAAAAACACGAATAATTATAATTATAATTATCATACTCGTCAGTTTTATAATAATGATAATTATTATTATTTCTCTGTTTTTATTTGTCTATAAATTTTATAAAAAGCTTAATTATAATACAATTATGATTATAGACGAAATCGTATGAACGTCAAATAATAATAATAATTATTATTATTATTTTTATAATAATAATAGTAATTATTATTATTATTTTTATAATAATAATAGTAATTATTATTATTATTTTTATAATAATAATAGTAATTATTATTATTATTTTTATAATAATAATAGTAATTATTATTATTATTATTATTAGTTTTTTTCTCGTTTACGGATAATTACATCATTCATTCAAGGCCTAGGTTTAATGAGAATATTATGATTCATTATTAATTGATTAATTATTATTATTATTTTTTTTTACAATTTTCGATACCGCAAAAATTTTATTTTACGAAAAAATAATACTCGTTGCAATGATTTACCAACTTCCCTTGGGTCCCATGTAGACGAACATGTAATCATCTTCGAGCTCCGAATGAGCCATGTAAAACTCGTTGAGCCAATCCGATGCGAAAAAATTCGGCACCTCGTAAATATCCACATCGGAATTATCTTTAACGCAGTGCCAATCTTTGAGATAAAGCAGCGGCATTTCGTCGTTATAATTTTTTTCTCTCAATTCCATCCAGTAATCCAAATACCGCGACACGGTCATGTCGTTCTTCAATTGTGAATTGTAATATTTTTTCCTGCAATCAGCCACGGGAGCCTCGCAATTGCCTTTTTTCGAAACGATGAGAATTAAATTTAATCGATATGAATATAAAAAATGAATATTATATTATTGAATTGGTTGGGAAAAAAAAACATTAATTACTCATTACTATAATTGTAATGAACAATATTGATCCAATTGGGGGATTAGAGATAAGGAAAAAACTTTTTGAACTTTAAAAAAATAAGAAGAACAAAGTCTTCCAGGAAAAATTAATATTAATATTAAATATGAATATTAATTGAGATATAAATATTGTTTTATAATTGATGTGTATTGATATTATATTATCATACTAGCATATAATTAAAGTATTAGAAAAAATATAAATTATTACCATAATTGTAGTAAATAATATCAAACCAATCACGAATTGAGAAATGACAAGAAAAAAACGTTTATTCCAAAATATCAAAAGCTTCCTATAATAATTAGAAATTTCATGATAATACGATAAATGAAATAGTATAGTAAATAATTATACAATTATTATACCATAATAATGGTTTCATAAATTAAAAAAAAAAATGGGTAATATTGAAAAATAACAGATAAATAATATAATAAATAAAATAGTTTAATAAATAAAGAATTTGTATAATAATTAAAAATAAATGAAGAACCCCAAATTTTTTAATAAACACAACAATTCACTCACACCGAATGTTCGAGCTATCGTTTGAAAATTTGGCGCCCCATTGGCCACCCATTCTCGTCTGCATCGCCAGCCCGTGGTGATGTCGGGATCGAACACGCACGGTCTGTTGGCTACGAGAAAATTCGTAAAAAATTCATCGTACGACATGCGAAAGTCGGCACTCGTCTCGAATTTCGTCCCCACGGGCGGCTTTTCTAGTGCAATAACGTGATCCTTAATTTCGATCACGTTCGCCATCGGTAGTTCGAGATTTTAACGAGAACGAATCATGCAGACCGTAGCAGACTATAGCGTGAAGAGAGCTAGCGTGTATGCATTCGATTGTGATTGAACGAACGCGGTGTTGCCAGCTCGCAGGGTCGAGATACCGCTAGGGACTTTTTTCTCTAGACTCCTCCTAAAAACCACTAGACTCTTGGACTTCGGTATCGACCAAAAATCATCCAAATTCTATGACTTTTTCACCTTGAAAAAATCACTAGACACGTTGAATCTAACCTGAAAAATTCCCAAGAGTGTAATGATAAAATAAAAAGAATGGAAAGATGATAACGCTAGGGACTTTTTTTATTAGCCGTGCTAAAAGCCACCAGACTTTTTGATTTCGGTATTGACCAAAAATCATCAAAATTCCATGACTTCTTCTCGTTGAAAAAACCACTAGACTCGTTAAATCTAACCTAAAAAATCCCAAAGAAGGCAACGATAAGATAAAAATAATGAAAACGAAAAACGAAGTCTTCGGAATTCGAAATCGAACGAGATGCAAGAACAAAAGTTTTATTCTTCGAGCATGTTCTACTGTACTTGGTTCTTTTGCGTATAGAAGAAAATCCTCTCGAAGAGTTGAAACAACCCACTTTTTCTACAAAGACCGAAAAGGCAGAAACATGTAACTGCTAGCTTCACCCGTTGTTTGCCCTAACTATTTTGGAAAGAAGTATATACATCGTGTATCCACTAGCAGGGAAGTTCTTTTCATTCAATAGCGAAAGAAAACGTTCAAGTTCATCTCGGTGCATCTTGATTAACCGTCTCAACGACCATGTTATGATTCAAGGGTAAGGTTATTTTTGAAAGGACTTAGTTGAACAAGCATTTTCCGTCAGAAACACCGAAACTCTCGGCTGCATTTTCCAATTACATATGGTTTACATAAATAATAAAGTTAGGAATGCTAAAAGCGATAACAGATTTATTCCGTTCCGCACGCGACCCTACTCTACCTGAAGCGCCTCTAGCGGACAAGATAAGAACATATTCATATTCCGCTAGCGACGTTCCCCACCACACAAGTTTCAAACCTGCCTGTAAGACAGCGAATGAGACGTTTGATAATTTCTCTATCGTCCATTTTGCTACGTCACCCACGGCGTTCACGAATCCACGTACATTATCCTTTCTCCGAGCCAATAGAAACGCTTCCAAGGTCCGAACGCGTAAAATTTGCGTTCACAAACCCGTCAACGACGACCCACAACTGTCCATAACCTAGTAAACTACTTGACGTACGAATAATCGGGCCTCGATAGTTACATGCCATCCAAAATCGAACGATTTCGCTTCAATAATTCATTAATTCACCCAACAATATCAATAAAAAACAATGGCTGTCGCCAAGCAAAACGGCAAAAAGCTCAAATGGGCTTTGGATTTTTCACACAAGTTTGTACTATTTATATATGTATATTTTTTCAATTTTCCAAACGCTTCAATGCCCAGGAAAATAATATAAATAGAGGTACTAATTATCGGATTGTTCAGAAATAAACAGAGCGTCGATCTGCCTTCACCGCCGGGTTACACTCCGGCAGGAGCTTTGTCCCACAATACGGAATTGCAGAGAGAGAACGATCCGAATCATCTGATTCTGAAGAAATCGTGGGATTTGGCGCTGGGACCGTTGAAACAAGTGCCCATGAATTTGTTTATTATGTTCATGGCCGGAAATTCCATCTCCATATTCCCGATAATGATGGTCGGCATGTTGATCATTAGGCCGGTGAAGGCTCTGTTTACGCTGCACCAAAGTTAGTAATCGATTTTTAATTATCTCCGCGATTATTGTTTTTCAAAATCAACGACCGCGACTATTCCACAGACGTTCGGTAGAGGTTGGAAATTGTATCGCGCTTTTGGCCTTTAGCCGATCCTATTCGCCATTCGGTGTTTTTATAGCGAGGCTTCATTTCAAGGAGATGAAAAAGTAGAGTTTTGTTTAATTAAGGGGTTATCTTTAGTTGTGTACGGAGAAATTACTGGATTTTTGTCATTATTGTGTCAATAACGAAAATAATTTTCAAGAAATCGTGTCTAACGTCTTCAAAAATAAAGTTTTGAGAAATACGATAGACTCGCAATGCTTCTGGCCGGGCGAGCCTAATAACAGGAATTTTGAAGAATATTTTTGACAAGAAATACTATCAGATAAAAACAAAAAAACGAAATAAAAGCATTTTTTTTTGTAATTTCCAAAGCAGAAACAAATTTGTGAAATAAATTAAGATGTTAATCCAATCGATGCATTAAATTTCAGCGTTTAAAGTGATAGAAGGCAACAACGCGTTCAGCCAAAAGTTCGTCTTCTTTCTCGGACAGCTGGTCAACATAGGCTTGGCTCTTTACAAGTGTCAATCTATGGGATTGTTGCCGACTCACGCCTCCGATTGGCTGGCCTTCGTCGAACCTCAGGCCAGAGTGGAATACTCGGGCGGCGGCTTCGTTTACATCTAGCGCCATTAACAAAATTACAAAAAAAAAAAAAAGTAATCTAATAAAACACAAAATTCTGCACCGTAAGAAAAAAAGATAAATTATTGTCCTACCGAATAATTCCGTTTCATACAAAACAAAAAGTTAGATCGACAGGATGAATATGTACAGTTTGTAGCGAGACGTTTATATATATTGAAAGATAAAATAATAACTGAAATATACGTAGCTTAGACGGAGAAATTTTTTCTATTTTCTTTGGTGTTAACCTCTAGAATATTAGTTTAGGTCCGAAAAAGTATGTACCTAAAGTTTGAGCGACCTAGCTCGTGTGTGAAAGGTCCCGCTAATTGATTTTCCCTTATTTTTTACAATTCTCGCGATGTCTCCCAAACTATGCTATTTTCAAGAAAATGTTGAAGAACTTGTTTTATCGAGAGTTTAATTTCCAAAAAAAAAAGGTTCGTATCAATTTTATCGAAAGCTGAACATTCATTCGGATATTTGCAAAATACTCAATTACGATTTGAAATAAGAGAAGACGGCATCTCACTCGATACATAAATATATTCTCTTCTCGTCCGCTTTCGTCCAATGAAGTATTGCCATAAAAAATCTTCTCGCCATAAAAAACTCAAATCGACAACATTAATTTGTTATGAAAATAATAACATATATTTCATTTTCAATACTTTGCATTAATTTTGCAAATATCCGAATTAATGTTCCGCTTTCGCCAAAATTGATACGAACCTTTTTTTTTGGAAATTAAACTCTCGATAAAACAAGTTTGCTAACATTTATTCATAAAAATCGGCAGGTATCGCGAGAATTGTAAAAAATAAGCAAAAATCGATCTTCGGGGCTTTTTCCTACGAACTTAGTAGCCTAAATCTCAGCTAGGTACTTTTTAGGACCCGAACAAACATTTCAGAAGCCAGCACGGGAGAAAATAGATTTTTTTTCTAACCGGTCTAACATAACTGCGTTTGATCATTATTTACATCGTCATTTTTATTTTTCATAAATGTACACCGTCGCCGTTCTTAATCCTACAGCCTCCGAAACTTCTACTTCTTCTTATGATCGTCAGTAAACTGCTTCAGCTTTTCCAATATCTTAGAGGGATCGTCGACCCTCGGCACCTGTTGAGATATTAATAGAAATGATTCAAAGCCGCTATCAATCATTCGTCGCTGCGCAACTCATCGAAAAAATAAAATACAAATAACTCCTTCATTTCCTACGCAATTCGCGCAATCACCTCATAATTTTGGCTAATGTACAAGCCAGCGTAAATTCCGATACCGAGAGTTATCTGCAACAAAGAAAAAAAACCATATTTTTAGGTTATAAAAAATATTGCGATTCATTGAGAAAATAATAATTAATCACCAAAAATTTGAACATTTTTCGGTTGAAAAATGAGAAGAACTTGGACCAGTGGTCAAAAATTAGACTGATGAGAATCAGATGAGAGCCGAAAAATCATTCGCTTTTCGTTTGACACTGGATAAACATCGACAGCATCCACAGTGACAGATACTTCGACGTGAGACAAGACTTATTTTTATGAATCGTTTTTAATCGGCGACAACTGTGCTATTATTTCTTCGTAATACAACGATTGTGCTAATTGGTTTGAATTCAACTATCGGTCAGCTGTAGCCAATCGCCATCGTCACCAACTTGCAAAAGAAAAATCGGAAAAGTCCTTGGAATTCCGCCAAGGCGAAGAAACGTCGACTGTTTTACCGACGATAAAAATTTGTCGACGTAAAATTAATTAGCTAATGAAATTGCGGTACTTTACGCAAAAAATACTCTCCTCAATTGATATAAATTTGGGTTGGCAATCGATGTAGAATTTATCAACGCCAGACCTGACCAACCTCAAAACCAGAAGAAACATTGAAGATTTCTTCCGCCTACAAAAATAATCCACCATTTTTTTTTCTTATTTCGGGTAGAAACTGAAATAAAGTTTGGTCGTTGATGAAATTCTATTTTATTGATGAAATTCTTAATCGATTCTCGAAGTATCATCGAACGTCTTTCGCTGTGATCAAAGATGAGAATAAATAATTAATAACTAATAAATAAAATAAGATCTCATCTCTGCTTTTGATTACGCAATTGTCGGTAAAAACGTTCGATAGCGTCTTCGAGCGCTCAAAATCTACCCAATCGCTATTTTCTCACATCGTCGATTTACCAAATCAAGTTATGAGAATTAAATTAATTTAGTTATAAATTAATTTTTACATTTTTAATTAAAACAAAATAACCAAAATTAAATCAAACGAGAGAAAAAGGTTGCCTGAAAATTTTCGAAACGCAGTCGATTTTCCTCGTTTTTCATGTGTGTAACATCAAAATTCCGGCCAATTACAAGACTTTACAATTTTTGTTACCGACCGAGCGTTAAAACAGATTTTTTCGGGTTCCATCTTCGCGAAAGCTGCGCGCGCAACTTTCCCGCGCCTCAGAAACTTCGATACCTAACCATTTTGTATTTTCCGTGCATTTCTACACGTGGTTTCTTCGATACGACGTCGTTTTCCAATTACAATTATCGTTTATGGTACGTGAAACGTTCATCGACGAGAGAAAAGATTTACAAAAATTAATTGAATTGATATTGAGACGCGTGAAGGAATTAATTCGTTACGTTAATCTTAATTTTAGGTTAACAATTGCACGAAACGATGGTGCGACACAACAATCAACTGCCGGACAATCTTCCACAATTGCAGAATCTCGTGAAACGCGATCCCGAATCATACAAAGAAGAGGTAAATCCAACGTATTTTTCGTTTTTCAATTACTTGAAAATTTGTTTGACACGACATAATGTAACGGTAAAAATATCACACGACTAAATATCACGGATGCAAGATAACAAGTCATGATACCGTATCGACGAAATATCACATTAAAAAGATATCACGTATTATTTCTCATTACGATTTGTCGAATTACGAGAATACACCATCGAAAAAATTTCATCCCGTTCTACGATATTTCACGGGTTTTATATTTTTTAATGTGATGTATCGTCTGTGCGGTATTTTCTCCGTGTGATATTTAGTCGCGCGATATAATGTCGACGTTCTTTCGTCGCGTTACAAAACGTGACGTAACCAAAACGTTTTGCTCATCGTAAATTTTTCTCAGTTCCAGCAACAATATCGTCACTACAAATCCACGTTGGAAGTGTTTCGTCTCACTCCGGACAAGTTCAACAAGAGTCTCGATGAATTGGTCATGTTCTTGGCCCAGGTGAGAATTAGTTGTATTACGTAGCGTCTTTTAGATTTTTCCTTTGCTTGAAACGCAGTCGATTCTTCAATCTGACACATTCGAATACTCATATATGTGTTTCCGCGTAGCACGCGCAAGTTTCAAAACTTTACAATATATTCCGAGGAATTTAAGATCCGATCGGTGCGTTAAGGGGTTAAGTCCGGTCGTTTACTGGAAAATTGAGCATTTTTTATGATTTTTCTTACTCCGTTGACGAATTTTTCTTAGAATGCACTTTACAGTATCAATTGCGAGATACATTGAGGTTCTCGTATGAATATTTTCACGAAAAAATGTTCAATTTTGAGGAAACTATCGCCGTTGTTGAAAATCATCTTTTTTTTTTCTCTCTAATATCACAAAATCATGAAAATCCTTCAATTTTCCCGCCAACAACTACATAAAACCCCTTGAGAGTAGTCAAGTGCTCATTCGAAAATCGACTGTGAATCGTACTAACATAATTTTCATCCTTACAACTTGACAAAACGCAAATTTGACTTGCCAAGAGACAAATTTATTATACGAGAACAATTTCCATTTCTCTTACAGGACTAAAAGCGTCGTTTGTCAAGTTGGAAATCTTCGAGAGCTTAATTTTTTCATCCATACGCACTGAAAACCCCAAAATAAAATAAACTAAAAAAACCCCCAAAATAAAATAACTTAAAATAACCCCAAAATAAAATAAATTAAAATAACCTCAAAATAAAATAAAATTTTAAAAAACCCCAAAATAACCTAAAAAATTTTCAAATCTTACTTAAAAATTTTAAAAAAAATTTCCACAATCATGGAAAAGTGTTTGGATATGTTGAAGAGCGATATCTTATGCAGAGACGATGTAATAAAACTTTTGTTCTCTCTCATCGGCGACGTTAGCGAACCGATGCCCGAAAGTTTGTTTCTGTACGGTCACGTGGCCACGGGCAAGTCGTTGATAATCCAAAAATTGCTAAAATACACTAAACACAATTACAGCATGATAAATTGCATCGAGCATCCGAACGCCCGTCACATTTACGATTATATAATCGAAGATTTGATCTCCCACTCGATCTCGTCGTTCGATGAATCAAAGATCGATCGAAAGTGCGATAATTTCCTAAATTTCTTGCACGCCCTTAAAACAATAACCGCCAAGGACGATCGTCCTATAATAATCGTTCTCGACAAATGCGATCGAATGCGCGACATGGACGTAAACATATTACCGGCTTTTCTAAGATTACGCGAATTATCAGGCGTCAACGTTTCCACAATTTTCATAAGCGACATAATTTGGGAAAAATATTACGTCAAAATAGGAGTTCAAGAACCCATAAAAATATATTTTTCACAATACAATCGCGAAGAATTGGCGCAAATTTTGTTCATCGACAAACCAAAAAATCACGAAGATGCGTTTTACAAGAATTATCTTAATTTATTTTTATCCGTATTTTTTCGTTTTTGTCGGGATCTCAACGAGCTTCGTTACATGGCGAGAATAAATTTTTTGAAATACGTCGAACCCATAGAAAATGGGAAATGCGATAAGAATGACGTTTCCGCGTTGTGGCGAAATATATCGAACGTTTTGAAGACGAATCTCGAAGTGATTTATTTGAGAGTTTCGACGGATGATTTTACGCAACGTACGGAATTGTCGCGTGAAATTGATTCAACGACGAAATTAGCTTTGAGTTTCGAACTTCCGTATTACGGTAAATTTCTTCTTATCGCGGCTTATCTGGCTTCGTACAATCCGGCTAAAGAGGACAAACGTTTGTTCATGAAACAAAGCGCGAAGATTAAAAAACGCAAAACGTCGAGTAAAAAAGCCGTCGTTATGACGACTCAAACGGGACCGAAGAGTTTTATTTTGAATCGCATGCTGGCAATTTTTTGCACGATAATCGAGGAAAAAGTCGATTTGAACGCGAATTTGTTGGCTCAAATACCGACGATGTGCCGTTTGGGAGTCATGGCGATCGTGGGGGATAATAATTTGGACGAACCGAAATTCAAATGTTGCGTCAGTTATGAATTTATCGCGGTTATTTCGAAAACCGTGGGTTTCGGTATTAAGAATTATTTATACGATTTTATACAGTGATGACAGATGTTGAGGATTTTGAGTCGCAATAAATATTCGCTTCGGTGTGGAATTGTTCGAACGATTCATTCTGCGTCCTGCTACGATTTGACGGTCGATGGTTGTTGAGGGATTGTGGTTGAGGTTTTGTGGAGAAATTGAGGGATTGCTTTTGTAATTTTTGGGTGAAAATGTTATTTTTTTCGTCGAAGATTTAATTTTTCGGTCAAGAATTTAATTTTTTGGGTAAAAAATCTCTAATTTTCGAGCGAAAAATGTAATTTTTGGGTAAGAAATCTAATTTTATAAATCATTTCGGACATTTAATTTTAGGATAAACAATTCCATTCTTGGGCCAATAATGTAATTATTGAGTGAAAAATCTAACTCTTGGGGTTGCAAATTTAATTTTTGGGTCGAGAATCTAATTTTTGAGTCGAAAATCTAATTTTTGGGTCGAGAATCTAATTTTTGAGTCGAAAATCTAATTTTTGAGTCGAAAACCTAATTTTCGGGTCGAAAATCTATTTTTCTGAATTAAAAACTCTAACTTTTGAAACAAAAATTCAATTCTACGGTAAAAAATCTCATTCTTGGGTCCAGAATCTAATTTTTGAGTGAAAAATCTAATTTTTAAGTTCGAAACTCTAATTTTTGGGTAAAAAATCTAATTTTTTCGTCGAGAATCTAATTTTTGGGTCGAGAATCTAATTCTTGAAAATCAAAAATCTATTTTTTTCATAAAAAATCCCATTTTTTAGTAAAAAACGTAACTTTGGAGCCAGAAATCTTATCTTAGGATAAAAAGTCTGGTTTTTTTGTCGAAAATTTAATTTTAATCCCGAAACTCAATCATTTCGGAAAAAACGACATTATTTCCCTCGTTAGTACCTTGCTATACGTTGTAATCAACCCTTTGCGGTCGTATTAAATTTCTACATGAGTGTTAGGCATGGGACCGCAAAGGGTTAAGACTACAGCGTATCCCAATAAAGTTACCTCGACATGGCTAAAAAATAATCACGAAAATCCCTCAATTTTCCTGCAAACAACCAAATAAAACCCCTCAATTCGCATAAATAACGTTATTCAATATCTTTTTAACGATTTCCGAAATGTTGAGGATTGAAATTTCTAACGCAGGTGGCCCATTGTTACGCGGACGAGCTGGTAACGTATCCCCAGGAAATCGTCGATATTCTGCAGACGCATAACACCATTCTCGACAATGAGATGCGAATGGTAAGCTCGAATATAATCCAACGATCAACAATAAAAAAATTTTAAAAAACCACATTTTTCAAATTAATATTTTTTTGCCATGAAGAATTTCTTTGGCCGATTACTTTTATTCATTAAAAGCTTCTCGAACGACGATTTAATTATTATTTCTCTGAATTTTTCTGTTATTCAATCTTTTATTCCCTTTTATTTATTATTATTATTTTTTTACATTATTTATTCCTGTTATTTATTTTATTTATTATTTTTTTCATTATTTATTTATTTTATTTATTTTATTTATTTTATTTATTTTATTTATTTTATTTATTTTATTTATTTTATTTATTTTATTTATTTTATTTATTTTATTTATTTTATTTATTTTATTTATTTTATTTATTTTATTTATTTTATTTATTTTATTTATTTTATTTATTTTATTTATTTTATTTATTTTATTTATTTTATTTATTTTATTTATTTTATTTATTTTATTTATTTTATTTATTTTATTTATTTTATTTATTTTATTTATTTTATTTATTTTATTTATTTTATTTATTTTATTTATTTTATTTATTTTATTTATTTTATTTATTTTATTTATTTTATTTATTTTATTTATTTTATTTATTTTATTTATTTTATTTATTTTATTTATTTTATTTATTTTATTTATTTTATTTATTTTATTTATTATTTTTTTTCAATATTTATTTCTTTTATTTATTTATTTTTATTCCTTCAATTATTTCTCACAAGGAAAAAAAAAAGATAAGTCGCTCTCCACTAACGTCGGTAATGAAGGACTCTCTCGAACTCGCACCAACAATTGTCTATCTCTCTTCAAAGATCTCAAGATCTCTAAAAAACGCAGCTACAAAAATAATCAATCAGTTCTTCTTCTCCAAACCTTTCGACGAAAGAATATTCGTTTTCATTTAATTTTTCCATTCCGCAGACATTTTGTCGCACGTTGATTCTATTGAGAAACAAAGGTCTCCTCGAGCCCACGGCTCTGTTGAGTCTCTTCTTCCAACTCCTGCGATGCCAGGACAAAGCTCTCCGACAATTTCTTCAAACTCACATAATAACCGACATAAAAAACGTCAACGCCAAGCACAAAAATGCAAAAATAAACACGGCTTTACAAAATTTCATGTTCACGATGTTAAAAGACACGAATACGAGAGCCGCAAAAATGTCGGCCGACATAATGATAGAATTGTACAACAAAAACGTTTGGAACGACGCAAAAACCGTGAACGTCATAGCAACCGGTTGTTTCTCAAAAATAACGAAAGTAACGGTGGCAAGTTTAAAATTTTTTCTCGGCAATGATACCGAAGAAAAAGGCAGCGACGAAAGTGAAAGCGACGACGAGCCAAACGTCAAAGAAGTCGCGATGGCCAACAAAGTTAACAAAAAATCGAAAAAACGTGAAAAACAATTGAAAAAAGTCAAACAATTGTTCGTTAAATCGAAGAAGAACAAATCGAAAGCTCCAATTTTCAATTTTTCCGCCCTTCATCTCATCCACGATCCCCAAGGTTTTGCCGAAAAATTGTTCAAACAATTGGAAAAGAACAACGATCGTTTCGAAATAAAATTGATGATCCTCGACGTTGTATCGAGATTGATCGGTCTTCACAATTTATTTCTATTCAATTTTTATCCTTACGTTCAACGTTTTTTGCAACCTCATCAGCGCGAAGTAACGAAATTGTTGCAATTCGTTGCACAATCGTCGCACGAATTGATTCCTCCGGACGTGCTCGAACCTGTTTTGAAGAGTTTGGTCAATAATTTCGTTACGGAAAGAAATTCCGCGGATGTCATGGCCGTTGGTTTGAACGCAGTGAGAGAAATTTGTTCGAGATGTCCTTTGGTGATGAACGAGGATCTTCTTCGTGATTTGGCGCAGTACAAAAATTATCGCGAACGCAGCGTTATGATGGCCGCGCGTTCGTTGATTTCGTTGTTCCGACACACGATGCCGGATTTGTTGCACAAGAAGGATCGCGGAAGGCCGACGGAGGCGAGCGTGGCTTTGGAACCGTTGAGATACGGTGAAATCGATGCGAAAGATTTCGTTCCGGGTGCGGAGATTTTGTTGGAAACCGGTCGCAAGGATTCGATCGAGATTGACAGCGACGATAGCGAAGATGACGACGAATGGGTGGACGTGGATCACAGTAGCGACGAAGAAGGTGGAGCTGAGGGGGATAACGACGACGTGGAGGACGAAGAAGACGAAGATGAAGACGATGAGGACGAAGATTCGGAAAAGATTACGAAAAAACGCAAACGCGAGAACGAGGACGAAAACGAAGAATCTACGCCGACGAAACGACTTAAAACCGAAGGTTTTGGGGATCGCAAGAGGGTTGGAAAAAAATTTAAGAGAACGAAACTCGATAGAAAGAAAGAAAAAATTTTGAGAATGGCGAAGGTGAAGATTGTGAAGAAGGAAGAATTAACGGCGGAGAAAAAAGCGAGAGCGTCGCAGATATCCGTCGAGCGTTTGCTTAACGACGATGATTTCAAGAGGATCGACACGGCGTTGGTTCAACGACAGACTGTTCATGCTAAACGCGGGCCTAAGAGATCGATTCAGGAGGAAAAACCACGGGGAGAACTCGTCAGGCTCGGAGATATTGAGAATATCTTTAAAAAACGCAAACACGACAAGCAAGCTCGTATGGAAACGGTTAAGGTTGGTGAAGGATTTTTATTAAGGGTTTCTGTAGAAATTTAGGAGCCTCTTGTGGGCTTACATGGGCTGTTGTTGATCACGGTGGTTCTTAATTTCTTGATGTCGGAATTTTTTTGGTATTTTCCTTCAGAAGTGATCAATGCGAAGAGGAAGAAAAATTCAAAAATAGAAGAAATGTGCATGCGTTTGGAATTTTGTCGGGGACATTTTTTATTACTTCAAAACTATGCATGATAAAAAAAAATGTCATTGGACAATTCTGTAGGAAATTTAATGCTCTACAAAAAAAGTTTCTTGTAAAATTTTCGTGAATCTGATATTTATTACGTAATAAGCAAAAAACTGGCTTTCTTATTTTCAAAAATCGATCATTATATTCAAAACGGGAATGCGACATCAAAAAGCTGCAAATAATTTTTTCTGTGCATTTAGAAATATGAAGAAACACGTAGCTTTTAATTAGTACATTCAATCAAAATTATAACGAACGCTGTAGCGAAAATAGTTTATGAAAAAATTAACCCTTTTTCGAAATGTGCGAGAATGGCTATTTTTTTTTTATATTTTAAGTATTAGGAAGATGTTTTATTTGTCAACGGTTTTTTTTTATCGCAGGAAGGACAAAAGGGAAGAGAACGTTTCGGCTACAAGGACGGTCGGCAGAATCCGCAATGCAGCACGACTAACAGGGAAAAGAAGAAGACGAAAGCCTTTCAAATGGTCAAACACAAAGTCAAAGGAAAGATAAAGCGTTCGTTCAAAGACAAACAAATTGCTCTGCGCAATCATCTCGTCAAGCAAAAACGAATGAAATAATTATTGTGTGCATAAAACAATAAATATTTGTAACGTTTCTATTTTTTTTTTCTTCGATTTTTGGTCGTAATCAAATTTTCTAGCCGCCGTTGATTGGAGAACATGGAAATTGTTTATTTTTCGCGATGATGAAGGGAAGATTTTGGGGTGTTGGAGCGGAGAGTGAGGATAAAATCAAATGATTTGGAAGGGAAACGTATTTATTGAGATTGAGATTGCGTTTACGGATCTCTGGTTGAACCCACGGTCTTACTGCCGCTACGCGGCGCTGCTGTAAGGGGAGGTTCAGAACACAACCTCAATCTTTGAGGAAATGAGGTAAAATTGTCATACATACCGTGTATCTAAATTATCATTGTAATATTCAAAAAATCGTTTGTAAATCGTAAGTGTGTCACAATGACCAAGTCGTGCGTTGTGCCGGAGCGTCGATCCGGTTATAAAACCGAAGAAACAAAATGTTCCGTTCTTCGTGTGCCAAAAGACTGAAACATTGAGAAGAAGCGATTCCCGGCAACGTGAAACTGCGAGCTTCACACGTTGTTTGCCCTAAACATTTTTAAGAGAAATATATACATCGTGTATCAACTAGCAGGGAAGTTCTTTTCATTCAATAGCGAAAGAAAACGTTCGAGTTCATCTTGGTGCATCTTGATTAACAGTCTTGGCGACCTGTTATGATTCAAGGGTAAGGTTATTTTTGAAAGTACTTAGTTGAACAAGCATTTTCCGTCAAAAACACCAAAACTTTCGGCTGCATTTCGCAATTACATATGGTTTACATAAATAATAAAGTTAGGAATGCTAAAAGCGATAACAGATTCATCCCGTTCCGCACGCGACCCTACTCTACCCGTAGCGCCTCTAGCGGACAAGCTAAGAACGTGTTCATATTTCCCTAGCGACGTACCCCCACCACACAAGTTTCAAAACCCGTATGCAAGCCCGTGGTTAGAGCCATGCCATTGGTCGCCTCCATCTCATTTCCCGATGAAACCCAATACCGAATTACCGAGCCGTTGATTCGCCGGATGCTGCGCAAGATAACGAAGCTGAAAAAGGTCCACGGACACGCCCACGTGTCGGATAAATTGGGATAAATATCACACACGATCTGGCACCACTGCGTCCGTCATGTGCGCAGTGTAAAACAGTATAAAACCTTTTTTAACACTCTTTCAAACTACGCGACTGACGCAACGTCGAATCAAACTTATGGCACGCACGTCGCGTTATTAATTTCTTTTCTATCAAATATCTTCCTGGAATTTGTAAATCTCTTTTTTTTTGTCGTTTGTTTTCGGCGCATACGCGATATGCTCCGGACGCGTTATCCCGATCTCGGGAAACATCCTGCGACGGAAAACGTATGAGAAAAATACATTTCCGCAATGTCCAGTGGATGAAAGCTGTTTGATAAATATATATAGATATATATTTATCTGTATATATATATATATATATCGGCGCCAAAACTTCCCGAAGGTGCTTTCTCTCTCTCTCTCTCTCTCTCTTTCGTTTACACGGAAACGAGTAGAGGCGCAAGGTGGGTCCCTCTTTTTTCCTCTCTCTTTCTCTCTTTCTCTCTCTCTCTCTCTCTCTCTCTCTCCTTCTCTCTCGACTCGGGTTCCGAGAGTCCGAGATAACTGTAAAATGTCATCGACGACGAATTATATGTGTGTCACAATCGGAAACCCGCATTTCGGACGTTCTTTTATCCACGCGACTCTTTCTCTGTGATTATCCTTCAATTCGAACAACATTCCAACAATATTTCATCCTTCGGTAAGATTTTTATGTCTCGCAAGTACTTTCTTCTTATTTTGTTGCTTTTTTTTTTTCACCCCGTTATCTATATTTTTTTAAAATTAGCGAGAGGTTTGATCGCGGGTATGTTTATGCGTGTTTGAGGTGACGTAAATAAATCTTTGAATTTGTGATTTTTTTAATCGCGATTGTTTTGTAACTGGGAAAATAGTCCTGCAATATTGCATCCTTCGTGGAGGTTTTGGGGAATTGCCAATCCTTTTTTTGGATATAGTTTTTTTGTATATTTTTTGTTCCGTGTTATCTGTAATATTTTTGGATTCTGTATTTTTTACGTTTCGGTGAGATCTTGACGTCTCGCAGTTCTATTTTTTTTTTGCACGTATGATTTGGGGTTTATTTTATTAGCGAGAGGTTCGATCGCTCCGGCGCGGACTTAGATTTGTGGAAACGATGATGTGAATAAATTGTTTCAAATCGAATTCATTATTTTTAATTTTGAAACAATATTTCAGCGATATTTTATCCTCCAGTATGATTTTAACGTCTCGCAAGTTCTTGTATGTATTTTGCTTTCTCGTTTTTTTCCCTCCGCGATCACGCGAATAAATCCTTGGATTAATATTTTTTTTTGGTGACAATCTTTCTTTTGCATAATTTAATTTGATTTTCGTTTGTTTACTCGTCACTCGTCAATTCTCCAAGGAAATTATTGCAACGAAGTATGAAACGATAATATATTCCACGCGTCTACTATTTTTTTTACCAGTTTACCTTGTCGAATGCTCATTTATGATCAACGTAGAAATTCCTGCCGAGGATGACGATCCGACGAACGGTTTTTTCATTGGTTCCGTTGGTTTATCTTTCAGCGGCCCGCGACCGAGACATGGAGGGACCAGAAGTGACGTTTCTCTTTCAATTCGGTCTTCTGCGAGATACGATGAGCGTGGAGGCGAGTGCCTTAACCCTGAAGGCCCTTAAGGAGCACGCCTGTGATTTCATCAACACCAAGTGTCCGGATCACGGATTGAGCCAGCTTTACGAGAGACTTTTGCTCTTCAAACACGACTACGGTTCCACGAACATACTTCACCTCATCACAAACGCCACCGAAGTCGTGGACGAGACTTTGGTCGAGATTGTTTTGACCGGTAAACGATTTAACGCGTTGCAATATTTTTACGAAGCAATGAAAGTAATAATAATAATGATACTAATTATTATTATTATTAGTATAATAATAATGATACTAATTATTATTATTATTATTAGTATAATAATAATGATACTAATTATTATTATTATTATTATTAGTATAATAATAATGATACTAGTTATTATTATTATTAGTATAATAATAATGATACTAGTTATTATTATTATTAGTATAATAATAATGATACTAATTATTATCATTATTAGTATGATAATAATGATACTAATTATTATTATTATTAGTATAATAATAATGATACTAATTATTATTATTATTAGTATAATAATAATGATACTAATTATTATTATTATTAGTATAATAATAATAATACTAATTATTATTATTATTAGTATGATAATAATGATACTAATTATTATTATTATTAGTATAATAATAATGATACTAATTATTATTATTATTAGTATAATAATAATGATACTAATTATTATTATTATTAGTATAATAATAATGATACTAATTATTATTATTAGTATAATAATAATGATACTAATTATTATTATTAGTATAATAATAATAATACTAATTATTATTATTACTAATACCATTATTATACTTATTAAGTATTATTATTATTATTATTTTCAATCAATAATATATTATTAATCAAAATCGTGTCAACGTCTAATACTACTCATAATAATAATATTATAATAATATCACGCTACAGCGTAAACCTCCTTTTTTGGGAATCTAAAAACGACGTAAAATCCGAATCGCAGCTTCAATAATTTCACAAAACGACAATGCAATAAAAAAAAAAAAAAAAAATTATATTTTCGAATTAAATTTCAGCCCAAGTGCCGAGCGAGGAAGTCGTAGTTCGTCCTCACGCTCTGGCCGTTCATTCCTACAAGATTCCAACGTTTTGCGATTTCTGCGGAGAAATGTTGTTCGGTCTCGTCAGACAGGGCCTGAAGTGCGAAGGATGCGGATTGAATTATCACAAAAGATGCGTGATAAAGATTCCGAACAATTGTTTGCAAGATCCGAGTCAACGAAGACGAAGCTCGACGCTTCTTAACGTTCCACGATCGCCGAGTCAAGGCTCGACGAGCAGTTTGACGAGCGCCAGCGACGATAATCCGAGCTCGGTCGCGACCCCGAACACGAGCCAGAACAACAGCACTCTGGTAAGCTCGTTTCGACGTTATCTCATGGAATGATTCTTCTCATTCCAACGAACGAGCGAAATTACCGTCCTACAAATCCGTCCGAAATGTCGAACATTCCACATTTGTTCTGCGTTTAATTTTTTTTTTTCGTAAGTCGATTGAATTGTAAACAATCTCACGAGCTTCGGAATGTGCTTATTCTCATTGTGAATTCCTTTGAATTTTTATCATCGAAGGAAAGAAGGTTTTGTAGGTGGAATTTTGAGAAAAAAAATGATTAATTGCGAAATCGTGAGACTGAAAGTCATTTTTAAATCGAAGGATTGTGAATTGGCACGGCTGCAGCGGCGACGAGAGCTGGGAATGGAGAAAGGAGATACGAGATAGAATTAATATTTGTTTTATATATTGCGGGCGATGGATATACGCATTTTATTTTATAACTTAGTTGGGGAAAATTATAATAAAAAATTGTAAGGAACAATCGTTACTTAGACTTATTATTTATTTTATTACCATTGTTATTCGTATTATTGTTATTCTTATTCATATACATGATTATTTTTAATATGGTTAAACTGTTCATAAAATTCTTGGAAAAATAAAAACAGAGATATATTTATAATTATTATACTCATCAGTCTTATAATAATAATTATTATTATTATTATTTGTCTGTTTCTATTTTTCTGTGAATTTTATAAAAAGTTTAATTATGATACAATTATGATCAGAATCAAAATCGTATCAACGTCAAATAATAATAATATAATAATTATATAATTATAATAATAATTATATTATTATTATTATTATTATTATTATTATTATTATTATTATTATTATTATTATTATTATTATTATTATTATTATTATATAATAATTATTATTATTATTTGAAATTGATACGATTTTCATTATAATCATAATTGTATTATAATTAAACTTTTTATAAAATTCATATAAAAATAAAATCAGAGAAATGATAATAATAATTATTAATAATAGATAATAATAATAATTATTATTATTATCATCTTAATGCTGACAGAGAAATATATAGATAGATTTCTGCTGATAGAGATAATAATAGAAATAGAGAAATAACAATAAGTATTATTATTATTATTATTTCTCTGTTTTATTATTATCTATTATGATTATCTATTATTATTATTATCAGACGTTGATACAATTTTGATTGAATCCGCCCGTCGCAAGCTCGTGAATCTCAATGTAAGAACAATTTCCAGGCGATCCCGAGCATAATAACTCCGAAACAATCGAGATCACCGTCTTTGGGTGGACGGCCCGTTTGGGTGGAGCGCGAACTCGCCACGCGCATCAAAATTCCTCACACCTTCGTCGTTCACACTTACACCCGACCGACGGTGTGTGGCCTTTGCAAAAAGCTTCTCCGAGGACTGTTCAAGCAGGGATTGCAGTGCAAGGACTGTCAGTACAATGCGCACAAAAAATGCATCGAAAAAATTCCCAAGGATTGCACTGGCGAGAATCCCAAAGACACGACCGGTAATTATATTTATATTATATTTATATTATATTTTTATTATATTTATATAATATTTTTATTATAATTATATTATATTTATATTATATTTATATTATATTTATATTATATTTATATTATATTTATATTATATTTTTATTATTTTTATATTATATTTATATTATAATTATATTATATTTTTATTATTTTTATATTATATTTATATTATAATTATATTATATTTATATTATATTTTTATTATGTTTAGATTATATTGATTATTATATTATTATTATATTAGATTTCGTTGGTTGAAAAAGATTTTAGGAGGCGGGTTTGTGGAATTTCCATCGTTTTGTTCTAATTGTTTTTTGTTGATGAAGCAGCAGAGTATCCGGACAGCGGCGTAGGAAGCGAACCCGATGGCAGATGCGACGGCAGAAACGAAGAGGCCGATGGTGACAGCGACGCCGAATCACCACCGAGACCGACGCAAATTGCCTACGCACCCGCGGAAAATAAACTCAATGGAGAGTACACGGTTAGCAATATTTTTTCTAACTAATTTGATGATGAAAAAAAAAATATACACGCACAGTTTTCGATATTTTATCCCTTGGTGTGAATATGGGTCACTCGTGAGTTGGCGCGATGGAGCGATGTGGAGGTTTTAATTCGTTTGTGTGGGTTTATTGTTTGAATGAATGATCGTCGCAGTGATATGATGATTTGTAGTTTTAGTGGGATTGTTGATGAGATTTTGGGAATTTTGGCGGTTTTTATGAGTCGAAGATGACGTTACAGACGCTTTAGCTTCTGTAATTTTTCAGTTCAATCAGTAATCAGTTCGGTAATCGATTCAGTAATCACTTCGGTAATCAGTTTTTCGCAGATTAGTTAGAATTAGTTCTAAAAATGTTTGATATCGACTTTTTTTTCACGGTTTTCACTGCAGGATCTGATTCCAAACCGCGACGACGCATCCTCCGATGATTCACGAAAGTCCAGGCCTTCCAGGTGAGATATCGAATTAAAAAAATGTTAATTATCAATTAAAAAATGAAAAATATATATATATATATATGTAACTAATTAATTAATTTAAAAAATCATGTTGGAATTTTATAGATATTACATTTTAATACGATTTAAGGTGTATAATAAATTATATATATTATAAATGATTATATTATTTTATAAATAAATTAATGAATAAATACATATATCTATGTATATAAATAAAATTAAATATCAATAAAATATATAATAAATATAATATATATAAATCTTCAATTTCAAATTTTTCGTCATTCAGTTGCAGCTCAAGCCCGAGTAATTACATTCCATTGATGCGCATCGTGCAGAGCGTGAAGCACACCAAAAGACGGGGTTCCAAAGTACTCAAGGAAGGATGGATGGTTCATTTTACGAATCGCGATCGCACGGTTAGTCGCAAAATTAGTATTTTTTTTTTTTTCATCGAACATTCGGTCGTGAGATTCAATGTGAAAACGAATTGAATTTTGTGACGATTCGCAGAAGCGAAGACACTACTGGCGTCTGGATACGAAAGCAATCACGCTTTTCCAAAGCGACAGCGGATCGAAGTATTACAAGGAAATACCTCTGGCGGAAATTCTGGGTACCGAAACTGCGAGGCCCCTTCATTCTCGTGAGTACTCTTTTCAACATTTTTCAATCAAACTTTCCTATCCTTGTCTGTGGTATCTATCTCAGGCTATTTCAAAAATAAATTGTATTTTCTTTGGTGCTACGCTCCGATATGTTAGTTTGACTGACTGACTGACTGACTGACTGATTGACTGATTGACTAATTGACTGATTGACTGATTGACTGATTGACTGATTGACTGATTGACTGATTGACTGATTGACTGATTGACTGATTGACTGATTGACTGATTGACTTATTGACTGATTGACTGACTGATTGTCTGATTGACTGATTGACTGATTGACTGATTGACTGACTGACTGACTGACTGACTGACTGACTGACTGACTGATTGACTGATTGACTGACTGATTGACTGATTGACTGATTGACTGATTGACTGATTGACTGATTGACTGATTGACTGATTGACTGATTGACTGATTAACTGACTGACTGATTGACTGATTGATTAACTGACTGACTGATTGACTGATTGACTGATTGACTGATTGACTGATTGACTGATTGACTGATTGACTGATTGACTGATTGACTGATTGACTGATTGACTGATTGACTGATTGACTGATTGACTGATTGACTGATTGATTAACTGATTGACTGATTGACTGATTGACTGATTGACTGATTGACTGATTGACTGATTGACTGATTGACTGATTGACTGATTGACTGATTGACTGATTGACTGATTGACTGATTGACTGATTGACTGATTGACTGATTGACTGATTGACTGATTGACTGATTGACTGATTGATTAACTGATTGACTGATTGACTGATTGACTGATTGACTGATTGACTGATTGACTGATTGACTGATTGACTGATTGACTGATTGACTGATTGACTGATTGACTGATTGACTGATTGACTGACTGACTGACTTACTTACTTACTTACTTAATTACTTGCTCACTCATTCACTCATTCACTCACTCACTCACTCACTCACTCACTCACTCCTTCACTCACTTACTTATTAAAAAGTTGGTAAAAGCCAGTAGCTCGATATATCCATTCCGTTTTTTACAGAATCGACGCATTGTTTCGAACTTCGGACGGCAAATGTGGATTATTACGTTGGCGAGGAATGCGAGGGCGGTGCCGGAGGTCAAGTTCCCGCGCCTGAAAGCGGAGTCGGAACTCATTTGGCCAGAGCTTGGGAGACTAGCATACGACAGGCTTTGATGCCGGTCACGAGTTCGACGAGCAGTAAGTCAAACGCGAATTATTCGATTATTCCGTTCGGCAGAGTTCTCATATATCTTTTTTTTTTTTTTTTTTTTCATTCTTTTCTCGGTCCGTTGCCATTTGTCTATTTTTTTTTCATTCTTTTCTCCGATCCGTTCTCATTTTTAAGGTTTCGTAAAAATTTAGGAACCCTCAAGGTTTCGCCGAGATAAAATTTGGTACACAGACGTAGATCGGTGATCCAAATACGAAAAAAAAAATATTTATGGAAAAGAAAATTTTTTTTTCAATCCCTCCGTCAGATTAAAAAGTGTACACGACATTTTTTTCTGCTCACCCCATTGAGTGACGTGTCTTTAAATACGTCCCTTTAAATGCAACAAATAATATCCTAAGACTTTTTCATTTTAACCCTTCACTCACGAGACATCAGCTCTCAAAGTCGTCATCAGAACGTCTCCCCCCCTCTAACTTTCAAACCGTCGATGCAAAAAATCTGAAAAAATTCCACAATGTCAATAACTACCACGCAATGACTACGAAACGATACAACACTACTCGACAATTTTTTTTCTATTTTTTTCCCCTTATTTTCCCCAATACGTCGTAATTTTTCTATTTTTTTTTTCTCCTTTTCTTTCTTCAGATCAGGAAGAATCCACAGAACCGGAAGAGAACATAACGGACATGTCTCAACTCTACGAGATCTTCCCGGACGAAGTTCTCGGTTCCGGTCAATTCGGCATAGTCTACGGCGGTGCTCATCGCAAAACCGCTCGAGCAGTTGCCATTAAAGTAATCGACAAGCTTCGTTTTCCCACGAAACAAGAAGCCCAGCTCAAAAACGAGGTCGCGATTCTTCAGAATCTCTCTCACAGCGGTGTCGTGAATCTCGAGAGAATGTTCGAAACCCCGGAACGTATATTCGTCGTGATGGAAAAGCTCAAAGGCGACATGCTCGAAATGATTCTCAATTCCGAACGTAGTCGATTGACCGAACGTATAACAAAATTTTTAATAACTCAAATACTCGTCGCACTTAAACATCTTCACAGCAAAAACATCGTTCATTGCGATTTAAAACCCGAAAATGTTTTATTGAGCAGCAACAGCGATTTTACGCAGGTTAAACTTTGCGATTTTGGTTTTGCTCGAATAATCGGTGAAAAAAGTTTTCGCAGAAGCGTTGTTGGAACACCGGCTTATTTGGCACCGGAAGTATTGCGTAACAAAGGTTACAATCGTTCTTTGGACATGTGGAGCGTCGGTGTGATCGTTTACGTGTCTTTGAGCGGAACTTTTCCGTTCAACGAGGACGAAGATATCAACGAACAAATTCAAAACGCTGGTTTTATGTATCCACCGAGTCCTTGGAAAGAAATATCATCGGATGCCATTGATCTTATAAATAATTTGTTGCAAGTCAAGCAGAGAAAACGTTACACCGTTGACAAGAGTCTTCAACACGTTTGGTTGCAAGATTATCAAACTTGGTGCGATTTGAGACAATTGGAAGTTCAAGTTGGTTGTCGTTATCTCACTCACGAGAGCGACGACGATCGTTGGTTGTCTCACGCGAGTAGACGCGCATGACACGATTATTTGCCTAACGTTAACATCGAAGCACCGACGAATCCTCCACCCATGCACAAAGGATGGGCACGAAGCGCGAGAACGACTCTGAGAAGATTCATTCGGGCTTGATAGAGAAAAAAACATTTTTTTACGGTTTGAGTAATTCGTTTTCGCGTTTCGGGGAGTTGTTTTTTTTTTTTCTCCGCGGTTTCGAGGGTTGTCGGGGGATTTGTTGCGCGCGTTGGCGAGTTTTCTTGGTGTAAGAACGTGAGTGGATTTTTTTTGGGGGATTTATTGATCAATTTTTGGGGTTTTGAAGTGGAAATTAGGGAAAGTGAAAGGGAGGAAAAATTGATTTGGTTGAAATTTGAAGTTTATTTTTTTTTCTGAGTGGTTTTGAGGGTTGTTGGGGGATTTTTTGGATTCGTTGGCAAGTTTTCTTGATGTGAGAACGTAAGTAGATTTTTTTGGGCGATTTATTGATCAATTTTTGGGGTTTTTAAATGGAAATTTTGGATAATGAAAGGGAGGAAAAATTAATTTGTTTTCGCGATTCGGGGGTTTATTTTTTTTTCTCCGTGGTTTTGAGGGTTGTTGGGGGATTTTTTGTATTCGTTGGCGAGTTTTCTTGATGTAAGAACGTAAGTAGATTTTTTGAGGGATTGATTGATCAATTTTTGGGGTTTTTAAATGAAAATTCTGAAAAATGAAAGGGAGGAAAAATTGATTTGGTTCAAATTTGAAGTTGGTGAACCGATTTTGACGGCTTCTCGGAGCTGTAGCATCTACTGGTGTATACTTTATACACGTTGGAAACTTTTATGAGCTGTTTTGGTACCTTTTTGACGACGATGAGAGACAAAATTGGAGGAAATGGCGAAAATGAATTTTTTTTTGACGTCAGTCGTTTGGAAAATTTGGTGATTGATCAAAATTGATTAATTTGATGAATTTGGTAGCAGATAGGTTTTTACAGCGAGAAAAGGACTTGCCAACGCGTGTATTCACGTTACTCAACTCAAACGCTACTCAAGAAAAATAACAAAATTGCGGGGAAAAAATAAAAAAGGCGGGAATTTATTACACAGCCTAATAAGTCGAGATTCCGCACGAAGGAATCTCCGGACTGCTCGAAAATACGCGTGATCTTACTCGAATCAACGCGTATCCGTCGATATTCGCACACGAAAAAAAGAGTCATAGACAAAATAGGGAGAACGAAAGAAAAAAAACAAGCGAAAACAGCGAAACGATTAACTTATCAAAACGTTTATGGACAGGGATGGAAATTCTTTCGATACAATGACGTATTTTAAATACTTTGAACACCAAATTATCACGCATTTATTGCCATTGAATATCAGAATAAATTCTGGAATTCTTCATTCAGCCAAATTATTTATTATTATCAGAAAAATTGTGGAAACCAAAATTTTTCTATGATGATTAATCGCAGTTACTCGTTCGAAAAAGTATTTCAAATACATTTCCATCGAATATCCATCCCTGGTAGCGCCAACGAGATGAAAAAAAAAAATTATATCTACAGGATGGTCCACGCAACGCGTGCACCGTTATAATTTCCAAAGTATGAGTTGCACGAAAAAATGTTATGTACAAAAGTTGCATGGTTCAAAAGGGTGCACTACGCGGTGCATCAATTTTTTTTATAGGTCTAAGCGTTTCGAAGATTTGAAGGACAACTTTGTTTTTTTTAACGGATCGCTATATTTTTTATAGCAAAATATGGTGGAGAATCGAATTCTGAGTAAAAAATGATTGACCTTTATTAGCCCTTAACCTAATAGCTAACGAGTAATTTCACTTTGTTACTTGAAAATTTTCTTCGCGTAATATCAAATTGGAGATTCAACCTCATCACAGATTTCCGCAGGACACTTACGTCAGTTGCGACAAGCCACCGGTCGCTCACCGTCACGCAAACATCGCTGTCCTGCGAAAATCTGTGATAAGGTTGAATCTCCAATTCGACATTGCGCGAAGAAAATTTTCAAGCAATAAAGTAAAACTACTCGTTAGCTATCAGGTTTAAGGCTAATAAAGGTCAATCATTTTTCACTCACAATTCCATTCTCCACCATATTTTGCTACAAAAAATACAACGATCAGTTTAAAAAAAACAATGTTGTCCTTCGAACCTTCGAAACCCCTCGACCTATAAAAAAAATTGATGCGCCGCGCAGCGCACCCTTTCGAACCATGTAACTTTTGCGCATAACATTTTTTCTCGCAACGCGTACTTTGAAACTTACAACGGTGCACGCTTTGCGTGGACCACCCTGTATAATACTCTATCGTAGAATAAACAGGCGACGGTTTTCGACGATTCTCTCACCGTTAAACCGCGCCTTTTCACCTTTTCAAATTTTAATAACGATCCTTCAAAGCTTCTAGCTCTTAAACAAAACAAAAAAAAAAAAAAAACAAAAAAAACGAACATAATTCGCCTTTGCGCGAGTGATTGTAGAAATTTTTACGATAAATAGATAAGCTTATGATTTTTTTTACGACATCGATAAGCAACGCCCGAGACGTCGACGTCGTCGTCGTCGTCTTCCGGTTTCTCAATAGCGAGCGCGAATAGTTTTCGGGCTCGTTTAGTCTTCCGGTTTCGAGTATTAGCGACGAATATTCTGCATTCCAATGTTTTTTTTTTTTTTTGTTTTTTTTCTTCATAGATTTTCGAGACATTCCGCCATGAATGGTCCGAGAAATAAACATAATTTAGACGAAAAAACGTCTTAAGGACGTCTCAAGGATGAGAAGAAGAAAAAAAATTTATCCAAGCTCGTTATTACGACGATTAAGATCGGCTGTGGCGCGAATTCCGGAATTGCGCTTCGTTAGCTTCGTTAGTGTGAAAATTGCTGATTTTGGTACTATATGCCTTTAGCGCACTGCCAATTTGAGAAGAAATCTTTGAAATTTCTACGTTGCAACGCCGCAACTGCTACGAATTGTCTTGAGAATTTTAATATCGTGGCCAATTGCGGATCGATGATTGATTGATAATTCAGAGATGCGATGGTTTTTTATTTTATTTGTCGCGGTTTTTGTTCGAAATTTTTTGTTTTTAAAAATTTTTTTTTAAGTCATTTGACAAAAGACGATTCGCATTTTGCGCTATCGACGTTTTTATATCGGGTTGGCAACGAAGTCGTTGCGAATTTTATCAATGGGTGAAGTCACCATATTCTTTCGTTTCGTCAACGTCGTCAAAGCACCTGATCTATATTGTTTTATCGTTGTTCGGACTTCCACCTTTGATTAAGTAGAAAAATGGTATCGATCGGTTATTTAGTTTCGTTTTTATCCCAATTTAAAAATGAACGGACCTTACGTCCGTCCTCCACGATCTTACCGACTAGATACGAATTTTCATTTAGTCCGAAGTTATTCGTGAAGGTTTATCGTTGTTGAGAATATCGATACAAATGATTTTATCGATGAAGAAAGACGAAAAAAAAAAAAGAAAAAAACGTTCGGCCCGCGACGACCAGTTCCGACGATACGCGTAAAAAAAAAAGCGAGCTCGAGTCAATGATAATTAAGTTGCGGAATTTTAGGACGTTTGATCCAAGAGCACCGAACAAAATTGATTAATCGTAACGTTTCCGCGAGCGATGAAAGCTCACGTATCGTAAAACCATTTTACATCTAGTTTGCGGGATAATAAAAAAACGAATACGAAGATTAGATTTAGCGCAGAAAATTTAGTGCAAACGCTTGTTAAAAAAGAAGAAGATGATGGAGCGAATGAAGAAGGAAGCAACATCGCGTGTGAACCCGGTTTGGGCTAAGGACATTTTTCAGTCGTGTAATACGACCGAATATTATTCAATAACAAAGACGTACAATTTGTGACCTGGTTGTGGGATCTGATTATTTATATCTCAGCTTATTATTTTTTACACGATATTCGTTTATCAAATAACCGTTCGTCAATCGAAAAACAAACAAAAAAAGGAACGAATCAAACTTTTATAGTATATATAAATTATGAGATTGAGCTTTAAAGCCGTTTAATTGTATATTACACAATAATTATATCGCGCATTCGTTCAATCGTATTGCATTAAGAACGATCGTGCCGATAACCGCGAAGATGCTGGCATTTTTATTTACCGCAAAAAAAAAAAAAAAAGACGAAGAAGAAGAAAAAACAAACTGTCATTATAGCATTTCGCTCTGTGTATGTTTATCACATCGTTACGAAACATTCCCCATTGTTACAATTTTTATTGTTATCGTCCGAAAATACGATAATTCTCATCGCAATTATTTATCCCGAATTAATTGTTAACCTTTAATCAAAGATCTGAATTTAAATAAATAATTAATACCTAATTTTACAATTACGGGATATAACCGTATTATACATATATATTAATTAATTATACACATATACGTATACATATATATAACGAGATTATTCAATTGCATTGAAATACACAAACGTATGTTATTCACTTATTTTAATGTTACGAAATATACATTATTTTTATAATCCAAACATGAAAATTGGGCTAAAAATGTGTGTCAACAAAAAAAAAAAAAAAAAAAAAAAACTAATTAACGCGTTTAAAACAAACGACGAAGTACCGTAATTTTTTTTTTTTTTTTTCGACCATCAACCAAAGGAAACGGAGACAATTGCTGGTGGAAATAATGACCGTTTTCGAAGCGTGTCCATCGTCGACTCGTGACACGGTCAGTGGATCAAATTTCTTCAAACAGTCGACACCTTCGATTCGCACGAAAATCCGCGCAAATGTCGTGCAAAAAAAATATTTTGATAATTTATTTATTCGCGATATTGCCGAATTTCGACGTAATTAATAGCGAATGGGTGGAAATTCCTCAATTTTCCGACGAATCGAAGATATACAGGCTGCCGTTTACGAAATACGATCACGGGGAAAAATATTTCGCGCATAATTCGGATAATACGGCGATCAACGGTTTTGGGAATACGAGTAAGGAGTTCGCGGATGGATTTCGCAGGATTACGATCGTCAGGCAACCGGAATTCGTCGAACAATCGGCAAAACCGAATTTTCACGTCGTTAATACGTCTCCGATTGCGTTGATTGTGGAAAAACCTCATGATTTTGGGATTAACGGAGGTAATTTCGCGCAACTTCCGGTTGAGACGACGGATCGCGTTCCGGAGAACGTTTTCGAGGACGAAGGGGCGAACGTGGAGGTGGATAACGACGGGGTCGAATCATCGACGCTGGGTGACGAAAAAATTGTGATCGATGGAGGTGACGGCGGGAATTCTGGCGAACCGGGACGTCCTGGGGAAGAGGACGACGCGACGAAGCCGGAGGACGATTACGAGGGTGGTTTTTTGGCTTACATGCCGATGGAATTGTTCAAAAAGGTTCACGCTACCTTGAAGTCTCAGCCGACGACTGTCAAGGGAAAATTGAGTTTTTTGAAGCGTTTCGAGATTACGCTTCTCGCGGAAATTGGTGAGCTTGGGAGTTTTTTAATCAGTTTATTTATTGTGTGATAGTGATAATGATAATAATAATAATAATAATGATTATAATAATAGAAATAATCATAGTAAAAATAAATATGATCATAATAATAATAATAATAATCATAATAACAATAATATTTTGCAGATATTATTATAATGAATTATTGTATCATTATAATTAATTAATGATCATAATAATAATAATAAAAATAATAATAATAATAATATTTTGCGGATGATACTATAATTAATTATAGTATCATTATAATTATTCAATCATCATAATAATAATAAAAATAATAATAATAATAATATTTTGCCGATATTATTGTAATTAATTATAGTTTTATTATAATTAATTAATGATCATAATGATAATAAAAATAATAATAATAATATTTTGCGAATATTATTATAATTAATTATAGAATGATCATAATTAATTAATCATCATAATAATAAAAATAATAGTAATAATATTTCGCGGATATTATTATAATTAAGAATTTGTGGTTTTTCATCTTTTGTTCTTCCTTCAACCGATTTTATTCCCAGCAATAATTCTAATAACAATAATAATCGTTATGATATTTCGAGGATGTTATTATAATTGAAAATTCATCACCGAACCTGTTTTTTTCTCTAGAGAAACGATTGGTCCCGGTGATAAATCCGGTACGAAGAAAAAGAGAATCGCGCGGTGATCACGGATGGGACGATAACGAAGAAAGTATCGGTTTTCCTTCGCTGGAGGGAGCATTGATGGCAATTTCCTTTTTAACATTCGCAGTCTATCTCGTACAAATGGTCATGGTAATTTCCGTGGCTTCTCAAGGGCGCATCACGATAGTTCTATTTTTGAATGAATTCACGCGTAAAACGTTTTCTCGTGTTACAGATGCTGTTCAGGAATTTGGGGAATACCGCGAATCCCATTAATTCCATCAATACCGGACAATTAGCGACGGTTCTGTTGAACAGGAACAAACGTTCGGACGACGAATTTACGGAGCAAACCGCTCGGATTTTACATTATATCGACAAATTCGCGCAATATCGATCAACGATGCAGTGAGATTTACTGTATTTCGTACATTGAATGAAGTATAATAAATAAAGTTCATATAAGACCGATAAATATATCATGATAATATAATATATGTTGTTATATATATATTTATATTATTGATAATGTCGATGGAATCTATATGTATAATTGATAGAAAAATTCGCGCCCTTTTTACCGTTTGAATTTGAATTTGTTTCCCTCCTCTCCGAGACTACGATCGAAGCGCCGATCGGTGGCGCGGCGATGATTCGTACCATTTTGTGTGAAGAAGCATAATCACAAACCACGATTTTACAGGTCTTGAAACTTGTGAATAAGTTCTTACCTTGTCCGCTAGAGGCGCCTCAGGTAGAGTAGGGTCACGTGCCGAACGGAATGAATGTTATCGCTTTTAGCATTTATAACCTTATTATTTATGTAAACCATATATAATTGGGAAATGCACCCGAGGAGATTCATGACCTGTAAGACCGTGGTCAAAACCACCCGTAATCTCCTCTCATTCCATTGCGATTACACTTTTTCTCGCAGCATCATCGGTCCATCGTCGACGCTCCTCACACGCTGCTAGCGCCGCCACGCGGCATTGTCCCAAGCTTCGAAAAACCGCCAATTTTCTTTACGATTCTAAATTCCTGAGGTCCGACTTCGCCCGTCTTGCGACGCTTCATGAGCGTCATCGGATACACATCCACAAGTTAATTCGAAGTGACCGATTTTTGGTTATGAAATTGCTTCGAAATCGCGGGAAAAACGTTGTCGTTGGAGAAGTTCGGACACAAGCTCCGGCGTGACGACGGCTACGTTAGTTAAATGTTTTTTTTTTTTCTTTTCTCATGCTTTCTTCATAAGAAAGTTTTTAAAATTCGTTTTTCTCGGCCGTTTCGGAAAATCGCGCGACTAGCGATCGTTTAAATTATTGTTGAAAATCGGGGTATCAAGTTTTCACTGCCAATTACCGATGCGGACTCGGTGAATGCTAGGACAGACTGCGACAAATTTAAGGTAACCTTTCGATACAATCGAAATAGAATGTTTTTTTCCTTCCTTTGTTTTTTTTTCTTTTGTTGCCGTTTCTTTGCTTCCAGCGACGACGAATCTGTCGAGCGTGGAAGATAGAATAGATAAATAATGAAGATAGCTTTTGAGAACTCGTTGAGGCGGGATCGGTCGTTGGCTTTTGTAAAATCTAGACGTCGAGTCGGAGCGGATGCTCTTTAATTCTTGGAACCAGCGGTTGGGCGTATTCGGCTTGCTCCGTGCTCTGATTTTTGAAGCGTCGTAGCCGCGGTCGCGGGCTGGACCGTGCCGAAGGTTCGAAGCTGAAGAAAATGCGGCCGCAGCTGTTTTGAAAAGCCTGTCGTCGAGCTTAAGATGATCGTTGACGAAATATCCAGCCTGGCGGCAAAGATTGGGTCGAGAGGGCGGAAACGCGGCCTGACGTGGGAAGCCGAGGCCGATTTGTGAAGCCGAAATCTTCTGGAAGAACAGAAACAGAATGGCTGCCAGCCACGTCGACGAAAGAGTCGCATTTCCTTAGTCGACGAGCTTCCGGGCGATTATTCTATGGTTTACGCCCATTCGGAGCTTGTATTTTCTATCGCGATGCGTTTTGTTTGCGCCATTTTGAAAAATTGCCACTTTTGATTATATTTTAAGGGGTTATTTGCAGATTCATGCCTGAAAATAGATTTTACTAATTTTTTGCCGTCGGTTGACTTAATTTTATGGTCGTTTCGCCAAATTCCGGTTCCCCAACGTTCCGCCGTCTTCGTACTTGTTTAGTTTATTCCGCAATTCGAAACGACGAAAGAGTTATTTTCAGAAAATTTTTCATCGTCTCGTTGCAGACTAGAAAAATGCCAAAGCGCAAATTGACCCAACTATCTCCGGCTGTCACGGAGAAGAGCAATGGGGTCGTCAAACACGAGACTGCGGAAAATTTGGAGGCTAAGGACGAAGCGGTAGCCGATGATTCGGTTACGGAGGACAAAAGTTCGCCAAAGATAAAAGAATCCGGAGAATGTCGATTTTCTCTCGGTCAATTGGCTTGGGCGCACGTCGGCAAATATCCGTACTGGCCTTGCGTAGTGACGCCTGATCCTGAAACCAAGCAACACACAAGAATGAGATGTAAGCCGTAAATTTATTTTTTTCCATTATTATAACAATGAAAGACGATTATTTATTGAAAGGTGAATTTTTATTGATTGAAAACTTTGAGTAATAATTTAGGATCTAGATTATATCGATATAAAGTTATTGGTTAAGTGTTATCAAATATTGTACGGAATTATTATTTAATATATAATTATAATCACGAATTATATAACAAATTCATATATAATAATTTAATAATATAATATATTACATTTTATATCATATTTGAGAAATTATTGTAATATAATTATTATAATTATTATATTATAATAATTCGTCAAATATGATACAATGTGTAATATTATATTCTATATGAATATTTATCTTATACTACGTGAATGTATTATATAATTAATGGTTAAAATTATATTTTTTATATTATAATATAATAATATTTAATAATTAAATTAATAAGAACTCAATACAATATTCAACAATAATTTAATATTCCTCCTAATATTGAATATATTAATCACCCGATTGATAAAATCCGCAACGACTCAGTTGCCAACCCAATAAAAACATCCGAAATATCCTTTTTTTTTTTACAGCCCAAATACTTTTTCCAAATTCGCAATTTAAAAAAAAACTGTCTTAAAAATTTTTTTATCACAGCTTTTGGAAGAGGTTCGAGTATGTTCGTCCACGTACAATATTTCGGTGACAAAGGTCGTCACAGTTGGGTCGCCGAACCCGCAATGATACCCTTCGAAGGTTTGGAAAATTTCAAAAAACTCGCCAAATCAAACGCCGACGTTAAACCGAAAAATTCAAAATCATCGACCGGATTCGTCGTTAGATCGACGATAAGCGCTAAATGGGAAATTGCAATCGATGAAGCTACGTCGGTCATGTCGATGACTAACGCCGAAAGAACGGAACATTTCGAACCTAAAGCAAAATTGAGTAAATACGAGAAATTGTTGGAAGCAGCTTCAACGGGAAAAATCAATGGCAAGAGAGAACGTTGGAGCGATTCCGTTGGATCGAATGCGAAACGTATCAAACGCGATGACGTGAGTAGAAGAAATATTGTAAACGAAGAAAGAGAAATTGAAGTAACGAAAAAAATTAATTGATTGATTTCTCGGAATTTAAGATAACGTACGAATCTTCGTCCACGATGAAATTTTTATATCGTTTGTGGTTTACTCTTGGAGGAATATTCGTACGATATTTTTAATTACGAGGAAGCAATTTGCGAGTTTAAACTTGCGTCTTGCGTTGACAAATCGAAAGAATACGCTAAGATCATCCATCGATAAAATCCCCAACGATTCTTTTCCCCAACCCAATAAATTAACACAACCAAAAAATCTTTCTCTTCACCCCAAATATTTTCCAATACGTTGATCCGAAAAATTCTTTCACAGCCAATCACGACGGAACAAACCGAGGACGATTCCACAAAAAAAAAATCTCACAAATCCGCCATCGAAGTCGACGTTAAATCAATCGTAAACATAAACACGGAAACTCCTCCGACCCCGCCTTCGAGCCACAAAGATTCAAGCGACGAATCTTCGGTCGTTAAAAAAGCTGCGAAAGTTAAAAAACGTAAAAAAGATTTGGACGGTGATTTTAAATTGTATTACGAACGTAATCGCGACATGATTGAAGACGCACAACCCGACGCGACCGAAGACGAGATAAGAACTTATTTGGAAAAAACTTGGGAAAATATGAACATGTCGTTGAGAAGCAAATACAGATCGAGAATAGAACCGGCGAATAGCGCGCAAACGAAAGAAACTTCGACGGATCACGAAGAAGAATCGTCGTCGGTCGAATCCGAATCCAAATACACCAAAAAAACTCAAAAAAACGTCACGAAAATTTTGCGAAAGGAAGAATCGCTCGTGAGCGATTCGACGAAGAAAACGAGGAAAAAAAATTTGTTTCGAGGAACGAAACAGGAGAGAGTTTGTCAAATTTGCGAGAGAACGGGGGATTTGACGAGATGCAAGGGTCCTTGTTACTCGTATTTTCATCTTACTTGCGTCAAACCCGGAGAATCGAGCTCAGAGTACAGCATGGACGAGGATACGAACGACGGTGGATTGTTCGAGGGTTTGGGGAAGAGAAAGGAGAATAATGGGACGAACGACGATGACGGTGGTTAGTTTGCACGGTGATCGGTCCGAAATTTATTTCTACTTCATGTTTTTTTTAATTATTATTATCATTGTTAAATAAGAAATTAATTATCGTAATAATACAATAACAATAATTAGTTGTTTAATATTATTGATGGTTTATTTCTTCTTTTTTTTTTAATTTTGCGTTATTTGTTGTTATTTTTGTTGTTGTATTATTGTTGAATAGGAAATTAATTATCGTAATAATATAATAAGAGTAATTAGTTATTTATTATTATTGATAGTTTATTTCTTTTTTTTTTAATTTTTCGTTATTTGTTGTTTTTATTGTTATTATTGTTGAATAAGAAATTAATTATCGTAATAATATAATAACAATAATTTTAGTTGTTTATTATGATTGATTGTTTACTTCTTTTTTTTTCTTTAATTTTTCTATATTAGGTAATTTTTACATTAATTCAATTTGATTCAATTGAATCGAACGGATTTAATCTATTTATATCAATTATAATTTCTTCCTGCACGTTTATTATTGTCATATAAGAGATAAATAATCATCATAATATATAATAACAAAAATTAGTTGTTTATTATTATTAATTGTTTATTTCATTTTTTTTTTCAATTTTTCTATATTAGATAGTTCGTTCATCTATTCAATTCAATTTCATCAAATGTAACCCATTCAATCTACTTCTATCAATCACAATTTTTTCCCGCACTCTTATTATCGTTAAATCGAAAATAAATAATCGCGATAATACAACAACAACAATAAGCCATCAATTCTCATTAATTTCATTCCTCTGTTTCATTATTAAATCCTCATTAATCGTGTCATCAATCCAATTTGATTCAATTTTCCAGAACTTCCATTTCAAAAGACTTCAAATCGATGTAAATCGATCGATCAAGACAATTCAAGCAAACATCTTTCCACTCCGAGAAAGCATTTCAATCAAACCCTGAACATTCCATCGTCCTTTTTTTTTTTTTCAGAAAAGAGCGACGACGTTTTGGAAGACGAAACTTTCAAATGCATAGACTGTTTGTCGGGCGTTGCACCGGCTTGTTTCATCTGCAACGAACGCGAGGACGACAGAGTGAGATGTTCTCTGGCGGCTTGCGGCAAGCATTATCATCCTCATTGTCTTAAAGCTTGGCCGCAAACACATTGGCAGGGCGATCGTTTGACGTGTCCTTATCACATGTGTCACACGTGCATCTCCGACAATCCTCAGAACGGTCATTCGCGAACTTCGAGCGAAAGATTGGTCAGATGCGTTCGTTGCCCGTCGTCTTATCACGTTTCGACTTCGTGTTTGCCAGCTGGTTCGGAAATTCTCACGGGGAGTCAAGTTATTTGTCCGAAACATTACAAAGCTCCTGGACCGCCTTTGAACGCGACCTGGTGTTTTTTGTGCACACGTGGGGGAAGTTTGATTTGTTGCGACACTTGTCCGACGTCTTTTCATCCTGAGTGTCTCGGTAAGACGTTTGTAGAACGTTTGATGGATTTGTAAGACGACGAGAGAACAGGGATGTTGTTTTTGATTGGCAACTGAGTCATTGGGGATTTTATCGATGGGTGATTTTAGAGTTTTGTTTTGTCAACGTGGTCGAAGCACCTGATTTGTATTGTTTTATTGTTGTTCGGACTTTTACCTTCGATTTGGTAGAAGAATTGTGTCGATTGGTTATTTAGTTTCGTTTTTTATTCCAATTTTTAAATTAAAGAACAAGACGCGAATTTCAGACATATTTTATTGTATTATTTCGGAAAAGGCGGGAACGCATCGCAGGCACGAAAGATGTTACGTGTCGTATGTGGGAATGAAGAATTGAAAGAAAGTCAGTGTCAAAATTGGTTTGACAAATTTCGTTCCGGTGATTTTTTACTGAAAAATCCGCGTCTCGTTCTTACATTTTTTAATTGGGATAAGAAACGAAACTAAATGACTGATCGATACCATTTTTTTACTGAATTGAAAAGAATTGAAAGAATATGCTAAGATCATCGTTTGATAAAATCCGCAAATTACTTGGTTGCCAACTTAATATCACACAGACAATATGTCACATTAAAAAATATAACACCCGTGAAATATCGTAGAACGGTATGAAATTTTTGTCAATAGTGTTATTCTCGTAATTTGACGAATCATAATGAGAAATAATTGTCATTGTCATCAACAATGAGAAATTATATGCAATGCTGAATAATTCCGTGAATATTTTCAATAGAAAAATTACGAGACAATTTTTTTTGTTTTTTTTTTAAGTTAGTCAACTATTCAATAAATATATAATTCAATATATCGCTATTAAATAAATATATTAATCATTAAATTAATACTATTGAATGAATATATTAACTATTCAATTAATATTATGAAATAAATATATTAACTATCAAATTAATACTATTAAATTAATATATTAACTATTAAATAAATATATTAACTATCAAATGAATACTATTAAATAAATATATCAACTATTAAATAAATATATTAAGTATTAAATTAGTACTATTAAATAAATATATTAACTAT
Source organism: Sussaba pulchella (assembly GCA_963971145.1). Taxonomy (NCBI): domain Eukaryota; kingdom Metazoa; phylum Arthropoda; class Insecta; order Hymenoptera; family Ichneumonidae; genus Sussaba; species Sussaba pulchella. The sequence continues at coordinate 3,261,794 of OZ020165.1, read as the reverse complement.
TAAATTAATACTATTAAATCAATATATTAACTATTAAATTAATACTATTAAATAAATATATTAACTATTAAATTAATACTATTAAATCAATATATTAACTATTAAATTAATACTATTGAATCAATATATTAACTATTAAATTAATTACTATTGAATCAATATATTAACTATTAAATTAATACTATTGAATAAATATATTAACTATTAAAATAATACTATTAAATAAATACATTAACTATTCAATAACTATATTAACGATTAAATAAATACATTAACATTTAAATTCGTACTATTATATTATAAATAATTGCAATGACGCTAATGAAGATGAATTCGCGAAGGTATCGACGCCCCTGACGGAGCATTTATCTGCGAGGACTGCGAGACCGGAAGATTGCCTCTTTACGGAGAAGTCGTGTGGGTGAAGCTCGGAAATTATCGTTGGTGGCCGTCGAGAATATGCTTTCCCTTCGAAATTCCGAGGAATCTCGAAGCCATATCTCACCGTCCCGGCGAATTTTGCGTCATGTTTCTGGGAACGAACAATTATTATTGGGTACACAAGTAAGAAACCGTTCGAAAGCTCAGATTTTATTCTGTACGTTCGTCTTATTTTTGATGATCGCCTTAATTTGACTAATACTTATTAGACTCCCTAAAAAGGATTTTACCCAGCACCTTTTATAAACTCGATAAAACAAGTTCTCCAACGTTTTCCCGTCAGCTCGGATTTAAGGCGAAGACTTTTCGTAACCTAAACTGACATTCAATGTGCATAAACCAATGTGCATATTGCCAATATATATTTTTGCCTGTTTTTTTTCTCCCAGAGGTCGAGTTTTTCTTTACCAGGACGGCGATGCGAACGCCAAAGTTTCTCTCGGTCGTAAAAACGTCGACGAGGCTTACAAAAAAGCGATGGAAGAAGCAAACGAGATTCATCAACGCCTTAAGACCGAAAGACTCGCGAAAGGCTCGGAATCCCGAGGTTTGAAGCCACCGTACTACGTCAAGCTAAAAGTAAGCAAAGATAAAAATTTATTATTCATTTATTTATCGTTACTATAATTTATTATAATTTTTTATTGTTTTGCTTGTTCATAAACCAAGCTTTGTGATGGTTCGAAACATTTATATCTTGATGCTGATAGGTTTAAAATGGCTCAAAACATCGAGAAATAACCCTTGAATTTTTTCGTAGCACTTGGAAGCAAAAAAAAAACCGATTTTCGCTATAAAATTCAGCTAATTTCTTGCTGTAAAATTAATAATTATTAAAAAAAAAAAAAAAAAGCTCTCGACAATACCCGGTCAATTATGTGAAGAAGTAGTGTGCAAAATTTCAAAACGATTGGTCCAGTAGATCATCCGTTATCGCGTGGACGAACTTTAAAAATGTAAAGTTTCAGAAAAACGCTTTTGAAATTTTGCGAACTGAAAAATTCGAAATAAAATTCGATAGTTTTCTCATACTCACGCAACTACACTCAAATACTCGTAACGTCGTTAATTTTCCTCCAATCGACTTGAAATTTTACCACAATATTCTTGAGATATGCATTCGGTTGAAAAAATAAACAAAAAATGAAAAAAAAAATTTTTTAATACCTTACCCAGCCTTTAATTAAGACACTAATTGTTTTCTCCGCAAATTTTTTCTCTCCTTAGATGAACAAACCCGTCGGAAACGTGAAGTTTTTGGAGGTCGACAGCATTGTAGCCTGCGAGTGCGACGCAAAATGGGACAATCCTTGCGCTCCGGAAACGGATTGTCTGAATCGCATACTCTCGGTCGAGTGCAGTCCGGACATTTGTCCGGCCGGACCGAAGTGCAATAATCAAGCATTCGTGCGCCGACAATATCCGGCGATGGAACCGTTTCACACGGTTGGACGAGGTTGGGGATTGAAGGCTTTGGAATTCGTAAAAGTTGGACAATTCGTTATCGAATACGTGGGCGAGGTCATAGACGAGGCCGAGTACAAAAGACGTTTGAATCATAAAAAAGAGCTCAAGAACGAGAATTTTTATTTTCTCACGATAGACACGAATCGAATGATCGACGCCGAACCCAAAGGAAATCTCAGCAGATTCATGAGTGAGCGAGAAAAATTATTTTTGAAGAAATTAAATACATTTTTAATTGAAAAATTGACATGGTTTTGATGATTGCGTTGGGTTTTGTGAACACGACGAAAGAACATCGACTTTGTATCGTAGGGAATGAATATCAGACGGACGATGTATCGCGTTGAAAAAATATAACATGAGTGAAATATCGTAGAACGGGATGAAATTTTTGTCAATAGTGTATTCTGGTAATTTGACAAATTATAATGAGAAATAATTGGCATTGTTGTCAACAATGAGAAACTATATGCAATGCTGAATAATCTAAATTGAACTAATCATCCTAAATGAGGTTTAATAAGCTAGGGCCTACGATAACCCAAATTAGCCCTAATAATCATTTTTATTAATAATGATATACTATTAATATTGTTAATAATAATAATAATTAATAATAATATACGATTAATATTATTAATAATAATAATAATATGCTATTAATATTATTAATAATAATAATAATATGCTATTAATATTATCAATAATAATTATTATTATTATTATCAATATTAATAATAATATACTATTAATATAATAGCTATAATATATTATTATCATTATGATTATTATTATTATTAATAATAATAATTTTTATTAATTATTATTACTTTATTAAATTTTAATAAATTCGATAACGATCAATTTTCAATTCTTCGCAGATCATTCGTGTCAACCGAACTGCGAAACGCAAAAATGGACGGTCAACGGCGACACCCGGATCGGCCTCTTCGCCCTTCGCGACATAGAAGTCGGCGAGGAACTCACGTTCAATTACAACCTGGCTTGCGACGGCGAGACGCGAAAACCTTGTCTCTGCGGTGCTCCGAATTGCAGCGGTTTCATCGGTCTCAAAGTACAAAAACAACAAGCCGGCAATAATTCCATTCACGATTCCAAGCTCGACAAAAATTCCGAGAAGGTGGAAAAGAATCAATTGAAAGTTCAGGCGAAAGCTCACAGACGGTAAGCCGTTTGCAATATTTTTCAAACAATTACACGACGATCGTTTGATATTTAAAAAGAAAAATAAATTTGTTTCCACGTTTAAAAAAAAATTATTTAATTTATTTAATTTATTTAATTTATTTAATTTATTCAATTCATTCAATTTATTCAATTTATTCAATTTATTCAATTTATTCAATTTATTCAATTTATTCAATTTATTCAATTTATTCAATTTATTCAATTTATTCAATTTATTCAATTTATTCAATTTATTCAATTTATTCAATTTATTCAATTTATTCAATTTATTCAATTTATTCAATTTATTCAATTTATTCAATTTATTCAATTTATTCAATTTATTCAATTTATTCAATTTATTCAATTTATTCAATTTATTCAATTTATTCAATTTATTCAATTTATTCAATTTATTCAATTTATTCAATTTATTCAATTTATTCAATTTATTCAATTTATTCAATTTATTCAATTTATTCAATTTATTCAATTTATTCAATTTATTCAATTTATTCAATTTATTCAATTTATTCAATTTATTCAATTTATTCAATTTATTCAATTTATTCAATTTATTCAATTTATTCAATTTATTCAATTTATTCAATTTATTCAATTTATTCAATTTATTCAATTTATTCAATTTATTCAATTTATTCAATTTATTCAATTTATTCAATTTATTCAATTTATTCAATTTATTCAATTTATTCAATTTATTCAATTTATTCAATTTATTCAATTTATTCAATTTATCCAATTTATTCAATTTATTCAATTTATTCAATTTATTCAAATTATTCAAATTATTCAAATTATTCAAATTATTCAAATTATTCAATTTATTCAATTTATTTTATTTATTTTATTTATTTTATTTATTAAAGTTCGAGGAAATTATTATTAAATTGCTGGACTTGCGGAGAGATATTGCCGGAATCCGAGGACTGTTTGACGTGCGATCAAATAACTTGCGGAAAGAGGTATCACAAGAATTGCGTGACGGTGGAGGATATTAATTCGAAGTTCAGTTGTCCGTGGCACCGTTGCAAGGAATGCAGCCGCAGGACCGGCGCTCATTGTACTTTTTGCAGCACGGCTTACTGCCAAGGTAATTATCTCGTCGATATTAACATCATCGATCTTTGCGCCATCGAAACCATATTCTTCGTGATTGGGATATTTTAAATTGATTCATTTGAATTTATCAATTCATTCGGATATCTTGATTCGCTTCAATCAATTAATTTATTTTTATCAATGAATTCGTCAATTCGTCGGAATAAATCAATTGGTTTGAATTAATTAATTAGTTTAAATTTCTTATTTCGTTTGAATTGATTAATTAGTTTGGGACTATCTATTCATTTGAATCTATTGATTCGTTTGAACTCATCAATGCTTTTTAATTCATCAATTTCATTTTAATTTAATAATTCGCTTGAATTCATTGATTCGTTGGAATTTATTCATTCATTTATTTAAAACTAATTATTCCATTTGAATTAATGAATTCGTTAT